>JBBGZY010003105.1:0-323211 GCA_037952925.1 Lithobates clamitans
TGTGACTGTAGGGATGATGTGTGACTGTAGGGATGGTGTGTGACTGTAGGGATGATGATGGTGACTGTAGGGATGATGTGACTGTAGGGATGATGTGACTGTAGGGATGGTGTGTGACTGTAGGGATGGTGTGTGACTGTAGGGATGATGTGACTGTAGGGATGAGTGTGACTGTAGGGATGATGTGACTGTAGGGATGGTGTGTGACTGTAGGGATGGGGTGTGACTGTAGGGATGATGTGTGACTGTAGGGATGATGTGTGACTGTAGGGATGATGTGTGACTGTAGGGATGATGTGTGACTGTAGGGATGGTGTGTGACTGTAAGGATGATGTGTGACTGTAAGGATGATGTGTGACTGTAGGGATGATGTGTGACTGTAGGGATGGTGTGTGACTGTAGGGATGGTGTGTGACTGTAGGGATGATGTGTGACTGTAGGGATGGTGTGTGACTGTAGGGATGATGATGTGACTGTAGGGATGATGTGTGACTGTAGGGATGATGTGTGACTGTAGGGATGTGGTGTGACTGTAGGGATGATGTGTGACTGTAGGGATGAGGTGTGACTGTAGGGATGATGTGTGACTGTAGGGATGGTGTGTGACTGTAGGGATGGTGTGTGACTGTAGGGATGATGTGTGACTGTAGGGATGATGTGTGACTGTAGGGATGATGTGTGACTGTAGGGATGATGTGTGACTGTAGGGATGGTGTGTGACTGTAGGGATGATGTGTGACTGTAGGGATGATGTGTGACTGTAGGGATGATGTGTGACTGTAGGGATGATGTGTGACTGTAGGGATGATGTGTGACTGTAGGGATGATGTGACTGTAGGGATGATGTGTGACTGTAGGGATGAGTGTGACTGTAGTGATGTGTGACTGTAGGGATGATGTGTGACTGTAGGGATGATGTGTGACTGTAGGGATGGTGTGTGACTGTAGGGATGATGTGTGACTGTAGGGATGGTGTGTGACTGTAGGGATGATGTGTGACTGTAGGGATGATGTGTGACTGTAGGGATGATGTGTGACTGTAGGGATGATGTGTGACTGTAGGGATGGTGTGTGACTGTAGGGATGAGGTGTGACTGTAGGGATGGATGTGTGACTGTAGGGATGGTGTGTGACTGTAGGATGATGTGTGACTGTAGGGATGATGTGTGACTGTAGGGATGGTGTGTGACTGTAGGGATGATGTGTGACTGTAGGGATGATGTGTGACTGTAGGGATGTGTGTGACTGTAGGGATGGTGTGTGACTGTAGGGATGTGTGTGACTGTAGGGATGATGTGTGACTGTAGGGATGATGTGTGACTGTAGGGATGATGTGACTGTAGGGATGATGTGTGACTGTAGGGATGATGTAGGGATGATGTGACTGTAGGGATGGGTGTGACTGTAGGGATGGTGTGTGACTGTAGGGATGATGTGACTGTAGGGAGTGTGTGACTGTAGGGATGGTGTGTGACTGTAGGGATGATGTGACTGTAGGGATGATGTGTGACTGTAGGGATGATTGTGTGACTGTAGGGATGATGTGTGACTGTAGGGATGATGTGTGACTGTAGGGATGATGTGTGACTGTAGGGAGATGGTGTGACTGTAGGGATGATGTGACTGTAGGGATGGTGTGTGACTGTAGGGATGATGTGACTGTAGGGATGATGTGTGACTGTAGGGATGATGTGTGACTGTAGGGATGGTGTGTGACTGTAGGGATGATGTGTGACTGTAGGATGATGTGACTGTAGGGATGATGTGACTGTAGGGATGTGTGTGACTGTAGGGATGATGTGACTGTAGGGATGATGTGTGACTGTAGGGATGATGTGTGACTGTAGGGATGGTGTGTGACTGTAGGGATGGATGTGTGACTGTAGGATGATGTGACTGTAGGGATGGTGTGACTGTAGGGATGATGTGGACTGTAGGGATGGTGTGTGACTGTAGGGATGATGTGACTGTAGGGATGATGTGACTGTAGGGATGATGTGTGACTGTAGGGATGATGTGTGACTGTAGGGATGATGTGACTGTAGGGATGATGTGTGACTGTAGGGATGTGTGACTGTAGGGATGATGTGTGACTGTAGGATGATTGACTGTAGGGATGATGTGACTGTAGGGATGAGTGTGACTGTAGGGATGAGTGTGACTGTAGGGATGGATGTGTGACTGTAGGGATGATGTGACTGTAGGGATGATGTGTGACTGTAGGGATGATGTGACTGTAGGGATGATGTGTGACTGTAGGGATGGATTGTGTGACTGTAGGGATGGGTGTGACTGTAGGGATGATGTGTGACTGTAGGGATGATGTGGACTGTAGGGATGATGTGTGACTGTAGGGATGGGTGTGACTGTAGGGATGGTGTGTGACTGTAGGGATGATGTGTGACTGTAGGGATGATGTGTGACTGTAGGGATGGTGTGTGACTGTAGGGATGATGTGACTGTAGGGATGATGTGTGACTGTAGGGATGATGTGTGACTGTAGGGATGGTGTGTGACTGTAGGGATGGTGTGTGACTGTAGGGATGATGTGTGACTGTAGGGATGATGTGTGACTGTAGGGATGAGTGTGTGACTGTAGGGATGATGTGACTGTAGGGATGATGTGTGACTGTAGGGATGGATGTGTGACTGTAGGGATGATGTGTGACTGTAGGGATGATGTGACTGTAGGGATGATGTGTGACTGTAGGGATGATGTGTGACTGTAGGGATGATGTGTGACTGTAGGGATGATGTGTGACTGTAGGGATGATGTGTGACTGTAGGGATGGTGTGACTGTAGGGATGATGTGACTGTAGGGATGATGTGTGACTGTAGGGATGGTGTGTGACTGTAGGGATGATGTGTGACTGTAGGGATGATGTGTGACTGTAGGGATGATGTGACTGTAGGGATGATGTGTGACTGTAGGGATGATGTGTGTCTGTAGGGATGATGTGACTGTAGGGATGATGTGTGACTGTAGGGATGATGTGTGTCTGTAGGGATGAGTGTGACTGTAGGGATGATGTGTGTCTGTAGGGATGATGTGACTGTAGGGATGATGTGACTGTAGGATGATGTGTGACTGTAGGGATGATGTGACTGTAGGGATGATGTGTGACTGTAGGGATGATGTGTGACTGTAGGGATGATGTGACTGTAGGGATGGTGTGTGACTGTAGGGATGGTGTGTGACTGTAGGGATGGTGTGTGACTGTAGGGATGATGTGTGACTGTAGGGATGATGTGTGACTGTAGGGATGATGTGTGACTGTAGGGATGATGTGTGACTGTAGGGATGATGGATGATGTGTGACTGTAGGGATGATGTGACTGTAGGGATGGGGTGTGACTGTAGGGATGATGTGTGACTGTAGGGATGATGTGTGACTGTAGGGATGATGTGTGTCTGTAGGGATGGGGTGTGACTGTAGGGATGGGGTGTGACTGTAGGGATGATGTGACTGTAGGGATGGTGTGTGACTGTAGGGATGATGTGACTGTAGGGATGGTGTGTGACTGTAGGGATGATGTGACTGTAGGGATGATGTGTGACTGTAGGGATGATGTGTGACTGTAGGGATGATGTGACTGTAGGGATGATGTGACTGTAGGGATGATGTGTGACTGTAGGGATGGTGTGTGACTGTAGGGATGATGTGACTGTAGGGATGATGTGACTGTAGGGATGGTGTGTGACTGTAGGGATGGTGTGTGACTGTAGGGATGATGTGTGACTGTAGGGATGATGTGACTGTAGGGATGATGTGACTGTAGGGATGGTGTGTGACTGTAGGGATGGTGTGTGACTGTAGGGATGGGGTGTGACTGTAGGGATGATGTGACTGTAGGGATGATGTGTGACTGTAGGGATGATGTGTGACTGTAGGGATGGTGTGTGACTGTAGGGATGACGTGTGACTGTAGGGATGATGTGACTGTAGGGATGATGTGTGACTGTAGGGATGGTGTGTGACTGTAGGGATGATGTGACTGTAGGGATGATGTGTGACTGTAGGGATGATGTGACTGTAGGGATGATGTGACTGTAGGGATGATGTGACTGTAGGGATGACGTGTGACTGTAGGGATGATGTGACTGTAGGGATGATGTGTGACTGTAGGGATGATGTGACTGTAGGGATGATGTGACTGTAGGGATGATGTGACTGTAGGGATGATGTGTGACTGTAGGGATGGTGTGTGACTGTAGGGATGACGTGTGACTGTAGGGATGATGTGACTGTAGGGATGATGTGTGACTGTAGGGATGGTGTGTGACTGTAGGGATGATGTGACTGTAGGGATGATGTGACTGTAGGGATGATGTGACTGTAGGGATGATGTGTGACTGTAGGGATGGTGTGTGACTGTAGGGATGATGTGACTGTAGGGATGATGTGACTGTAGGGATGGTGTGTGACTGTAGGGATGGTGTGTGACTGTAGGGATGATGTGACTGTAGGGATGATGTGACTGTAGGGATGATGTGTGACTGTAGGGATGGTGTGTGACTGTAGGGATGATGTGACTGTAGGGATGGGGTGTGACTGTAGGGATGATGTGTGACTGTAGGGATGATGTGTGACTGTAGGGATGATGTGTGACTGTAGGGATGATGTGTGACTGTAGGGATGGTGTGTGACTGTAGGGATGATGTGACTGTAGGGATGGGGTGTGACTGGGGATGATGTGTGACTGTAGGGATGGTGTGTGACTGTAGGGATGATGTGTGACTGTAGGGATGATGTGTGACTGTAGGGATGATGTGACTGTAGGGATGATGTGTGACTGTAGGGATGATGTGTGACTGTAGGGATGATGATGTGACTGTAGGGATGATGTGTGACTGTAGGGATGATGTGTGACTGTAGGGATGATGTGTGACTGTAGGGATGATGTGACTGTAGGGATGATGTGTGACTGTAGGGATGATGTGACTGTAGGGATGGTGTGTGACTGTAGGGATGATGTGTGACTGTAGGGATGATGTGTGACTGTAGGGATGATGTGACTGTAGGGATGGGGTGTGACTGTAGGGATGGTGTGTGACTGTAGGGATGGTGTGTGACTGTAGGGATGATGTGACTGTAGGGATGATGTGTGACTGTAGGGATGATGTGACTGTAGGGATGGTGTGTGACTGTAGGGATGATGTGACTGTAGGGATGATGTGTGACTGTAGGGATGATGTGTGACTGTAGGGATGATGTGTGACTGTAGGGATGATGTGTGACTGTAGGGATGATGTGACTGTAGGGATGATGTGACTGTAGGGATGATGTGTGACTGTAGGGATGGGGTGTGACTGTAGGGATGATGTGACTGTAGGGATGGTGTGTGACTGTACGGATGATGTGTGACTGTAGGGATGATGTGTGACTGTAGGGATGATGTGACTGTAGGGATGGTGTGTGACTGTAGGGATGGTGTGTGACTGTAGGGATGATGTGACTGTAGGGATGGTGTGTGACTGTAGGGATGATGTGACTGTAGGGATGGTGTGTGACTGCAGGGATGGTGTGTGACTGTAGGGATGGTGTGTGACTGTAGGGATGATGTGACTGTAGGGATGATGTGTGACTGTAGGGATGATGTGTGACTGTAGGGATGATGTGACTGTAGGGATGATGTGTGACTGTAGGGATGATGTGACTGTAGGGATGATGTGTGACTGTAGGGATGGTGTGTGACTGTAGGGATGGTGTGTGACTGTAGGGATGGTGTGTGACTGTAGGGATGATGTGTGACTGTAGGGATGATGTGTGACTGTAGGGATGATGTGACTGTAGGGATGGGGTGTGACTGTAGGGATGATGTGACTGTAGGGATGGTGTGTGACTGTAGGGATGATGTGTGACTGTAGGGATGATGTGTGACTGTAGGGATGATGATGTGACTGTAGGGATGGTGTGTGACTGTAGGGATGGTGTGTGACTGTAGGGATGATGTGTGACTGTAGGGATGATGTGACTGTAGGGATGGGGTGTGACTGTAGGGATGATGTGACTGTAGGGATGGTGTGTGACTGTAGGGATGATGTGACTGTAGGGATGATGTGACTGTAGGGATGATGTGTGACTGTAGGGATGATGTGTGACTGTAGGGATGATGTGACTGTAGGGATGATGTGTGACTGTAGGGATGATGTGACTGTAGGGATGGTGTGTGACTGTAGGGATGATGTGACTGTAGGGATGATGTGACTGTAGGGATGATGTGTGACTGTAGGGATGATGTGTGACTGTAGGGATGGTGTTTGACTGTAGGGATGATGTGTGACTGTAGGGATGATGTGTGACTGTAGGGATGGTGTGTGACTGTAGGGATGATGTGTGACTGTAGGGATGGTGTGTGACTGTAGGGATGATGATGTGACTGTAGGGATGATGATGTGACTGTAGGGATGGTGTGTGACTGTAGGGATGGTGTGTGACTGTAGGGATGATGTGTGACTGTAGGGATGATGATGTGACTGTAGGGATGATGTGTGACTGTAGGGATGGTGTGTGACTGTAGGGATGACGTGTGACTGTAGGGATGATGTGTGACTGTAGGGATGATGTGTGACTGTAGGGATGATGTGTGACTGTAGGGATGATGTGTGACTGTAGGGATGGTGTGTGACTGTAGGGATGACGTGTGACTGTAGGGATGACGTGTGACTGTAGGGATGATGTGTGACTGTAGGGATGATGATGTGACTGTAGGGATGACGTGTGACTGTAGGGATGACGTGTGACTGTAGGGATGAGGTGTGACTGTAGGGATGGGATGTGACTGTAGGGATGATGTGACTGTAGGGATGGTGTGTGACTGTAGGGATGATGTGACTGTAGGGATGATGTGTGACTGTAGGGATGATGTGTGACTGTAGGGATGGGGTGTGACTGTAGGGATGATGTGTGACTGTAGGGATGATGTGACTGTAGGGATGGTGTGTGACTGTAGGGATGGTGTGTGACTGTAGGGATGATGTGTGACTGTAGGGATGATGTGACTGTAGGGATGATGTGTGACTGTAGGGATGATGTGTGACTGTAGGGATGGTGTGTGACTGTAGGGATGATGTGTGACTGTAGGGATGATGTGTGACTGTAGGGATGATGGGTGACTGTAGGGATGATGTGTGACTGTAGGGATGGTGTGTGACTGTAGGGATGATGTGTGACTGTAGGGATGATGTGTGACTGTAGGGATGATGTGTGACTGTAGGGATGATGTGTGACTGTAGGGATGATGTGACTGTAGGGATGGTGTGACTGTAGGGATGATGTGTGACTGTAGGGATGACATGTGACTGTAGGGATGATGTGACTGTAGGGATGATGTGACTGTAGGGATGATGTGTGACTGTAGGGATGATGTGTGACTGTAGGGATGATGTGACTGTAGGGATGATGTGACTGTAGGGATGATGTGACTGTAGGGATGGGGTGTGACTGTAGGGATGATGTGACTGTAGGGATGGTGTGTGACTGTAGGGATGATGTGTGACTGTAGGGATGATGTGTGACTGTAGGGATGACGTGTGACTGTAGGGATGATGTGTGACTGTAGGGATGATGATGTGACTGTAGGGATGACGTGTGACTGTAGGGATGACGTGTGACTGTAGGGATGGTGTGTGACTGTAGGGATGATGTGTGACTGTAGGGATGATGTGTGACTGTAGGGATGATGTGTGACTGTAGGGATGATGTGTGACTGTAGGGATGATGTGTGACTGTAGGGATGGTGTGTGACTGTAGGGATGGGGTGTGACTGTAGGGATGATGTGTGACTGTAGGGATGATGTGTGACTGTAGGGATGATGTGTGACTGTAGGGATGATGTGTGACTGTAGGGATGGTATGTGACTGTAGGGATGATGTGTGACTGTAGGGATGATGTGTGACTGTAGGGATGATGTGTGACTGTAGGGATGATGTGTGACTGTAGGGATGGTGTGTGACTGTAGGGATGATGTGTGACTGTAGGGATGGTATGTGACTGTAGGGATGATGTGTGACTGTAGGGATGATGTGACTGTAGGGATGATGTGACTGTAGGGATGATGTGACTGTAGGGATGATGTGTGACTGTAGGGATGATGTGACTGTAGGGATGATGTGACTGTAGGGATGGTGTGTGACTGTAGGGATGGTGTGTGACTGTAGGGATGATGTGACTGTAGGGATGATGTGTGACTGTAGGGATGATGTGACTGTAGGGATGATGTGTGACTGTAGGGATGATGTGACTGTAGGGATGATGTGTGACTGTAGGGATGATGTGACTGTAGGGATGGGGTGTGACTGTAGGGATGATGTGACTGTAGGGATGGTGTGTGACTGTAGGGATGATGTGACTGTAGGGATGATGTGACTGTAGGGATGATGTGTGACTGTAGGGATGATGTGTGACTGTAGGGATGATGTGACTGTAGGGATGGGGTGTGACTGTAGGGATGATGTGACTGTAGGGATGGTGTGTGACTGTAGGGATGATGTGACTGTAGGGATGATGTGTGACTGTAGGGATGGTGTGTGACTGTAGGGATGATGTGTGACTGTAGGGATGATGTGTGACTGTAGGGATGATGTGTGACTGTAGGGATGATGTGTGACTGTAGGGATGGGGTGTGACTGTAGGGATGATGTGACTGTAGGGATGGTGTGTGACTGTAGGGATGATGTGACTGTAGGGATGATGTGACTGTAGGGATGATGTGTGACTGTAGGGATGATGTGTGACTGTAGGGATGATGTGACTGTAGGGATGGTGTGTGACTGTAGGGATGGGGTGTGACTGTAGGGATGATGTGACTGTAGGGATGGTGTGTGACTGTAGGGATGATGTGACTGTAGGGATGATGTGACTGTAGGGATGGTGTGTGACTGTAGGGATGGTGTGTGACTGTAGGGATGATGTGTGACTGTAGGGATGATGTGTGACTGTAGGGATGATGTGACTGTAGGGATGATGTGTGACTGTAGGGATGATGTGACTGTAGGGATGATGTGTGACTGTAGGGATGATGTGTGACTGTAGGGATGATGTGTGACTGTAGGGATGGGGTGTGACTGTAGGGATGATGTGTGACTGTAGGGATGATGTGTGACTGTAGGGATGATGTGTGACTGTAGGGATGATGTGTGACTGTAGGGATGGTGTGTGACTGTAGGGATGGTGTGTGACTGTAGGGATGACGTGTGACTGTAGGGATGACGTGTGACTGTAGGGATGATGTGTGACTGTAGGGATGATGATGTGACTGTAGGGATGAGGTGTGACTGTAGGGATGAGGTGTGACTGTAGGGATGATGTGTGACTGTAGGGATGGGGTGTGACTGTAGGGATGGGGTGTGACTGTAGGGATGATGTGACTGTAGGGATGGGGTGTGACTGTAGGGATGATGTGTGACTGTAGGGATGGGGTGTGACTGTAGGGATGGGGTGTGACTGTAGGGATGATGTGACTGTAGGGATGATGTGTGACTGTAGGGATGATGTGACTGTAGGGATGATGTGACTGTAGGGATGGTGTGTGACTGTAGGGATGATGTGTGACTGTAGGGATGGTGTGTGACTGTAGGGATGATGTGTGACTGTAGGGATGATGGGTGACTGTAGGGATGATGGGTGACTGTAGGGATGATGTGTGACTGTAGGGATGGTGTGTGACTGTAGGGATGATGTGTGACTGTAGGGATGATGTGTGACTGTAGGGATGATGTGTGACTGTAGGGATGATGTGTGACTGTAGGGATGATGTGACTGTAGGGATGGTGTGACTGTAGGGATGACGTGTGACTGTAGGGATGACATGTGACTGTAGGGATGGTGTGTGACTGTAGGGATGATGTGTGACTGTAGGGATGGGGTGTGACTGTAGGGATGATGTGTGACTGTAGGGATGATGGGTGACTGTAGGGATGATGTGTGACTGTAGGGATGATGTGTGACTGTAGGGATGATGTGACTGTAGGGATGATGTGACTGTAGGGATGATGTGACTGTAGGGATGGGGTGTGACTGTAGGGATGGTGTGTGACTGTAGGGATGATGTGTGACTGTAGGGATGATGTGTGACTGTAGGGATGATGTGTGACTGTAGGGATGACGTGTGACTGTAGGGATGATGTGTGACTGTAGGGATGATGTGTGACTGTAGGGATGATGTGACTGTAGGGATGGTGTGTGACTGTAGGGATGATGTGTGACTGTAGGGATGACGTGTGACTGTAGGGATGACGTGTGACTGTAGGGATGACGTGTGACTGTAGGGATGGTGTGTGACTGTAGGGATGATGTGTGACTGTAGGGATGATGTGTGACTGTAGGGATGACGTGTGACTGTAGGGATGACGTGTGACTGTAGGGATGATGTGTGACTGTAGGGATGATGTGTGACTGTAGGGATGACGTGTGACTGTAGGGATGGTGTGTGACTGTAGGGATGATGTGTGACTGTAGGGATGATGTGTGACTGTAGGGATGACGTGTGACTGTAGGGATGATGTGACTGTAGGGATGGTGTGTGACTGTAGGGATGGTGTGTGACTGTAGGGATGATGTGTGACTGTAGGGATGATGTGTGACTGTAGGGATGATGTGTGACTGTAGGGATGACGTGTGACTGTAGGGATGATGTGTGACTGTAGGGATGATGTGTGACTGTAGGGATGATGTGACTGTAGGGATGGTGTGTGACTGTAGGGATGATGTGTGACTGTAGGGATGACGTGTGACTGTAGGGATGACGTGTGACTGTAGGGATGACGTGTGACTGTAGGGATGGTGTGTGACTGTAGGGATGATGTGTGACTGTAGGGATGATGTGTGACTGTAGGGATGACGTGTGACTGTAGGGATGACGTGTGACTGTAGGGATGATGTGTGACTGTAGGGATGATGTGTGACTGTAGGGATGATGGGTGAGTGTAGGGATGGTGTGTGACTGTAGGGATGATGTGTGACTGTAGGGATGATGTGTGACTGTAGGGATGACGTGTGAATGTAGGGATGGTGTGTGACTGTAGGGATGATGTGTGACTGTAGGGATGATGTGTGACTGTAGGGATGGGGTGTGACTGTAGGGATGATGTGTGACTGTAGGGATGATGTGTGACTGTAGGGATGGGGTGTGACTGTAGGGATGATGTGTGACTGTAGGGATGATGTGTGACTGTAGGGATGATGTGTGACTGTAGGGATGGTGTGTGACTGTAGGGATGGTGTGTGACTGTAGGGATGGTGTGTGACTGTAGGGATGGTGTGACTGTAGGGATGATGTGTGACTGTAGGGATGGTGTGTGACTGTAGGGATGATGTGTGACTGTAGGGATGGTGTGTGACTGTAGGGATGATGTGTGACTGTAGGGATGATGTGACTGTAGGGATGGTGTGTGACTGTAGGGATGATGTGTGACTGTAGGGATGATGTGACTGTAGGGATGATGTGTGACTGTAGGGATGATGTGTGACTGTAGGGATGATGTGTGACTGTAGGGATGATGTGTGACTGTAGGGATGGTGTGTGACTGTAGGGATGATGTGTGACTGTAGGGATGATGTGTGACTGTAGGGATGGTGTGTGACTGTAGGGATGGGGTGTGACTGTAGGGATGATGTGTGACTGTAGGGATGATGTGTGACTGTAGGGATGATGTGTGACTGTAGGGATGGTGTGTGACTGTAGGGATGATGTTACTGTAGGGATGATGGGTGACTGTAGGGATGATGTGTGACTGTAGGGATGATGTGACTGTAGGGATGATGTGACTGTAGGGATGATGTGTGACTGTAGGGATGATGTGACTGTAGGGATGATGTGTGACTGTAGGGATGATGTGTGACTGTAGGGATGATGTGACTGTAGGGATGATGTGTGACTGTAGGGATGATGTGTGACTGTAGGGATGATGTGACTGTAGGGATGATGTGACTGTAGGGATGATGTGTGACTGTAGGGATGATGTGACTGTAGGGATGATGTGACTGTAGGGATGGTGTGTGACTGTAGGGATGGTGTGTGACTGTAGGGATGGGGTGTGACTGTAGGGATGATGTGTGACTGTAGGGATGATGTGACTGTAGGGATGGTGTGTGACTGTAGGGATGACGTGTGACTGTAGGGATGACGTGTGACTGTAGGGATGATGTGTGACTGTAGGGATGATGTGTGACTGTAGGGATGATGTGTGACTGTAGGGATGATGGGTGACTGTGTGTGACTGTAGGGATGATGTGTGACTGTAGGGATGATGTGTGACTGTAGGGATGGATGTGTGACTGTAGGGATGGTGTGTGACTGTAGGGATGATGTGACTGTAGGGATGATGTGTGACTGTAGGGATGGTGTGTGACTGTAGGGATGATGTGTGACTGTAGGGATGATGTGTGACTGTAGGGATGATGTGTGACTGTAGGGATGATGTGTGACTGTAGGGATGATGTGTGACTGTAGGGATGAGTGTGACTGTAGGGATGGTGTGTGACTGTAGGGATGATGTGTGACTGTAGGGATGATGTGTGACTGTAGGGATGATGTGTGACTGTAGGGATGATGTGTGACTGTAGGGATGATGTGTGACTGTAGGGATGATGTGTGACTGTAGGGATGATGTGACTGTAGGGATGATGTGTGACTGTAGGGATGATGTGACTGTAGGGATGATGTGTGACTGTAGGGATGATGTGACTGTAGGGATGAGTGTGACTGTAGGGATGATGTGTGACTGTAGGGATGATGTGTGACTGTAGGGATGATGTGTGACTGTAGGGATGATGTGTGACTGTAGGGATGAGTGTGACTGTAGGGATGATGTGACTGTAGGGATGATGTGTGACTGTAGGGATGATGTGACTGTAGGGATGATGTGACTGTAGGGATGGTGTGTGACTGTAGGGATGGTGTGTGACTGTAGGGATGATGTGTGACTGTAGGGATGGTGTGACTGTAGGGATGATGTGACTGTAGGGATGATGTGTGACTGTAGGGATGATGTGACTGTAGGGATGATGTGTGACTGTAGGGATGGTGTGTGACTGTAGGGATGATGTGTGACTGTAGGGATGACGTGTGACTGTAGGGATGGTGTGTGACTGTAGGGATGATGTGTGACTGTAGGGATGAGTGTGACTGTAGGGATGATGTGTGACTGTAGGGATGATGTGTGACTGTAGGGATGATGTGTGACTGTAGGGATGGTGTGTGACTGTAGGGATGATGTGACTGTAGGGATGATGTGTGACTGTAGGGATGATGTGTGACTGTAGGGATGGGGTGTGACTGTAGGGATGATGTGACTGTAGGGATGGTGTGTGACTGTAGGGATGATGTGTGACTGTAGGGATGGTGTGTGACTGTAGGGATGATGTGTGACTGTAGGGATGACGTGTGACTGTAGGGATGGTGTGTGACTGTAGGGATGATGGGTGACTGTAGGGATGATGTGTGACTGTAGGGATGGTGTGTGACTGTAGGGATGATGTGACTGTAGGGATGATGTGACTGTAGGGATGATGTGTGACTGTAGGGATGGGGTGTGACTGTAGGGATGATGTGACTGTAGGGATGGTGTGTGACTGTAGGGATGATGTGTGACTGTAGGGATGATGTGACTGTAGGGATGATGTGACTGTAGGGATGATGTGTGACTGTAGGGATGATGTGACTGTAGGGATGGTGTGTGACTGTAGGGATGATGTGACTGTAGGGATGGTGTGTGACTGTAGGGATGATGTGACTGTAGGGATGATGTGACTGTAGGGATGATGTGTGACTGTAGGGATGATGTGACTGTAGGGATGGTGTGTGACTGTAGGGATGATGTGACTGTAGGGATGATGTGTGACTGTAGGGATGATGTGTGACTGTAGGGATGATGTGACTGTAGGGATGATGTGTGACTGTAGGGATGATGTGACTGTAGGGATGGTGTGTGACTGTAGGGATGATGTGACTGTAGGGATGATGTGACTGTAGGGATGATGTGTGACTGTAGGGATGATGTGACTGTAGGGATGAGGTGTGACTGTAGGGATGATGTGACTGTAGGGATGATGTGTGACTGTAGGGATGATGTGTGACTGTAGGGATGATGTGACTGTAGGGATGAGGTGTGACTGTAGGGATGATGTGACTGTAGGGATGATGTGTGACTGTAGGGATGATGTGTGACTGTAGGGATGATGTGACTGTAGGGATGGTGTGTGACTGTAGGGATGATGTGTGACTGTAGGGATGATGTGTGACTGTAGGGATGATGTGACTGTAGGGATGAGGTGTGACTGTAGGGATGATGTGACTGTAGGGATGATGTGTGACTGTAGGGATGATGTGTGACTGTAGGGATGATGTGACTGTAGGGATGGTGTGTGACTGTAGGGATGATGTGACTGTAGGGATGGTGTGTGACTGTAGGGATGATGTGACTGTAGGGATGATGTGACTGTAGGGATGGTGTGTGACTGTAGGGATGGTGTGTGACTGTAGGGATGATGTGTGACTGTAGGGATGATGTGTGACTGTAGGGATGGTGTGTGACTGTAGGGATGATGTGTGACTGTAGGGATGATGTGTGACTGTAGGGATGGGGTGTGACTGTAGGGATGATGTGTGACTGTAGGGATGATGTGTGTCTGTAGGGATGATGTGTGACTGTAGGGATGGTGTGTGACTGTAGGGATGATGTGTGACTGTAGGGATGATGTGTGACTGTAGGGATGGTGTGTGACTGTAGGGATGATGTGTGACTGTAGGGATGATGTGTGACTGTAGGGATGGGGTGTGACTGTAGGGATGATGTGTGACTGTAGGGATGATGTGTGACTGTAGGGATGATGTGTGACTGTAGGGATGGGGTGTGACTGTAGGGATGATGTGTGACTGTAGGGATGATGTGTGACTGTAGGGATGATGTGTGACTGTAGGGATGGTGTGACTGTAGGGATGATGTGACTGTAGGGATGATGTGACTGTAGGGATGATGTGTGACTGTAGGGATGATGTGACTGTAGGGATGATGTGTGACTGTAGGGATGATGTGTGACTGTAGGGATGATGTGACTGTAGGGATGGGGTGTGACTGTAGGGATGATGTGTGACTGTAGGGATGATGTGTGACTGTAGGTATGAGGTGTGACTGTAGGGATGGTGTGTGACTGTAGGGATGATGTGACTGTAGGGATGATGTGTGACTGTAGGGATGATGTGACTGTAGGGATGATGTGTGACTGTAGGGATGATGTGACTGTAGGGATGATGTGTGACTGTAGGGATGATGTGACTGTAGGGATGATGTGTGTCTGTAGGGATGATGTGACTGTAGGGATGGTGTGTGACTGTAGGGATGATGTGTGACTGTAGGGATGATGTGTGACTGTAGGGATGATGTGTGACTGTAGGGATGATGTGTGTCTGTAGGGATGATGTGACTGTAGGGATGATGTGTGACTGTAGGGATGATGTGTGTCTGTAGGGATGATGTGACTGTAGGGATGATGTGTGACTGTAGGGATGATGTGTGACTGTAGGGATGATGTGTGTCTGTAGGGATGATGTGACTGTAGGGATGATGTGTGTCTGTAGGGATGATGTGACTGTAGGGATGATGTGTGACTGTAGGGATGATGTGACTGTAGGGATGATGTGTGACTGTAGGGATGATGATGTGACTGTAGGGATGATGTGACTGTAGGGATGATGTGACTGTAAGGATGATGTGTGACTGTAGGGATGATGTGTGACTGTAGGGATGATGTGTGACTGTAGGGATGATGATGTGACTGTAGGGATGATGATGTGACTGTAGGGATGATGTGACTGTAGGGATGATGTGACTGTAAGGATGATGTGTGACTGTAGGGATGATGTGTGACTGTAGGGATGGTGTGTGACTGTAGGGATGATGTGTGACTGTAGGGATGATGTGACTGTAGGGATGATGTGTGACTGTAGGGATGGTGTGTGACTGTAGGGATGATGTGTGACTGTAGGGATGATGTGTGACTGTAGGGATGATGTGACTGTAGGGATGATGTGACTGTAGGGATGATGTGTGACTGTAGGGATGATGATGTGACTGTAGGGATGATGTGACTGTAGGGATGATGTGACTGTAGGGATGATGTGTGACTGTAGGGATGATGTGTGACTGTAGGGATGATGTGTGACTGTAGGGATGATGTGTGTCTGTAGGGATGATGTGACTGTAGGGATGATGTGTGACTGTAGGGATGGTGTGTGACTGTAGGGATGATGTGACTGTAGGGATGATGTGTGACTGTAGGGATGATGTGACTGTAGGGATGATGTGTGACTGTAGGGATGATGTGACTGTAGGGATAGTGTGTTACTGTAGGGATGATGTGTGACTGTAGGGATGATGTGACTGTAGGGATGGTGTGTGACTGTAGGGATGATGTGTGACTGTAGGGATGGGGTGTGACTGTAGGGATGATGTGACTGTAGGGATGATATGTGACTGTAGGGATGATGGGTGACTGTAGGGATGATGTGTGACTGTAGGGATGGTGTGTGACTGTAGGGATGATGATGTGACTGTAGGGATGATGTGACTGTAGGGATGATGTGACTGTAGGGATGATGTGACTGTAGGGATGGTGTGTGACTGTAGGGATGGTGTGTGACTGTAGGGATGATGTGACTGTAGGGATGGGGTGTGACTGTAGGGATGATGTGTGACTGTAGGGATGATGTGTGACTGTAGGGATGGTGTGTGACTGTAGGGATGGTGTGTGACTGTAGGAATGGTGTGTGACTGTAGGGATGATGTGTGACTGTAGGGATGATGTGTGACTGTAGGGATGGTGTGTGACTGTAGGGATGGGGTGTGACTGTAGGGATGATGATGTGACTGTAGGGATGATGTGTGACTGTAGGGATGATGATGTGACTGTAGGGATGATGTGTGACTGTAGGGATGGTGTGTGACTGTAGGGATGGTGTGACTGTAGGGATGATGTGTGACTGTAGGGATGATGTGTGACTGTAGGGATGGTGTGTGACTGTAGGGATGGTGTGACTGTAGGGATGATGTGTGACTGTAGGAATGGTGTGTGACTGTAGGGATGATGTGTGACTGTAGGGATGATGTGACTGTAGGGATGGTGTGTGACTGTAGGGATGATGTGTGACTGTAGGGATGGTGTGTGACTGTAGGGATGATGTGACTGTAGGGATGGGGTGTGACTGTAGGGATGATGTGTGACTGTAGGGATGATGTGTGACTGTAGGGATGATGTGTGACTGTAGGGATGATGTGTGACTGTAGGGATGATGTGTGACTGTAGGGATGGTGTGTGACTGTAGGGATGATGTGTGACTGTAGGGATGGGGTGTGACTGTAGGGATGATGTGACTGTAGGGATGATGTGTGACTGTAGGGATGATGTGTGACTGTAGGGATGATGTGACTGTAGGGATGGTGTGTGACTGTAGGGATGGGGTGTGACTGTAGGGATGATGTGACTGTAGGGATGATGTGTGACTGTAGGGATGATGTGTGACTGTAGGGATGGTGTGTGACTGTAGGGATGACGTGTGACTGTAGGGATGATGTGACTGTAGGGATGATGTGTGACTGTAGGGATGATGTGACTGTAGGGATGATGTGTGACTGTAGGGATGATGTGACTGTAGGGATAGTGTGTTACTGTAGGGATGATGTGTGACTGTAGGGATGATGTGACTGTAGGGATGGTGTGTGACTGTAGGGATGATGTGTGACTGTAGGGATGGGGTGTGACTGTAGGGATGATGTGACTGTAGGGATGATATGTGACTGTAGGGATGATGGGTGACTGTAGGGATGATGTGTGACTGTAGGGATGGTGTGTGACTGTAGGGATGATGATGTGACTGTAGGGATGATGTGACTGTAGGGATGATGTGACTGTAGGGATGATGTGACTGTAGGGATGGTGTGTGACTGTAGGGATGGTGTGTGACTGTAGGGATGATGTGACTGTAGGGATGGGGTGTGACTGTAGGGATGATGTGTGACTGTAGGGATGATGTGTGACTGTAGGGATGGTGTGTGACTGTAGGGATGGTGTGTGACTGTAGGGATGATGTGACTGTAGGGATGGGGTGTGACTGTAGGGATGATGTGTGACTGTAGGGATGATGTGTGACTGTAGGGATGGTGTGTGACTGTAGGGATGGTGTGTGACTGTAGGGATGGTGTGACTGTAGGGATGATGTGTGACTGTAGGGATGGTGTGTGACTGTAGGGATGGTGTGTGACTGTAGGGATGGTGTGACTGTAGGGATGATGTGTGACTGTAGGGATGATGTGTGACTGTAGGGATGGTGTGTGACTGTAGGGATGGTGTGTGACTGTAGGGATGGTGTGACTGTAGGGATGATGTGTGACTGTAGGAATGGTGTGTGACTGTAGGGATGATGATGTGACTGTAGGGATGACGTGTGACTGTAGGGATGACGTGTGACTGTAGGGATGAGGTGTGACTGTAGGGATGATGTGTGACTGTAGGGATGATGTGACTGTAGGGATGGTGTGTGACTGTAGGGATGGTGTGACTGTAGGGATGATGTGTGACTGTAGGGATGGTGTGTGACTGTAGGGATGGGGTGTGACTGTAGGGATGATGATGTGACTGTAGGGATGATGTGTGACTGTAGGGATGATGATGTGACTGTAGGGATGATGTGTGACTGTAGGGATGATGTGTGACTGTAGGGATGGTGTGTGACTGTAGGGATGGTGTGACTGTAGGGATGATGTGTGACTGTAGGGATGATGTGTGACTGTAGGGATGGTGTGTGACTGTAGGGATGGTGTGTGACTGTAGGGATGGTGTGACTGTAGGGATGATGTGACTGTAGGGATGATGTGTGACTGTAGGGATGATGTGACTGTAGGGATGGTGTGTGACTGTAGGAATGGTGTGTGACTGTAGGGATGATGTGTGACTGTAGGGATGATGTGACTGTAGGGATGGTGTGTGACTGTAGGGATGATGTGTGACTGTAGGGATGGTGTGTGACTGTAGGGATGATGTGACTGTAGGGATGGGGTGTGACTGTAGGGATGATGTGTGACTGTAGGGATGATGTGTGACTGTAGGGATGATGTGTGACTGTAGGGATGATGTGTGACTGTAGGGATGGTGTGTGACTGTAGGGATGGGGTGTGACTGTAGGGATGATGTGACTGTAGGGATGATGTGTGACTGTAGGGATGATGTGTGACTGTAGGGATGGTGTGTGACTGTAGGGATGACGTGTGACTGTAGGGATGATGTGACTGTAGGGATGATGTGTGACTGTAGGGATGGTGTGTGACTGTAGGGATGATGTGACTGTAGGGATGATGTGACTGTAGGGATGATGTGTGACTGTAGGGATGGTGTGTGACTGTAGGGATGATGTGTGACTGTAGGGATGGTGTGTGACTGTAGGGATGATGTGACTGTAGGGATGGGGTGTGACTGTAGGGATGATGTGTGACTGTAGGGATGATGTGTGACTGTAGGGATGATGTGTGACTGTAGGGATGATGTGTGACTGTAGGGATGGTGTGTGACTGTAGGGATGGGGTGTGACTGTAGGGATGATGTGACTGTAGGGATGATGTGTGACTGTAGGGATGATGTGTGACTGTAGGGATGGTGTGTGACTGTAGGGATGGTGTGTGACTGTAGGGATGGTGTGTGACTGTAGGGATGATGTGTGACTGTAGGGATGGTGTGTGACTGTAGGGATGGTGTGTGACTGTAGGGATGGTGTGTGACTGTAGGGATGATGTGACTGTAGGGATGGTGTGTGACTGTAGGGATGATGTGACTGTAGGGATGGTGTGTGACTGCAGGGATGGTGTGTGACTGTAGGGATGGTGTGTGACTGTAGGGATGATGTGACTGTAGGGATGATGTGTGACTGTAGGGATGATGTGTGACTGTAGGGATGATGTGACTGTAGGGATGATGTGTGACTGTAGGGATGATGTGACTGTAGGGATGATGTGTGACTGTAGGGATGGTGTGTGACTGTAGGGATGGTGTGTGACTGTAGGGATGGGGTGTGACTGTAGGGATGGTGTGTGACTGTAGGGATGGTGTGTGACTGTAGGGATGATGTGTGACTGTAGGGATGGTGTGTGACTGTAGGGATGGTGTGTGACTGTAGGGATGGGGTGTGACTGTAGGGATGATGTGTGACTGTAGGGATGATGTGACTGTAGGGATGAGGTGTGACTGTAGGGATGATGATGTGACTGTAGGGATGGTGTGTGACTGTAGGGATGATGATGTGTGACTGTAGGGATGATGTGTGACTGTAGGGATGGTGTGTGACTGTAGGGATGGTGTGTGACTGTAGGGATGATGATGTGTGACTGTAGGGATGATGTGACTGTAGGGATGATGTGACTGTAGGGATGATGTGTGACTGTAGGGATGGTGTGTGACTGTAGGGATGGTGTGTGACTGTAGGGATGATGTGACTGTAGGGATGGTGTGTGACTGTAGGGATGATGTGTGACTGTCGGGATGGTGTGTGACTGTAGGGATGGTGTGTGACTGTAGGGATGATGTGTGACTGTCGGGATGGTGTGTGACTGTAGGGATGATGTGTGACTGTAGGGATGATGTGACTGTAGGGATGATGTGTGACTGTAGGGATGGGGTGTGACTGTAGGGATGATGTGACTGTAGGGATGGTGTGTGACTGTAGGGATGGTGTGTGACTGTAGGGATGATGTGTGACTGTAGGGATGATGTGTGACTGTAGGGATGAGGTGTGACTGTAGGGATGAGGTGTGACTGTAGGGATGAGGTGTGACTGTAGGGATGAGGTGTGACTGTAGGGATGATGTGTGACTGTAGGGATGAGGTGTGACTGTAGGGATGAGGTGTGACTGTAGGGATGGTGTGTGACTGTAGGGATGGTGTGTGACTGTAGGGATGATGTGTGACTGTAGGGATGAGGTGTGACTGTAGGGATGATGTGTGACTGTAGGGATGGTGTGTGACTGTAGGGATGATGTGACTGTAGGGATGATGTGACTGTAGGGATGATGTGTGACTGTAGGGATGGTGTGTGACTGTAGGGATGATGTGTGACTGTAGGGATGATGTGTGACTGTAGGGATGGGGTGTGACTGTAGGGATGATGTGACTGTAGGGATGATGTGACTGTAGGGATGGTGTGTGACTGTAGGGATGATGTGTGACTGTAGGGATGGTGTGTGACTGTAGGGATGGTGTGTGACTGTAGGGATGATGTGTGACTGTAGGGATGATGTGTGACTGGAGGGATGGTGTGTGACTGTAGGGATGATGTGACTGTAGGGATGATGTGACTGTAGGGATGATGTGTGACTGTAGGGATGGTGTGTGACTGTAGGGATGATGATGTGACTGTAGGGATGATGTGTGACTGTAGGGATGATGTGACTGTAGGGATGAGGTGTGACTGTAGGGATGATGTGACTGTAGGGATGATGTGTGACTGTAGGGATGGTGTGTGACTGTAGGGATGGTGTGTGACTGTAGGAATGGTGTGTGACTGTAGGGATGATGTGTGACTGTAGGGATGATGTGTGACTGTAGGGATGGTGTGTGACTGTAGGGATGGGGTGTGACTGTAGGGATGATGATGTGACTGTAGGGATGATGTGTGACTGTAGGGATGATGATGTGACTGTAGGGATGATGTGTGACTGTAGGGATGGTGTGTGACTGTAGGGATGGTGTGACTGTAGGGATGATGTGTGACTGTAGGGATGATGTGTGACTGTAGGGATGGTGTGTGACTGTAGGGATGGTGTGACTGTAGGGATGATGTGTGACTGTAGGAATGGTGTGTGACTGTAGGGATGATGTGTGACTGTAGGGATGATGTGACTGTAGGGATGGTGTGTGACTGTAGGGATGATGTGTGACTGTAGGGATGGTGTGTGACTGTAGGGATGATGTGACTGTAGGGATGGGGTGTGACTGTAGGGATGATGTGTGACTGTAGGGATGATGTGTGACTGTAGGGATGATGTGTGACTGTAGGGATGATGTGTGACTGTAGGGATGATGTGTGACTGTAGGGATGGTGTGTGACTGTAGGGATGATGTGTGACTGTAGGGATGGGGTGTGACTGTAGGGATGATGTGACTGTAGGGATGATGTGTGACTGTAGGGATGATGTGTGACTGTAGGGATGATGTGACTGTAGGGATGGTGTGTGACTGTAGGGATGGGGTGTGACTGTAGGGATGATGTGACTGTAGGGATGATGTGTGACTGTAGGGATGATGTGTGACTGTAGGGATGGTGTGTGACTGTAGGGATGACGTGTGACTGTAGGGATGATGTGACTGTAGGGATGATGTGTGACTGTAGGGATGATGTGACTGTAGGGATGATGTGTGACTGTAGGGATGATGTGACTGTAGGGATAGTGTGTTACTGTAGGGATGATGTGTGACTGTAGGGATGATGTGACTGTAGGGATGGTGTGTGACTGTAGGGATGATGTGTGACTGTAGGGATGGGGTGTGACTGTAGGGATGATGTGACTGTAGGGATGATATGTGACTGTAGGGATGATGGGTGACTGTAGGGATGATGTGTGACTGTAGGGATGGTGTGTGACTGTAGGGATGATGATGTGACTGTAGGGATGATGTGACTGTAGGGATGATGTGACTGTAGGGATGATGTGACTGTAGGGATGGTGTGTGACTGTAGGGATGGTGTGTGACTGTAGGGATGATGTGACTGTAGGGATGGGGTGTGACTGTAGGGATGATGTGTGACTGTAGGGATGATGTGTGACTGTAGGGATGGTGTGTGACTGTAGGGATGGTGTGTGACTGTAGGGATGATGTGACTGTAGGGATGGGGTGTGACTGTAGGGATGATGTGTGACTGTAGGGATGATGTGTGACTGTAGGGATGGTGTGTGACTGTAGGGATGGTGTGTGACTGTAGGGATGGTGTGACTGTAGGGATGATGTGTGACTGTAGGGATGGTGTGTGACTGTAGCGATGGTGTGTGACTGTAGGGATGGTGTGACTGTAGGGATGATGTGTGACTGTAGGGATGATGTGTGACTGTAGGGATGGTGTGTGACTGTAGGGATGGTGTGTGACTGTAGGGATGGTGTGACTGTAGGGATGATGTGTGACTGTAGGAATGGTGTGTGACTGTAGGGATGATGATGTGACTGTAGGGATGACGTGTGACTGTAGGGATGACGTGTGACTGTAGGGATGAGGTGTGACTGTAGGGATGATGTGTGACTGTAGGGATGATGTGACTGTAGGGATGGTGTGTGACTGTAGGGATGGTGTGACTGTAGGGATGATGTGTGACTGTAGGGATGGTGTGTGACTGTAGGGATGGGGTGTGACTGTAGGGATGATGATGTGACTGTAGGGATGATGTGTGACTGTAGGGATGATGATGTGACTGTAGGGATGATGTGTGACTGTAGGGATGATGTGTGACTGTAGGGATGGTGTGTGACTGTAGGGATGGTGTGACTGTAGGGATGATGTGTGACTGTAGGGATGATGTGTGACTGTAGGGATGGTGTGTGACTGTAGGGATGGTGTGTGACTGTAGGGATGGTGTGACTGTAGGGATGATGTGACTGTAGGGATGATGTGTGACTGTAGGGATGATGTGACTGTAGGGATGGTGTGTGACTGTAGGAATGGTGTGTGACTGTAGGGATGATGTGTGACTGTAGGGATGATGTGACTGTAGGGATGGTGTGTGACTGTAGGGATGATGTGTGACTGTAGGGATGGTGTGTGACTGTAGGGATGATGTGACTGTAGGGATGGGGTGTGACTGTAGGGATGATGTGTGACTGTAGGGATGATGTGTGACTGTAGGGATGATGTGTGACTGTAGGGATGATGTGTGACTGTAGGGATGGTGTGTGACTGTAGGGATGGGGTGTGACTGTAGGGATGATGTGACTGTAGGGATGATGTGTGACTGTAGGGATGGTGTGTGACTGTAGGGATGACGTGTGACTGTAGGGATGATGTGACTGTAGGGATGATGTGTGACTGTAGGGATGGTGTGTGACTGTAGGGATGATGTGACTGTAGGGATGATGTGACTGTAGGGATGATGTGTGACTGTAGGGATGGTGTGTGACTGTAGGGATGATGTGACTGTAGGGATGATGTGTGACTGTAGGGATGGTGTGTGACTGTAGGGATGATGTGACTGTAGGGATGATGTGTGACTGTAGGGATGGTGTGTGACTGTAGGGATGATGTGTGACTGTAGAGATGATGTGTGACTGTAGGGATGGGGTGTGACTGTAGGGATGATGTGTGACTGTAGGGATGATGTGTGACTGTAGGGATGATGTGTGACTGTAGGGATGGTGTGTGACTGTAGGGATGGGGTGTGACTGTAGGGATGATGTGACTGTAGGGATGATGTGTGACTGTAGGGATGATGTGTGACTGTAGGGATGGTGTGTGACTGTAGGGATGGTGTGTGACTGTAGGGATGGTGTGTGACTGTAGGGATGATGTGTGACTGTAGGGATGGTGTGTGACTGTAGGGATGGTGTGTGACTGTAGGGATGGTGTGTGACTGTAGGGATGATGTGACTGTAGGGATGGTGTGTGACTGTAGGGATGATGTGACTGTAGGGATGGTGTGTGACTGCAGGGATGGTGTGTGACTGTAGGGATGGTGTGTGACTGTAGGGATGATGTGACTGTAGGGATGATGTGTGACTGTAGGGATGATGTGTGACTGTAGGGATGATGTGACTGTAGGGATGATGTGTGACTGTAGGGATGATGTGACTGTAGGGATGATGTGTGACTGTAGGGATGGTGTGTGACTGTAGGGATGGTGTGTGACTGTAGGGATGGGGTGTGACTGTAGGGATGGTGTGTGACTGTAGGGATGGTGTGTGACTGTAGGGATGATGTGTGACTGTAGGGATGGTGTGTGACTGTAGGGATGGTGTGTGACTGTAGGGATGGGGTGTGACTGTAGGGATGATGTGTGACTGTAGGGATGATGTGACTGTAGGGATGAGGTGTGACTGTAGGGATGATGATGTGACTGTAGGGATGGTGTGTGACTGTAGGGATGATGATGTGTGACTGTAGGGATGATGTGTGACTGTAGGGATGGTGTGTGACTGTAGGGATGGTGTGTGACTGTAGGGATGATGATGTGTGACTGTAGGGATGATGTGACTGTAGGGATGATGTGACTGTAGGGATGATGTGTGACTGTAGGGATGGTGTGTGACTGTAGGGATGGTGTGTGACTGTAGGGATGATGTGACTGTAGGGATGGTGTGTGACTGTAGGGATGATGTGTGACTGTCGGGATGGTGTGTGACTGTAGGGATGGTGTGTGACTGTAGGGATGATGTGTGACTGTCGGGATGGTGTGTGACTGTAGGGATGATGTGTGACTGTAGGGATGATGTGACTGTAGGGATGATGTGTGACTGTAGGGATGGGGTGTGACTGTAGGGATGATGTGACTGTAGGGATGGTGTGTGACTGTAGGGATGGTGTGTGACTGTAGGGATGATGTGTGACTGTAGGGATGATGTGTGACTGTAGGGATGAGGTGTGACTGTAGGGATGAGGTGTGACTGTAGGGATGAGGTGTGACTGTAGGGATGAGGTGTGACTGTAGGGATGATGTGTGACTGTAGGGATGAGGTGTGACTGTAGGGATGAGGTGTGACTGTAGGGATGGTGTGTGACTGTAGGGATGGTGTGTGACTGTAGGGATGATGTGTGACTGTAGGGATGAGGTGTGACTGTAGGGATGATGTGTGACTGTAGGGATGGTGTGTGACTGTAGGGATGATGTGACTGTAGGGATGATGTGACTGTAGGGATGATGTGTGACTGTAGGGATGGTGTGTGACTGTAGGGATGATGTGTGACTGTAGGGATGATGTGTGACTGTAGGGATGGGGTGTGACTGTAGGGATGATGTGACTGTAGGGATGATGTGACTGTAGGGATGGTGTGTGACTGTAGGGATGATGTGTGACTGTAGGGATGGTGTGTGACTGTAGGGATGGTGTGTGACTGTAGGGATGATGTGTGACTGTAGGGATGATGTGTGACTGTAGGGATGGTGTGTGACTGTAGGGATGATGTGACTGTAGGGATGATGTGACTGTAGGGATGATGTGTGACTGTAGGGATGATGTGTGACTGTAGGGATGATGTGACTGTAGGGATGATGTGTGACTGTAGGGATGATGTGTGACTGTAGGGATGATGTGTGACTGTAGGGATGGGGTGTGACTGTAGGGATGATGTGACTGTAGGGATGATGTGACTGTAGGGATGGTGTGTGACTGTAGGGATGATGTGACTGTAGGGATGATGTGTGACTGTAGGGATGATGTGTGACTGTAGGGATGATGTGACTGTAGGGATGATGTGACTGTAGGGATGATGTGTGACTGTAGGGATGATGTGTGACTGTAGGGATGAGGTGTGACTGTAGGGATGATGTGACTGTAGGGATGATGTGTGACTGTAGGGATGGTGTGTGACTGTAGGGATGATGTGTGACTGTAGGGATGATGTGTGACTGTAGGGATGGGGTGTGACTGTAGGGATGATGTGACTGTAGGGATGATGTGACTGTAGGGATGGTGTGTGACTGTAGGGATGATGTGTGACTGTAGGGATGGTGTGTGACTGTAGGGATGGTGTGTGACTGTAGGGATGATGTGTGACTGTAGGGATGATGTGTGACTGTAGGGATGGTGTGTGACTGTAGGGATGATGTGACTGTAGGGATGATGTGACTGTAGGGATGGGGTGTGACTGTAGGGATGATGTGTGACTGTAGGGATGATGTGTGACTGTAGGGATGATGTGACTGTAGGGATGATGTGTGACTGTAGGGATGATGTGTGACTGTAGGGATGATGTGACTGTAGGGATGATGTGTGACTGTAGGGATGGTGTGTGACTGTAGGGATGGTGTGTGACTGTAGGGATGATGTGTGACTGTAGGGATGATGTGTGACTGTAGGGATGATGTGTGACTGTAGGGATGAGGTGTGACTGTAGGGATGATGTGTGACTGTAGGGATGATGTGTGACTGTAGGGATGGTGTGTGACTGTAGGGATGGTGTGTGACTGTAGGGATGGTGTGTGACTGTAGGGATGATGTGTGACTGTAGGGATGATGTGTGACTGTAGGGATGGTGTGTGACTGTAGGGATGATGTGTGACTGTAGGGATGATGTGGGACTGTAGGGATGAGGTGTGACTGTAGGGATGATGTGTGACTGTAGGGATGGTGTGTGACTGTAGGGATGATGTGACTGTAGGGATGGTGTGTGACTGTAGGGATGATGTGTGACTGTAGGGATGAGGTGTGACTGTAGGGATGATGTGTGACTGTAGGGATGATGTGTGACTGTAGGGATGATGTGACTGTAGGGATGAGGTGTGACTGTAGGGATGGTGTGTGACTGTAGGGATGGTGTGTGACTGTAGGGATGATGTGTGACTGTAGGGATGAGGTGTGACTGTAGGGATGATGTGTGACTGTAGGGATGGTGTGTGACTGTAGGGATGATGTGACTGTAGGGATGATGTGACTGTAGGGATGATGTGTGACTGTAGGGATGGTGTGTGACTGTAGGGATGATGTGTGACTGTAGGGATGGTGTGTGACTGTAGGGATGATGGTCTTAGGGTCATAGTCAGCATTTTTCTTCCTCCAAACACGGCGAGTCGAGTTAATGCCAAAGAGCTGAATTTTGGTCTCATCTGACCACAGAACTTTCTCCCAATCCTTCTCTGAATCATTTAGATGTTAATTGGCATGACTGTACTTGCGTCTTCTGGAGGATGGGGAATCGTCATGGGGGGTAGTAAATGGGGGGGGGAGGGAAAAAGGGGGGAAGGGAGGGAAAGAAAGGGGATTTAGGTGAGAATGAAGGGGAGGGGGAAATAGGTAACTGAAAAAACTGAAATGAAGAGAGGAAGGGAAAGGGTAGAGGGGAGAAGGAGGGGAGGGGGAAGGGGGGTGTAATAGAAAATGGGGGGAGGGGGCATAAAAAGGGGGGGAGGGAGGGAAAGATGAAGGGAGGGGAGGGGGAGGGGGCAAAGGGGAAACAAAATATGGAAATAAAAAGGTGGAAAATGGAAAGTGTAGAGGGAGAGGGAAGGGAGTGAAATGGGGGGAGGGGGAGGCAGGGAAAGGACAGGAATTTGGGTGGGAAGGAAGGGGGGCAAAGGGGGAAACAAAATATATGAATAAAAAGGAGAGGAAGGGAAAAGTTGGGGGAGAAGGGGAGAGAGAAGGAGGGTGTAATAGCAAATGGGGGGTGGGGACGTATAAAAGGGGGGGGGGGTGGTGGGAAGGGAGGGGGCAAAGGGGAAACAAAATATTGGAAATAAAATGGTGGGGAAGGGAAAGTGTAGGGGGAGAAGAGGAGACGAAAGGAGGGGTGAAATAGGAAATGGGGGGAGGGGAAGGCAGGGAAAGGACAGGAATTTGGGTGGGAAGGAAGGGGGGGCAAAGGGGGAAACAGAATATAGAAATAAAAAGGAGTGGAAGGGAAAGAGTAGGGGGAGAAAGTGAGAGGGAAGGAGGGGTGAAATAGGAAATAGGGGTAAGGCAGGAAGGAAGAAGGAAGGGGATGAAATAGGAAATGGGAGGAGGGGAAGGGAAAAAGGGGGGGGGGGAAAGAAAGGAGATTTGGGTGGGAAGGGAGAGGAGGGGGCAAAGGGAAAGTAAAATGTGGCAATAAAAAAGAGAGGAAGGGAAAGGGTAGGGGAGAGGGTGAAATAGGAAATGGGGGGGAGGGGAAGGGAGGGAAAGAAAGGAAACTTGGGTGGGAAGGGAGAGAAGGGGGCAAAGGGAAAAATAAATAAAAATGGAAATAAAAAGGTGAGAAATGGAAAGGGTAGGAGGAGAAGGGGGATGGAAGGGGGGGATGGGGTGAAATAGGAAAGGGAGGAGGAAGGGAAGAAGGGGGGTGAAATAGGAAAGGGAGGAGGAAGGGAAGGAGGGGGGTGAAATAGGAAAGGGAGGAGGAAGGGAAGGAGGGGGGAGGGGGTGAAATAGGAAAGGGACTAGGAAGGGAAAGAGGGGGAGTGGGTGAGAGAGGTAGAAGTGGATGAGGAGGAAGAAATGGAATGGAAGGTGAGGAAGAGAAAAGGGAAATGAAGAGAATACATCCATTGATAATAATGGGGACCTCCCATCCATGGTCCATACCTTCTAGTTCCAAGTGTGAAGATCCAAGAAGCTTCTCGTCTGGCCAGTAAAGAGAACCTGTCTCCTCCTTACCTATCCTTCCAATAATCTGCGCTCTCGTAGACTGTTCATCAATAACATGTCCAGACACATTTGTGTTCTCAGTAGTTCTGATGTCGGGAAGACGATCACCAGGTCGGTCTCACAGCCGCCCGGCCATCCTACCAACATATTTTAGGACATGAGGAGGAGGTGACAAAGCTGGCTTATGTTATGGGATTATTATAGATATAATTGTGTAAGAATTTCCTGTAGTGTATCATTAAATGATATGGAGATTTTCCAGCAAGGCGTGTCTTTAGTCATGTCAGAGCCGTGTAATCAGGTCATTGTTTTTTCTATTCATATAATAAACACATTGAGTGAGAGTTGGGGGTTCGGTCGGAGTTGTGTGCACAGGCCATGAGTAAAGATCCGGTGCCAAAATCAAACCTCAATGAAGTCAATAATAGACAAATTGTGAAAAAAAAAAAAACAGCAATGGCCATTTTCTAGTCTCATAGGTAAGGGATTGTCAAGAAAATGGGCTGGGGGAGGGGCTGGGCACTCCCTTGGGGTACATGTACTAAAAGAAAAAAAAAACATAAACGTTAAAAAAAAAGTGAGTTTTAACATGTTTAAAGGGGAGCATTAAAAATGCAAAATTCATTTGAATAGCATGTCTGGGGGGGGGGGGGGGTGTGTGAAATAAAAGAAAAAAAGGAGGGCACACTGACCTAGTGCATTACCACTGGTAAAGCTTTATTAAAGCATAAAAAAACAGCAAAATATATACTCACAAACGAGCATTTGCATAAGGCTTTGACAATTGAGCAGGTACGCTGTCCTGAACACCGTCAAACCAGGACTTGATGTTGCGTGGGTCAAACTGATAACACAAGACGCGTTTCAGAGAAGTATCCTTTCTTCAGAGCCTAAGCGGGCAATGGCTAATCTCTCATAGTCACCTCTATATATATATGTGTGTGTGTCTGCACACCCCAATCACTAGCGACACCCACCCTAATGAGTCACGCCCACCCACATGGACAGGCCCTCCCTGGCTCCACCCCATGGGTCATGTGCGTTACCGCTGTCTCAGCAGATAGAATAACATACCAACCAATGCTCCCACATACTGAACCAAGGGGTGTAGTACACAACACACAATGTGCAACAGCTACCACTGGTCAGAACGTATAGCCCTCCAGAAGGAAGTGGTCAAGCACATCTTACCTCCTCTACGTCGTCCCACACCGATCCCATGCTGTAAACAGGTGTGGAGGAAATAATAATAATAATAATAATGAGGCACGTTATCCAGGGGACCACAAGACGCTGCCAGCAGTGGGTGGAACGCACGCCGCTCAGTTAACCAGGAAGTGGGGGTGCACCTGCGTTCCACCAGCAACTTCTGACCAGCCACGGCGTCACTTCCGTTTCCGCGCACGCAAGTGATGGGGCATAGTGTGTGAAAGACGCGGCCCGGAAGTGCGGGTGTGTTTGCGTTCAACCCGCTACTTCCGCGACGTAGAGGAGGTAAGATGTGCTTGACCATTTCCTTCTGGAGGGCTATACGTTCTGACCAGTTGTAGCTGTTGCACATTGTGTGTTGTGTACTACACCCCTTGGCTCAGTATGTGGGAGCATTGGTTGGTATGTTATTCTATCTGAGACAGCGGTAATGCACATGACCAATGGGGTGGAGCCAGGGAGGGTCTGTCCATGTGGGTGGGTGTGACTCATTAGGGTGGGCGTTGTCACGGAACGTCCCACACTCTGCTTGAGTGCTTCCGTCAGTATACCACTTCCTTGTAGTCTGGATACAGATATCAGATATTCCAAACGCTTCCAAGCACAAAACAAGGCGACACTTGCTTTACTGCTAACATGGACTATTTTATTTAGAATCAAAATTACAAGACTTTATATGCTGTTGGAACCTCCTCTAACAATACAACTGTAACCTAATTAACATGAGCTAGTTTACTAAATCATTTACCCAGACTAGGTGACTATTCAATACACATTACCATAAACATCAACACAGGGTTAATTAGAACAAACAACAATGTGTGGAATACCCTTAGAACCTGTGGTAAGCCAGACTAGACTCATTTACATTAAACGCATTATAGCTGACATCAGACAGGTAGTTGGAGTTGATGACACCAGCATCTCCTCACAGTATGTGTCCCAACAGTATGAATCAGTCTTGTCAGCAGGGGGGGGCTGCTGGAGGAATCCCCCCTCCCTCTACAGGGACACACATCCCAAATGACCACAGCAAAGAGTCCACAACAGAATGAGACAATATACTTTATATACATATATACACGATATATGAGTCCTATAAGTACAGTTCAGACTGGATTTCTAATTCACCTCGCAAAGAGTATTGTTCCATTGAAAATCCAGGGCCCATAATCAAAAGGCAAGAGGCTAGCATTCAGTCCTCTCCAACAGCCTCTGTCCCGGCTAGGTCTGTCACATTTCTCCCCTTTCGGCAGGAGACTAACACAGGAGGAGACCCCAGACGGGTTGACTCTGAAGTTAGTCCATAGTTCCAGTCCTCTAATGCCTGCACCCACACAGTACCCCAAACAAATTGTTCCAAACAGAGTATTACTCACCCAGCCAACCTCTGCCTCTCTCAGAGTACATATCTGCCGCTGGGGAGAGGCCCAGACTGGCCCTTCTCCCTGGAGTCCTTTCTGCCGCTGGAGAGAGGACAGGGTGTCTGGGCTCACGCCATCCTGCTGTTGGGGATCTGGGCCGACTGCCCAGCATCCCTGGGGTATACAGGTGGGGACTGAAGCCCCATCCACCGACACCAGATCAATCTGCAGTTGTGAGGTGATGACTGCATTCTCTCCTTGGATCCTGATCTGCAGCTCGCGATAGACTGCCACCTCCTCACCTTGAGCCTCCACAATTGCTGCAGGTGTGGGGCAGAGGTCTTGGACCCTCTGTCCGGTTGCCAGCACTTCTGCTGGGGGTTTGCTAGGTGGTTCCCCCTCTACAGAAACGTCTATCAAATCCTCAGTCTCTGGAATTGCTAAAAGTGTGGGACAAACGTCTTGGACCCTCTGTTCAGATACCAGATCTTCAGCTGGAGAAGTTTGTTGTAACTCCATAGATGCTGCTGGCAGAAAATCACATGTCCCTGTCACTGCCGATTCTCTGGCATGCTGCTAAACGTGTTCTAGCAGGTTCCTGTATGCCTTTTCCAGATGCTCTTCCTTCCTTAGCAAATGGTCCAGATCAGGTTTGAGCTCTGAGACCCCTACAAGACCGAGCATAGCCTCTCTATATTCTCGCAGGTCCTCAGAGTCAGGTTCCCCTTCATCGCCAAACACAAAATGATCTGTAAGGCTCTCCCACAGCAATCCAGGGCCTCCAAAGTCATATCCCTCCAGAGAGCATTCTGTTGTCTCCCCTAAATATCCCTCCTCTGCGTGCCATTGCAGAGCCCGATAACTATTGTCCAGCTCTATCTCCTGCTGGACCAGCCTGTCCAACTCAGTCACCCATTGCTCCTGGGGCCGCTCTCCCAGGAATGCCATCCGCAATGCCCGTTGGTCACTGGCCCGTTGCTCTTGGGTTGGAAAGCACTTGCCCTGTTTTATACCAGCGAGCTGGAGGGCTCCAATCCAGAGCTCCACCCGAATCTGCTGCCTGAGCTCCAGGTATTCATCCTCAGACACAGTCCTGGTGTATGTAGAAAGGATGATCCGCAGCACCCCCGGGAACTCTGATGCCAGGTCCATATCTCCGCTGAGGTGACTGAAGTCTGCTATCCTGATCTTGGATCCAGGTGGAGGTTTAGATTTCCCAGACTGCAGGAAGCTTCCCGCTGCTTGCCACCAATGTCACGGAACGTCCCACACTCCGCTTGAGTGCTTCCGTCAGTATACCACTTCCTCTCAGTCTGGACTCAGATATTAGATATTCCAAATGCTTCCAAGTATTAAACAAGGCGACACTTGCTTTACTGCTAACATGGACTATTTTATTTAGAATCAAAATTACAAGACTTTATATGCTGTTGGAACCTCCTCTAACTATACAACTGTAACCTAATTAACATCAGCTAGTTTACTAAATCATTTACCCAGACTAGGTGACTATTCGAAACACATTACCATAAACATCAACACAGGGTTAATTAGAACAAACAACAATGTGTGGAATACCCTTTGAACCTGTGGTAAGCCAGACTAAACTCATTTACATTAAACACATTATAGCAGAGAACAAGACGGGTAGTTGGAGTTGATGACACCAGCATCTCCTCACAGTATGTGTCCCAACAGAATGAATCAGTCTTATCAGCAGGGGGCTGCTGGAGGAATCCCCCCTCCCTCTACAGGGACACACATCCCAAATGACCACAGCAAAGAGTCCACAACAGAATCAAACCACATACAATATAGACATATATACAGTCCGATTAGTACAGACTGCATTTCTAATTCACCTCACAAAGAGTATTGTTCCCTTGAAAATCCAGGGCCCATAATCAAACGGCAAGAGGCTTGCGTTCAGTCCTCCCCAATAGCCTTTGTACCGGCTAGGTCTGTCACAGGTGTCACTAGTGATTGGGTTGTGCAGACACACACATATATATATAGAGGTGACTATGAGAGATTAGCCATTGCCCGCTTAGGCTCTGAAGAAAGGGGTGCTCCCCTGAAACTCGTCAGCCATCTTGTGTTATCGGTTTGACCCACGCGACATCAGGTCCTGGTTTGCCGGTGTTCAGGACAGCGTACCTGCTCAATTGTCAAAGCCTTATACAAATGCTCGTTTGTGAGTATATATTTTGCAGTTTTTTTATGCTTTAATAAAGCTTTACCAGTGGTAATGCACTAGGTCGGTGCGCCCTCCTTCTTTTCTTTTTCTTTTAGTCTATGAATACCCATTATTCTGAGGAGGGCTGCAAGACGGCAGACGGCAGACACAGTATGAAAGTGGTCTCCAAACTATGGCCCGGGGACTGGATGCTTGCTTTTATCCCATCCTTGGAGTACTATTTCATCTACTGACACCAACAATGGGACATAATGGGACATACAGTAATTCTTGTCGCCGACACCAACAATGAGGCATCTTTCCTCCCGCTGACACCATCAAAAGGGCACAATTCCTCTCACTGACACCAACTATGGGGCACAATTCCTTCCATTGACTCCAAAAGAGCTGCCAGTAAAAAGCAGACCATGACTTATGACCATCAAAAAAGTTAAAAGCCAGAGGTTTGAACAAACCAAGCAGTTAAAGTTTGGTCAGACCCGGTGTTCAGAATGAACTTTGAGCTCCTCCCCAGTGATAACGCTTTCCTTAGTGTTGGAGCTTTCTGCAAAACAAATCTTACCACAGATAAAAAAAAATCTTGATATCACCATGTAATAAAATATTTTATACTAGGAGTGTATTTTCTGATGACCCACAAATATTTCTTGGTGGGGGTTGGTATCTTCAGAAGTGGGGTGCATCTGTTGGGGGACAAATATACCCCCCACCTATGCCAACCTATATATGGGTTGGTAAGAGGAATGCAACATTATTGCAGACACCGCCCCCTTCAGATCCAATATCTTTTCTAGATACATAGACAATCTTAAAGTCATTGTGGACTGAGATACATACAGTTGATTTTGTGAACTATTTGGATGCTAATGGTTATAATTTGAGGTCCATTTTTGAAGAACAGGACACTCATATTAATTACTAAGAGCTAATTTCATATGGTTCTTACATACTGTAGACCAGGTGTCTTCAAACTGCGGCCCTCCAGGTGTTCAGGAACTACAATTCCCATCATGCCTAGTCATGTCTGTGAATGTCAGAGTTTTACAATGCCTCATGGAAAGTGTAGTTCTGCAACAGCTGGAGGGCTGTAGTTTGAGGATCCCTGCTGTAGACCATACAATTTATTTACAATCCTATGGTGAACCAATGTCAAGGAATAGTTTGCTTCACATTGAATGCTGCCATCCATCCCAAATGTCTCGATCAGGAGTCAGGCTTGGAGACCAGTAGTAGCTATAGCAGAAGAGAGGCTCCCACCAACCAGCTGGATAAGTACACAAGCAGGTCACTCTGACAGAAGACACAGGCTCATCCGAGGTGCGGGGTCGGAGCACTAACCGGTGTTCACCACCAGAGCTCCTGATGGTGGGGATGGGTTTTGCTATGTGTTAGTACCAGGTCAGGTCCCTTGGTTTGCCCCACCAGGAGGTGAGCAAGCTGGGTTCTAGTAGCAGATATAGCAGGTTGGGATCTTTCAGAAACGTAGTCAGTAAACAAGCCAAAGGTCAGTACAAGTGTTTGCAGGTTGGGAACAAGCAGAAGTGTAGTTAAGGTACAGGCCAAGGTCGGTACCAAGTGGTTGCAGGATGGGATCAAGCAGAAGTGTAGTTGAGGAACAAGCCAAGGTCGGTACCAAGTGGTTGCAGGTTGGGATCAAGCAGAAGCATAGTCAGTAAACAAGCCAAAGGTCAGTAACAATTGGTTGCAGGTTGAGATCAAGCTGAAGTGTAGTTGAGGAACAAGCCAAGGTCAGTACCAAGTGTTTGCAGGTTGGGAACAAGCAGAAGTGTAGTTAAGGTACAGGCCAAGGTCGGTACCAAGTGGTTGCAGGATGGGATCAAGCAGAAGTGTAGTTGAGGAACAAGCCAAGGTCGGTACCAAGTGGTTGCAGGTTGGGTTTAAGCAGAAGCATAGTCAGTAAACAAGCCAAAACTCAGTAACAAGTGTTTGCAGGTTGAGATCAAACTACTCTGCCTGGGTGACGGAGGATGAGGACGGATTTGTTATCCACTCCACCAAGTCTACTGCATGTTGTGGCTCAATAACAGAGTCAGCAGCGGGAAAAAAGGACAAGCGTGCCCCACGGCCACCTGCAGAGGATGCACTGTGTCCACGACCAGCACTGTACTAGACTGTATATATATATATATATATATATATATATATATATATATATATGTATTAATACACCGCCTGCACTGTATTGGAAACTGTACAATGGGCTGCATTGTATTGTATACTGTGTACACTACCAGAAGTATAGTAGAAACTGTACACATTGTATTAGATACTGTGTACACCACCTGCACTGTATTAGAAACCATACAATGGCTGCACTGTATTGTATACTGTGTACACCCATGTAAAAAGAGTTATCCCTGGGAGGTCCACAGATTGGATGTCCCTGGGATAAAAAAAAGACGGCTACTTATGGTCAGAAAGGGCAGTCAGAGAGGTAATGAGTAAAAAATAAGTATCAAATTTTATTGGTGTTTAGAATATCAAACTCACTGGTATGAAAACATTTAGTTACTTTCCATTAGGGTTAACAACCCTGGAACCTCTGACAACCTATCATAAAATGATACTACACATGTATAGCATAAGAGGTTATGTATCAATGTAACAGATAACAACACTGGGACCGACAATACGTACACTAAAACAAACTAACAAATAACATACAATGCAGGCGCCTGATGTGGTCCACCTTTGCATAACAGTCCCTGTGGCTAATTGCCAATGCTATTATTAGGTTATAAAAGAGGTCTAATTGTGTGGTATACAATGGCGTTGTTAAGCAAAGGTGGTCCCCGGGGATGCTGATAACCTGAATTAGCTAGATGGATAAGATCTTGTATAGTGCTATATATCAGGGAGCGATTAACGAAGCAGCGAAAAGCATATAGGGGCTGAACCTATGTGAGTCCCTCAGGTTGTTAGAAAGTTCTCTCAAAGTATTGGTGTCCAATTTACTGTCCCATACTTGTAATAGTGGAATCAGGACTTGGATATACGAGGTATTTCTAGAGATTCAGTTCATGGTTATAATCAGGTTGGTCAGGCAATGACTAAGTGCATGCGAGTGAGTGAGCAGTAATAGTGGAAGTCCCTTGTGCCTCTGATTTTCCCCAGCTTGTCACGGCTCACAAATCATTAAAGATTTTCTATACACATCATTCACATTACTAGACTGGAATGCTTTCAAGTGGGTAAGCCAATCATTAATATTACGTTACCGCCTTCCTTCCTTGTGTGGGCTCCGGTATATCAGGGATGAGACAGGCTCCTTGCTTTTCCCAGTTACCCGCGCTTGAATAGTAGGACAGCTGTCAGAGAGTGTGGGATCTCCGTAATCAGACAGCTACACGTCCCGCTGCGCTGGATCATTTTCGCTGCTTCATTAACCGCTTCATTAATCGCTCCCTGATATATATGTACACTGCCTGAGGTGTATTAGAAACTGTACACCACCGAATGCACTGTAGACATAGGCTACACTGGATTCAGAGTATATATATATATATATATTAATACACTGCCTGCACTGACTGAATATTGAGTAAACACTGAATTTATAGTCTATGCTAAATGCAGAGTATATATATATATATATATATACTAGACTGGCTGTGTATATATATATATATATATATATACTGTATATATATATGTCACATACACTGCCACTAACTGAATAACCTGCCTCTTTAAAGGGGTTGTAAACCTCTCATGGTTTGCGTTCTATGCATTAGGGTGAAAAACTTTCTATAGTGCTGCAGCCCCCCCCCCCCCCCCGTTTTACTTACCTAAACGCTGTCTTTCTCTGGCCGGGAACGAGCACACCAGCTATAGCTGATGTCTCGTGTCCTGATTGGATAGATTGATAGCAGTGCAGCCATTGGCTCCTGCTGCTATCAATTAAATCCAATGACGCGGGCGCCGGGGGGGGGGGGGTGTGGGCCGAGTCCGCAGGACCCGGGAGCGTGCCCGCATGGGTGTCCACCAAGAAGAACGTTTCTCCAACGTGGACACCCGATGCGGGGAGGAGCTACCAGCGCTGCCGGGGGACCCAGAAGAGGTTCGAAACGGGCCACTCTGTGCAAAACTAACTGCACAGTGGAGGTAAGTATGACATGTTTGTTATTTAAAAAAAAAATAAAAATGAGGGTTTACAACCCCTTTAATCTAACTCAAGCTCTCTCTCTGTCAGGTGTATGCTTTGGCCAATCATCATACAGCAATCCGTCTTGCAGTGCTTTATGGTGCGTTCCGTGGCGCTCAAATTTTCCGCGAACGCCCCATAATGTTTGCTGTTCGGCGAACGGGCGAACACCCGATGTTTAAATGGAACTTATGTTTCGACCCGAACATCGAGCTCATCCCTGATTGGCATCACTGGTGGTCAGCGTGAGGAGAGAATAAGAGAGCCTATAACCAGCTTGTGTTAAAGGGACATCTGCACTGATTATCAGTGAAGTCCCAATAGTGCCCAACAGTGCTGCCAATCAGTGCTCACCAGTGCCTCCTCATCAGTGCCACCTATCAGTGCTGCCTACCAGTGCCCATCAGTGCTGCCTATGAGTGCCACCTATCAGTGCCCTTCAGTGCCACCTATCAGTGCCCATCAGTGCCACCTATCAGTGCCCATCAGTGCCACCTATCAGTTCCCATCAGTGCCACCTATCGGTGCCCATCAGTGCCGCCTATCAGTGCCCATCAGTGCCGCCTATCAGTGCCCATCAGTGCCACCTATCACTGCCCATCAATGCTACCTATCAGTGCCCATCAATGCTACCTATCAGTGCCCATCAGTGCCACCTATCAGTGCCCATCAGTAAAGAAGAAAAATTATCTGTTTGCAAAAAAAATTATTAAAAAATTGGTCTTTTTTCATAATTTTCTGTCTTTTTTTGTTTATTTAGCAAAATATAAAAACCCCCCAGTGGTGATTAATTACCACCAAAAGAAAGCTCTATTTGTGTAAATAATATGATAAAAATGTCCTATGTGTACAGTGTTCTCTGACCGCCCAATTCTCATTCAAATTGTGAGAGCGCTGAAAGCTAAAAATTGGCCTGGGCAGGAAGGGGGTAAAAGTGCCCAGCAGGCAAGTGATTAAAGAAATCCAATAGAAGATATAATACGGGTTATTAGAAATATCTGAGCTGTGGGGTCATTTGGACCAGAACCAGATACTGTAACATCAGGTGAAGACCACAATACTCAACTGAACCCAAATGGATGGTGTGACGGGAGTCACTTTGGGTGGGGGGTTTGTGGAACTCCGCTTACCTTGGAGATCTCTGGAGACTCCAGCGATCAATGGAAACATTTTCTATAAAGATGAAATATAACTCACCGTATGGTCCGTGGTCTGAGAGTCGTAAACCAAATTGGATTCTGACACAGCGGCCGTGCCGGGTCCACACACCCTGCTAGGACCGATACTACCTGCTGCCAACTTTTATTCATCCGTCTGACTTTGTTTTCTTCTTCTACGTTCCAGTTGTTGGTACTTTTTGTTTCTCTTCTACAATCCAAGCAGTATGGGATGAGACTTCAGGAAGGTAAGGTCTTGTGACATCAGGCAAATATTAGAGACGGAACTAAAGGCTTGATGTGTCTTCTAGACAAATAGAACTGTAGCGGTGCCCCCGTAGGGGCTGCTGAACGTTGTGGTCCACCTGTCACCCTGCCCAGACCCACATTCACTTCCCAATCACCTCGGAGAGAAATGAACAGCCCCTGTGATTGTTTTTGTATTTTTATTGAAGGATTTGAACTTGGATAGGGATGGGAATATATGGCATGCCCAGCAGAACGAACAATTGGATGATTGTATCTCAATCAGTTGGGACAACTATATCGACTTTACAGCTCCAGCCTCCTCCAGCACAACACTTGCTTGCAGACTGTTTCTCTCTCTCTCCTGCACAACACTTGGCTTCCAGGTACAGCTAGCACATGGTTAGGCCCAACACCGACTCGGTCAGTCCCTAGAAATCGCCATTTGTAGGCAGGGACCACAGGTCCCATTTAGTGGAGCAAAAATAGAAGAGAAAGTCTTTAGTGCTAGCCATAGGAGTCGCCAAGGGGTGGCTATCAAGGCTGGAGCCCCGAAGCTGGAGCCCATAGCCCCGAGTCTCTGGCCACAGGGTCACGGCTTCGGTGGGTGGGCTGCATTAGAAGTGGAGGAGAGAGACGAGCGGGTGGACGAGCACAGATGACATCATCTCTCTCCGCCCGCTCCACCACTCTCCACCCTCACAGCCGGGCCACTTCAACGTGGGAGCGATGTGCGGCGGGGAACAGAGAGATGACATCATCTCTCATTGCCCACCCCGCATCTCCCCTCTCCTGCCCTCACTAAATGGACGAGTGCTGCCAGCCTGCCACCAATGCAGTGACAATGCACATTTGGTGGCACTGGCTGGCATGGCAAGTGACAACCCACATCTAGTGGCAGGTGACGTGACAAGTGACGGTCTGCAAATGGTGGCAGGTGACGTGGCAAGTGACAATCTGCAAATCGTGGCAGGTGATGTGACAAGTGACAATCTGCAAATGGTGGCAGGTGACGTGGCAAGTGACATCCTGGAAATGGTGGCAGGTGATGTGGCAAGTGACAATCTGCAAATGGTGGCAGGTGAAGTGGCAAGTGACAATCTGCGAATGGTGGCAAGTGATGTGGCAAGTGACAATCTGCAAATGGTGACAAAAAGGAAAGTGGTGGCAGGTGACGTGGCAAGTGACAAACTTCAAATGGTGCAGGTGACATGGCAAGTGACAATCCGCAAATGGTGGCAAGTGACGATCTGCAAATGGTGGCAGGTGACGTGGCAAGTGACAATCTGCAAATGGTGGCAAATGATGTGGCAAGTAAAAATCTGCAAATGGTGGCAGGTGACAAAAAGGCAAATGGTGGCAGGTGACGTGGCAAGTGACAATCTGCAAATGGTGCAGGTGACGTGGCAAGTGACAATCTGCAAATGCTGCAGGTGACAATCTGCAAATGGTGGAAAGTGACAATCTGCAAATGGTGGCAAGTGACAAAAAGGCAAATGGAAGCAGGTGACATGGCAAGTGACAATCTGCAAATGGTAGGAAGTGACGTGGCAATCTGCAAATGGTGGCAGGTGACATGGCAAGTGAATATCCACATCTGTTGGCAGGTGACGGTGGCAAGTTAAAAAGCTGCATCTGGTGACAGGCGACGGTGGTAAGTGACATGATGCATCTGGTGGCAGGAGATGTGGTAAGTGACACGCCCAGGGGTCCCACTGATTCTGCATTATGGTGAGTTGAACCACTTTATTACAATACAAAATTAGAATGTAACAATAGAAACAATGCGCTTCGATCACCCTGACACCATATCAACCATGGTGCCATGATGATTGAAACGCCAACACCAGCCTTTGCCCGTGAAAAATTGCTTACCACCGGCGTGCCCCCCCTCCCGGGCCTGCGAAAAGGTTGGTGACCCCTGCTATGGGCTCTAGCCCCAGATCTTTTGCAGACCTAGCACTGCCCCTGCGTTAAGGTAACCTAAGAATAAAAGAAAGGTGCAGGTGCTGATACACACCTTCACCACTATCCCTGCATTGACCCAACCAAACGACAGGGAATTCTTTACTCTTTACTGCCATGAAAATCAAGGCCATGCAACTGCAGGTCTCACACAAGAACATGGTGAAAAGAAACAAGCCAATGAGTTAACACAAAAACAATATCAGTCCTGTGTACCAGGGCTTTTCTTCTCAGAGGAACTCCCTCTTTCCATGTCACCCCTTTTCTCCGCACCTACCCAACTCCGAGCACCATTCCTTGGTTCCACCCCCTACCCAGCTCTAAGCTCCATTCCTTGGTTCCACCCCTACCAACCTCCGAGCACCATTCCTTGGTTCCACTCCCTACCCACCTTCAAGCACCATTCCTTGGTTCCACCCCCTACCCAGCTCTAAGCTCCATTTCTTGGTTCCACCCCTACCAACCTCCGAGCACCACTCCTTGGTTCCACCCCCTACCCACCTCCAAGCACCATTCCTTGGTTTCACCCCTACCCACCTCCAAGTACCATTCCTTGGTTCTACCCCCTACCCACCTCCAAGCACCATTCCTTGATTCCGCCACCTCCAAGCACCATTCCTTGGTTCCAGCCCTACCCACCTCCAAGCCCCATTCCTTGGTTCCACCACCTACCCACCTCCAAGCAAAATTCCTTGGTTCCAGCCTCTCCCCACCTCCAAGCACCATTCCTTGGTTCCACTACCTATCCACCTCCAAGCACCATTCCTTGGTTCCACCACCTACCCACCTCTGAACACATTCCTTGGTTCCACCCCCACCCACCTCCGAGTACCATTCCTTGGTTCCACCGCCTATCCACCTCTGAGCACCATTCCTTGGTTCCACCACCTATCCACCTCCAAGCACCATTCCTTGGTTACACCCCTACCCACCTCTGAGCACCATTCCTTGGTTCCACCACCTATCCACCTCCAAGCACCATTCCTTGGTTCCATCACCTACCCACCTCTGAACACATTCCTTGCTTCCACCCCTACCCACCTCCAAGTACCATTCCTTGGTTCTACCCCCTACCTACCTCCGAGCACCATTCCTTGGGTTCACCCCTAACAACATCCAAGCACCATTCCTTGGTTCCACCCCTACCCACCTCCAAGCACCATTCCTTGGTTCCACCCCCTACCCACCTCCGACCACCATTTCTTGGTTCCACCCCCTACCCACCTCCCAACTCCATTCCTTGGTTCCACCCCCTACGCACCTCCGAGCACCATTCCTTGGTTCCATCCCCTACCCACCCCCAAGCTCCATTCCTTGGTTCCACCCCCTACCCACCGCCGAGCACTATTCCTTGGTTCCACCCCCTACCCACCTCTGAGTACCATTCCTTGGTTACCCCCCTACCCACCTCCGAGCACCATTCCTTGGTTTCACCCCTTACCCACCTCTGAGTACCATTCATTGGTTCCCCCCCACCCACCTCCGAGCACCATTCCTTGGTTTCACCCCTACCCACCTCCAAGCACCATTCCTTGATTCCGCCACCTCCAAGCACCATTCCTTGGTTCCAGCCCTACCCACCTCCAAGCCCCATTCCTTGGTTCCACCACCTACCCACCTCCAAGCACCATTCCTTGGTTCCAGCCTCTCCCCACCTCCAAGAATCATTCCTTGGTTCCACTACCTATCCACCTCCAAGCACCATTCCTTGGTTCCACCACCTACCCACCTCTGAACACATTCCTTGGTTCCACCCCCACCCACCTCCGAGCACCATTCCTTGGTTCCACCCCTACCCACCTCTGAGCACCATTCCTTGGTTCCACCCCTACCCACCTCTAAGCTCCATTCCTTGGTTCCACCCCCTACCCACCTTCAAGCACCATTCCTTGGTTCCACCCCCTACCCACCTCCAAGCACCATTCCTTGGTTCCACCCCCTACCCAGCTCTAAGCTCCATTCCTTGGTTCCACCCCCTATCCACCGCCGAGCACTATTCCTTGGTTCCACCCCCTAGACACCTCCAAACTCTATTGCTTGGTTCCACCCCCTACCCACCTCTGAGTACCATTCCTTGGTTCCCCCCCTACCCACCTCCAAGCACCATTCCTTGGTTTCACCCCTTACCCACCTCTGAGTACCATTCCTTGGTTCCCCCCCACCCACCTCCGAGCACCATTCCTTGGTTTCACCCCTTACCCACCTCCAAGCACCATTCCTTGGTTCCACCCCCTACCCACCTCCGACCACCATTTCTTGGTTCCACCCCTACCCACCTCCAAGTTCCATTCCTTGGTTCCACCCCTACCCACCTCCAAGCACCATTCTTTTATTCCACCCCCTACTCTCCTCCGAGCACCGTTCTTTGGTTCCACCCCCTAACCATCTCCAAGCTCCATTCCTTGGTTTCACCCCCTACTCACCTCCGAGCACCATACTTTGGTTCCACCCCCTACTCACCTCCGAGCATCATTCCTTGGTTCCATCCCCTACCCACCTCACAGTACTGCCCTTTTCGAGAATACAAAACCAAGTATCAATTTGTGGCACTAAGTAATTTGTATGGAGTTTGGTAATAATAACAAGAAAAGCAGTAAAATAGATCCCCTGCAGCCAGCAACAATACAGCCCCCTGTCAGCAACAATAGATCCCTCTAACAACAATAGACCACCCACAACAATAGACTCCCAGCAGCAACAACAGATCTCCCCACAGCCACCATCAATAGACTCTCCATCAGCAAGCAACAATAGAGCCCTTCATCAACAGTAGATCCCTTCCAGCAACAACTGACCCCCCCAGCAATATAAGAGCAACACCCAGCAACAGTATGTCCCCCACCAGAAACAATAGACCTCCTCAGCAACAATAGTCTCCCCTGCAAAAATAGATCTCCTCCAGCTAGAATAAACCCCCCAGTAGCCAGCCATTATCAATAGATCCTGCAGCACATCCCAGCACCCCTTGCAATTACATACTGTTATTACATTATGATTGATAATACCAATTCATTTCATTGGTATATGCAACCATTTTTACTGAAAGAAGCTAATCACATTTTATAGATGGGTAGTGTTTGGCCCTGTCTATACCATGTGATCACTGTGACCAATCACAGCCAGCAAGAGAATCGTATACAATGGATGGCATGAAAGTTATCCAACCATTGTTTACAATTGTCATGTGATCTGCTGTGATTGGTCACAGCGATCACATGACACTGGAAGCGGTGGATCAATGAACACAGCCGGTGACAGATTTCGCCGCTGCATGGCCCCACAAGGTGCATTCTGGGAGGTCCTTTTATGACGTTATCCCAGAACAACAGTGCTCCCGCCTGGTCGTAATTTTACTATAGGCCGGGGGGAAGGTGTCAAAATATCAAAGTACAATCAGTGACATAAAAGTCCAATAAAATAAAGTCCCACCACATGTTCAATCTGTTCACAACTTGGAGGATCACCAGAATATGTTGACCGCTTAATTTTAAGTGGGTCATGAGTGCTTTTGCCCAAAGAGGCAAAAATGCCCAGTATGCTGTACTCTTCCTTCTGACCCCAGATGGAACCCATACCAGTGTCAGAACCAGGATCTGAACCCACAACCTCTGCTGCGTCAGGCAGTAGCTCTTTTTGCTGCACCACCTGGAATGCTAGACAGCTCTCTGCCTGATTTCTTAGATAACCTTGCCTTGTGTCTTGTTTCTCTTGAACCCTTTGCTCCTCCCATGAACTTCTTCTTTAAGCCATGCCTTTGCGCTTCCTGTTTGCCACATTATTGTGCTCTCCCCAGCCAATATCTTGCTCCTTTGTGTACCTGCAGCTGTCCTTATTTCCACTACTTCTCATTACCCAACCTTGGCTTGTTCCTTGACTACGCTTTTGCTTGATGCCAACCTGCAACCACTTGTTACTGATCGTTGGCTTGTTTATTGACTACGCTTCTGCTTGATCCCAAATTGTCACCACTAGTTACCAACCTTTGGCTTGTTCCTTGACTAAACTTCTGTTTTATCCCTACCTGCTATATCTGCTACTGGACCCTGGCTTGCTCACCTTCTGGTGGGGCAATCCTGAGGAACGCGAACTGGTTCTAACAGTAAAACCAATCCCCACCATCAGAAGCTCTGGCAAATACCAGTTAGTGCTTAGACCCCGCACCACAGGTGAGTCTGCATTATCCGCTAGGGGGACTTGCTTGTGTTCTTATCCTGCTGGTTGGTGGAAGACTCTCCACTGCTATTGCTACTGACCCGAGACCATAACACTCAGTTTTCCACTCCACTTTCCCTCTCCTTGCTCCTTTGGCTCCTTCCTCTGACGTGATGAGGCGTCGGGGGCGGGGTCACCGGGATCACCGGGTGGTCCCTGCCCTCAGCTATATAAAAGCTGTCACCAAGAAGAAGCGTCACTTGGCAGGAGCCTCCCATGGAGGCGGAGTTGTTTCATTTTTTTTTTTTTTTTCGGTTTGTCGGGCAGCGTGATAGAAGATGAATGGACATCGCTGGAGATTTTTATTTTTTTTATCTTTTAATAAAGGACTTGTCCCTAAGTGTCTCCTTTCTTTTTACTATTTTTGACACTTTCTTTTGTGAAATGGCAGGGGGCAGGGGGGCAATTTCCCCCCAGGCCGTCCCGACTTATATGCAAAACAGCCGGCCGTCGCCTGCTGACGATTTTTTTTCTCTGAGGAAGTCGGCCAGGGGCAGGGCCGCACGCTGTGGCACTTTGGGACTTGTAGTCCATGCGAGCACCCTGCAAATGGCTCGGCGGAGCTGGTCAAGTGTGGATGCGGCCAGGCGAGGTTGGTTGTGACCACTTGCTGCCAGAGTCCTGCCTTTCTGCCTGGGGCGCTGTGTGTTTCTGAGGTCTCTCTCATCTACCCCCTCACCCCCCTCTGTCAGCGCCTCCCCACCCCCCATTGTCAGCCCACCCCCTCTCTGTCAGCCCACCCCTCCTCTGTCAGCCCACTCTCCTCTGTCATCCACCTCTCTGTCACCCCCTCTCTGTCAGCCCCCCTCTCTGTCAGCACACCCCTCCTTTGTCAGCCCACCCCCTCTCTGTCAGCCCCCTATCTGTCGGCCCCCTCTCTGTCAGCCCACCCCTCCTTTGTCATCCCCCCTCCTCTCTGTCAGCCCCCCTCTCTGTCAGCCCACCCCTCATCTGTCACCCCCTCTCTGTCAGCCCACTCCCCCTTTGTCAGCCAACCCCTCCTCTGTCACCCCCTCTCTGTCACCCCTTCTCTGTCTGCCCACTCCCCCTTTGTCAACCCACTTCTCCTCTGTCAGCCCACCCCCACCCCCCTGACAGCCCACCCCGTCAGCCCCCCTCTCTGTTAGCCCACCCCCCTGTCAGCCCCTCTCTGTCAGCCCACCCTCCTCTGTCAGCCCCCTCTCTGTAAGCCCACCTCTTCTCTGTCAGACCACTCCCACCCCCCTGTCAGCCCACCCACATCAGCCCCCTCTCTGTCAGCCCACCCTCGCTTTGTCAGCCCACCCCTACTCTGTCAGCCCACCCTCGTCTGTCAGCCCCCTCTCTGTCAGCCCCCCTCTCTCTCAGCCCACCCTCCCTCTGTCAGCCCCCCTCTCCTCTATCAGCCCACGCCCCTCTCTGTCAGCCTACCCCCCTTTGTCAGCCCCCTTCTCTGTCATCCACCCCTCCTTTGTCATCCCCCCTCTCTGTCACCCCCTCTCTGTCAGCCCCCCTCTCTGTTAGACCCACTCTCTGTCAGTCCCTTTCTTTGTCACCCCCTCTCTTTCAGCCCCCCTCTCTCTCAGCCCACCGTCCCTCTGTCAGCACCCTCTCTATCAGCCCACAGCCCCTCTGTCAGCCCACCTCTCCTCTGTCAGCCCACACCCCTCTCTGTCAGCCCACCCCCCTTTGTCAGCCCCCTCCTCTGTCAGCCCCCTCTCTTTAAGCCCCCCCTCTCTCTCAGTCCACCGTCCCTCTGTTAGCCCCCTCTCTATCAGCCCACAGCCCCTCTGTCAGCCCACCTCTCCTCTGTCAGCCCACGCCCCTCTCTGTCAGCCCACCCCCCTTTGTCAGCCCCCTTCTCTGTCATCCACCCCTCCTTTGTCATCCCCCCTCTCTGTCACCCCCTCTCTGTCAGCGCCCCTCTCTGTCAGTCCCTCTCTTTGTCACCCCTTCTCTGTCAGCCCACTCTCTATCAGCCCACAGCCCCTCTGTCAGCCCACCTCTCCTCTGTCAGCCCACACCCCTCTCTGTCAGCCCACCCCCCCTTTGTCAGCCCCCTTCTCTATCATCCACCCCTCCTTTGTCATCCCCCCTCTCTGTCACCCCCTCTCTGTCAGCCTCCCTTTCTGTCGGCCCCCTCTCTGTCAGCCCACCCCCCCCTCTATCAGCCCCCCTCTCTGTCACCCCCCTTTCTGTCCGCTCCCCTCTCTGTCAGCCCACCCCTCCTTTGTCAGCCCCCTCTTTGTCAGCCCACCCCCCCCCCTGTCAGCCCCCCTCTCTGTCACCACCCTTTATGTCAGTCCCTCTCTCTGTCAGGCCTCCTCTCTGTCAGCCCACCTCTCCTCTGTCATCCCACCCCAATCACTCCCCCTCTCTGTCAGCCCACCCCCCTCTGTCAGCCCAACCCCCCTCTGGCAGCCCACCTCTCCTCTGTCAGCCCACCCCCCTTTGTCAGTCCACCCCTGTCAGCCCCCTCTCTGTCAGCCCACCCACCCTTTGTCGGCTCACCCCCTCTCTGTCAGCTACAGCAGGGTGCAACGTGCCAGCCAGCCAGCCACCCACCCACTGACCCACAGCAGGGAACCAGGCCGGCCACCCACAGCAGGGTGCCAGGCAGTCACCCACAGAACCCATCCACCCATGGTAACCCACCCACAGCAGGGCCAGGTGCTAGCCAGCAACCCACGGTGACCCACCCACACCAAGAAACCAGCCAGCCACAACAGGGTGCCAGCCACCCACAGGGGCCAGCCAGCTATGGTGACCCACCCACAGCAGGGCCAGGGTGCCAGCCAGCAACCCATGGTGACCCACCCACACCAGGAAACCATCCAACCAGCCAGCCACAACAGGGTGCCAGCTACCCACAGGAGCCAGCCAGCTATGGTGACCCACACACAGCAGGGCCAGGATGCCAGCCAGCAAGCCACGGTGACCCACCCACACCAGGAAACCAACCAACCAGCCAGCCACAACAGGGTGCCAGCCACCCACAGGAACCAACCAGCCACGGTGACCAGCCACAGCAGGATGCCAGCCGGCCACCCACGGTGACCCCCCCACACCAGGGAGCCAGCCAGCCACTGCAGGGTGTCAGCCAGTCACCCCCCCCACCCACAGGAGCCAGCCACAGTGGACTTAGGAGCCAGCCAGTCACAGAGGCTGCGGGGGCCAGCCACAGCTACAGCACCCATAGTTAAGGTAAGAGGAGCGTTACACAGTGCCAGTTTTATTTCTACTATGTGAGAGGTTGGGGCAGGGGTGAGAGTCATGGCACAAGGAGGGGTCCCATGAGGACCAGAGTGAATGAAGGTGTTCACTGTACACTCTGTTAGAAAGAAGCCCCCTCCAGGTCCCATTATACTCCTTTTTCTGTCTCTAATGGGACTTGGAGGGGACTCCAACAGATTCTATAATGGACACTGATTGAATGGGCCTCTCTTAGAGAGACCCCCCTTCAGGTCCCATTGGAATCCTTTGAAGCCTCCGATGGGTCCTGGAGGGGGATCTCTCTCTAACAGAGACTGTCCAATGGACACTATTAGAGAGAGGCCCCCTTCAGGTCCCATTAGACTCCTTTGAAGCCTCCGATGGGTCCTGGAGGGGGATCTCTCTCTAACAGAGACTGTCCAATGGACACTATTAGAGAGAGGCCCCCTTCCAGTGGCGGCTGGTGAAGTTTTAGGATGGGGGGGCGCCAGACCCCGCCCTTTTTTGACCCCTCCCACTTGGTGGAAATGGGCGTGGTTTCAGCGAAATAGTGGGCGTGGCTCTAAGGTGGTGTGGTTAGCGTCTGAGATGAACGAGGGATGGAGGGAGAGGGCGAGGGAGAGAGGGACAGCAGGCCTAGATCCTACACAACAAAAGAAATGTGTATTCTACCAAGTTTAACAATCAGCAGATAAAGATACTCCAAACACCTGGTGTTAGCGCTTCAATCATCCCGGCACCATGGTTGTTATGGTGTCAGGATGATTGAAGCTCATTATTACTATTATTACATTGTAATAAAAAATGAAATCGTTCAACTCACCATAATGCAGAATCAGTGGGAGCCCCGAGTGTGTCACTAGCCACGTCGCCTATCACCAGATGCCATCAGGTGTCCCCAGCGGAGTCCCTTCTTACATGCAGCCTGTGTCACATCAAATGCAGCCTCTGTCCCCTTACATCAGAGTTGCCATCAGTGTCCCCCCACAGCATGTGTCCCCATCAGAGTCCCCCCACAGCAGGTGTCTCCATCAGAGTCCCCCCACAGCAGGTGTCTCCATCAGAGTCCCCCCACAGCAGGTGTCTCCATCAGAGTCCCCCCACAGCAGGTGTCTCCATCAAAGTCCCCCCACAGCAGGTGTCTCCATCAGAGTCCCCCCACAGCAGGTGTCTCCATCAGAGTCCCCCCACAGCAGGTGTCTCCATCAGAGTCCCCCCACAGCAGGTGTCTCCATCAGAGCCCCCCACAGCAGGTGTCTCCATCAGAGTCCCCCCACAGCAGGTGTCTCCATCAGAGTCCCCCCACAGCAGGTGTCTCCATCAGAGTCCCCCCACAGCAGGTGTCTCCATCAGAGTCCCCCCACAGCAGGTGTCTCCATCAGAGTCCCCCCACAGCAGGTGTCTCCATCAGAGTCCCCCCACAGCAGGTGTCTCCATCAGAGTCCCCCCACAGCAGGTGTCTCCATCAGAGTCCCCCCACAGCAGGTGTCTCCATCAGAGTCCCCCCACAGCAGGTGTCTCCATCAGAGTCCCCCCACAGCAGGTGTCTCCATCAGAGTCCCCCCACAGCAGGTGTCTCCATCAGACCCCCCACAGCAGGTGTCCCCCATCAGAGCCCCCCACAGCAGGTGTCCCCCATCAGAGCCCCCCACAGCAGGTGTCCCCCACAGCAGGTGTCTCAATCAGAGTCCCCCCATAGTAAGGTGTCTCCATCAGAGTCCCCCCACAGCAGGTGTCTCCATCAGAGTCCCCCCACAGCAGGTGTCTCCATCAGAGTCCCCCCACAGCAGGTGTCTCCATCAGAGTCCCCCCACAGCAGGTGTCTCCATCAGAGTCCCCCCACAGCAGGTGTCTCCATCAGAGACCCCCCCACAGCAGGTGTCTCCATCAGAGTCCCCCCACAGCAGGTGTCTCCATCAGAGTCCCCCCACAGCAGGTGTCCCCCATAAGAGCCCCCCACAGCAGGTGTCCCCCATCAGAGCCCCCCACAGCAGGTGTCCCCCATCAGAGCCCCCCACAGCAGGTGTCCCCATCAGAGCCCCCCACAGCAGGTGTCCCCCACAGCAGGTGTCTCCATCAGAGTCCCCCCACAGCAGGTGTCCCCATCAGAGCCCCCCACAGCAGGTGTCCCCCATCAGAGCCCCCCACAGCAGGTGTCCCCCACAGCAGGTGTCCCCATCAGAGTCCCCCCACAGCAGGTGTCCCCCATCAGAGCCCCCCACAGCAGGTGTCCCCCATCAGAGACCCCCACAGCAGGTGTCCCCCACAGCAGGTGTCTCCATCAGAGTCCCCCCACAGCAGGTGTCCCCCATCAGAGCCCCCCACAGCAGGTGTCCCCCATCAGAGCCCCCCACAGCAGGTGTCCCCTACAGCAGGTGTCTCAGAGTCCCCCCACAGCAGGTGTCTCCATCAGAGTCCCCCCACAGCAGGTGTCCCCCATCAGAGCCCCCCACAGCAGGTGTCTCCATCAGAGTCCCCCCACAGCAGGTGTCCCCATCAGAGTCCCCCCCACAGCAGGTGTCCCCCATCAGAGTCCCCCCCCACAGCAGGGTGTCCCCCATCAGAGTCCCCCCCCACAGCAGGGTGTCCCCCATCATAGTCCCCCCCCACAGCAGGGTGTCCCCCATCAGAGTCCCCCCCCACAGCAGGGTGTCCCCCATCATAGTCCCCCCCCACAGCAGGGTGTCCCCCATCAGAGTCCCCCCCCACAGCAGGGTGTCCCCCATCAGAGTCCCCCCCCACAGCAGGGTGTCCCCCATCAGAGTCCCCCCCCACAGCAGGGTGTCCCCCATCAGAGTCCCCCCCCACGCATGGTGTCCCCCATCAGAGTCCCCCCCCACAGCAGGGTGTCCCCCATCAGAGTCCCCCCCCACAGCAGGGTGTCCCCCATCAGAGTCCCCCTCCCACAGCAGGGTGTCCCCCATCAGAGTCCCCCCCCACAGCAGGGTGTCCCCCATCAGAGTCCCCCCCACAGCAGGGTGTCCCCCATCAGAGTCCCCCCCACAGCAGGGTGTCCCCCATCAGAGTCCCCCCCCACAGCAGGGTGTCCCCCATCAGAGTCCCCCCCCCACAGCAGGGTGTCCCCCATCAGAGTCCCCCCCCACAGCAGGGTGTCCCCCATCAGAGTCCCCCCCCCACAGCAGGGTGTCCCCCATCAGAGTCCCCCCCCCACAGCAGGGTGTCCCCCATCAGAGTCCCCCCCCCACAGCAGGGTGTCCCCCATCAGAGTCCCCCCCCCACGCATGGTGTCCCCCATCAGAGTCCCCCCCCACAGCAGGGTGTCCCCCATCAGAGTCCCCCCCCACAGCAGGGTGTCCCCCATCAGAGTCCCCCCCCCAGCAGGGTGTCCCCCATCAGAGTCCCCCCCCACAGCAGGGTGTCCCCCATCAGAGTCCCCCCCCACAGCAGGGTGTCCCCCATCAGAGTCCCCCCCCCAGCAGGGTGTCCCCCATCAGAGTCCCCCCCCACAGCAGGGTGTCCCCCATCAGAGTCCCCCCCCCCCACAGCAGGGTGTCCCCCATCAGAGTCCCCCCCCACAGCAGGGTGTCCCCCATCAGAGTCCCCCCCCCAGCAGGGTGTCCCCCATCAGAGTCCCCCCCCACAGCAGGGTGTCCCCCATCAGAGTCCCCCCCCCACAGCAGGGTGTCCCCCATCAGAGTCCCCCCCCCCACAGCAGGGTGTCCCCCATCAGAGTCCCCCCCCCCACAGCAGGGTGTCCCCCATCAGAGTCCCCCCCCACAGCAGGGTGTCCCCCATCAGAGTCCCCCCCCCACAGCAGGGTGTCCCCCATCAGAGTCCCCCCCCCACAGCAGGGTGTCCCCCATCAGAGTCCCCCCCCCACAGCAGGGTGTCCCCCATCAGAGTCCCCCCCCCACAGCAGGGTGTCCCCCATCAGAGTCCCCCCCCACAGCAGGGTGTCCCCCATCAGATTCCCCCCACCACAGCAGGGTGTCCCCCATCAGAGTCCCCCCCCCACAGCAGGGTGTCCCCCATCAGAGTCCCCCCCCACAGCAGGGTGTCCCCCATCAGAGTCCCCCCCCACAGCAGGGTGTCCCCCATCAGAGTCCCCCCCCCCACAGCAGGGTGTCCCCCATCAGAGCCCCCCCCCCAGCAGGGTGTCCCCCATCAGAGTTCCCCCCCCAGCAGGGTGTCCCCCATCAGAGTCCCCCCCCCCACAGCAGGGTGTCCCCCATCAGAGTCCCCCCCCCACAGCAGGGTGTCCCCCATCAGAGTCCCCCCCCCACAGCAGGGTGTCCCCCATCAGAGCCCCCCCCCCAGCAGGGTGTCCCCCATCAGAGTTCCCCCCCCCAGCAGGGTGTCCCCCATCAGAGTCCCCCCCACAGCAGGGTGTCCCCCATCAGAGTTCCCCCCCCCAGCAGGGTGTCCCCCATCAGAGTCCCCCCCCACAGCGGGTGTCCCCATCAGACCCCCCCACCAGAGCCCCCCCTCAGCAGGTGTCCCCCCGATTCTCCACACAACGGTACTTACCTTCAGTCTCCTGCGGTGTCCTCCTCCTCACACTGGCTCCAGCATTCTTCCTGCTTCCTCTCTCGGGCGCAATGAGAGAGAGAACCAGGAAGTGACATCTGCCTCAGGGCAGATGTCAATCAAATCTGAAGTGCCAAGTAGCTTCCGCCCGGCGCCTGTAGTATGTATTGCTATGGCCGAGCGGAAGCTACTCGGCGCTTCAGAAAACGCCCCAAGGCGGGCTAAACGCCCGCAAATGCAGCGCCACGTCTGCAATCTCGTGATTGCATAGACGTGGCGCTTCCTATAAGTGCACTGTGTCCGGCGTCGCACTGTATCCGGCGTCCGAACACAGTGCACTTAAGGACCTTTTTTTTCCTTTTTTTTTTTTTTTAAAGGGCCGGTATTAAAAATTTTTTTTTTTTTTTTTTTTGACTTTTTTTTTTTTGTTTTTTTTTTGTTTTTTTTTTGCTGCCTGGAGGTGGGGGGGGCGGCGCCCAGGCGCCCCCTATGGACGGGCCGCCACTGCCCCCTTCAGGTCCCATTAGACTCCTTTGAAGTCTCTGATGGGTCCTGGAGGGGGGGTCTCTCTCTAACAGAGACTGTCCAATAGACACTGTTAGAGAGAGACCCCCATTCAGGTCCCATTAGACTCTGTTGTTAAACAGTGTTTTTTCTTTTTTTAAAAAGGTTGTACTTTGTGCAAAATGAAGGGGCAGGGCCAGGGGTGGGTCATGGTAGGGCCAGGGACAGGTCATGGGGAGGGCTTGACAGGGGGCCCTTGCTTTATTTGGTCTAGGGGCCCTGGGCGTTGTCAGTCCACCCCCGAGCAGCAAGGCACGCCAGGGAGTTGGGACCCACATGACTGGCTCAGGCTGCGAGTTTACTTGACCCCAGGACAGGAGCATCACTTCACAACCCCAGGATCGGAAGAAGGAGGCCATGCAAGGACCTGCTGAGCTGGCACTAGCATGGGCAGCTGCCATCACTGAGGTGAGAGAATCTGACAACCGCAGCTCAACCCCATACACCCTATTTACCCTGCCCCAGGCTAGTGCCCACCCAGTAACCTTAAAATAGCCCCCAACACTGTGGGTCCTGCTGGGAGCTGGCAATGGCCAGCGGCCAGCGGTACCCACAGGTCAGTGGCCAGCAGGACCCCCAGGAGCTGTCCGCAGACCTGTGGGTCCTGCTGGCTGCTAGCCTATGGGGACCAGACATCCCTGGTTTCCAGGGACAGTCCCCGGACTGAGGACACTGTCCCTGGACCAAGTCTGGCCCTCCCTGCTTTGCAGGGCCGATCGGGGGCGGGTGCACCACGAGCTGTGGCAGTGGGAGGGCGTCCAGGGTCTGTGCCCATTGGGGTGCCTCAGAGGGGGAGCGCAGCAGTCCTTAGGGGTTCAGTCCCAAGAAACACATGGACTTGTACGTGGCTGGGAGGAGGTGGCTGCAGACCATGTCGTCCATAGTGACCCAGAGGACTCCGGACCGAATGCCTCAGCAAACCTACGCTGCATGGCCTCCCTGATCCTGTAAAGCCTTCGTAAGAAACCTTGTATTCGTGGTATCAAGGAGAAGGACCAATACTGGCTGGCAACCCTCCTTGATCCATGTTACAAGGGTAAGGTTGCGGACCTTATCTTGCCATCGCAGAGGGAGCAGAGGATGAAATATCTTCGGGAGGCCTTGCAGAAAGGTCTGTGCAACGTGTTCCCAGAGACTGGGAGGTTACAAACTCATGTTTCTGGACAACGTGTTGCTGAGGCTTCGGTCAGTCAAAGAAGGAGCGGTGGAGAAGGTGGCCGTCTGACCGATGCGTTCAGACAATTTTTTGGTCCGCAGCCTCAAGGTATGATCGGTTCCAGCAACCATCGCCAGCGTCTGTTTTATATGGTGCAGGAATACCTAGGGGCAAGATCAGACATTCCCACCGAAAATCCTCTGGGTTACTGGGTCTTGAGGATGGATCACTGGCCAGAGCTTGCACAGTATGCAATTGAGCTACTGGCCTGTCCTGCATCCAGCGTTCTTTCGGAACGCACATTCAGTGCTGCTGGAGGCTTTTTTTACCCGATCACAGGGTGCATCTGTCCACCGACTCGGTCGATTGACTGACCTTCATAAAAATGAATCAGTCTTGGATCACCACCAGCTACCAAGCACCTGATGCTGATGTAACCGAATAATTTTTCTTGAAATCTCAGATCCCTTCAAAGACTGCCTATGCTGATGCTGAGTGACTATCCTGAGTAATTATCCTCTTCCTCCTCAATGATCACGCTGATAGCTTGTAAGAAAATTTTTGGTTCTGGGCGCCGCCACCAGTGCCTAAGGCCCAATTTTTCAGCCCCTGTTTAACAGGGGCGTGTAATTACAATTTTTGATGCAATAATTTGCAGCAAGGCTCGTTCCTGCATTCCAACTAGAGTATCTGTGAGGGGTTGCAGTGTTGTGGCACCAGCACCAGTGCCTAAGGCCCAATTTTTCAGCCCCTGTTCAACAGGGGCATGTAATTACAATTCTTGATCTAATATTTCACAGCAGGGCCCGTTTCTGCGCCCACCAAGAGCGAGTGAGGACTTACAATGTTGTAGCACCACCACCACCACCAAAGGCCCAATTTTTCTGCCCCTGTTCAACAGGGGCATGTAATTACAATTTTTGATCTAATATTTCACAGCAGGGCCCTGTGAGGGCGTACAGTGTTGTGGCCACAACAACACCGAAGGTCCCAATTTCTGCAGAGTATATAGGGCAGGCCCCTACTTTCAAACATCTAACTTACAAACGACTCCTACTTGCAAACGGAAGGAGACAACAGAAAGTGAGATGAAATCTACCCCTAGGAAGGGAAATTCTCTCCTGTAAGAGTTAATATGGGAAAAAGTTTCTCCTTTCCACTGATGCTTTATCACCAATCCTTGTTTCACAAAAAACCCCAAATTTTCCAAAAACATTTGTCATTGGGACAAAAAATGAGGTGAAATCGTCTGAAGAGGAGCACAGACAGCAAAACAAATGTCACAGGGGTGATAACCCTTCCCTATGTTTTCCAAAAAGCTTAAAATAGATTTTTTGGCTGGAGCTATTAACACGTTAAAAATGTACCCGTTCAAAATGACAAACAGATTCTACTTAACAACAAACCTACAGTCCCTGTCTTGTTAGCACCGCCTGTATACTGCTGTTCAGAGTATATAGGGCCTAGTGGCCCCACGCCTTTCCTTTTTTTAATTTAGGTGCGGGGTTCCCCTTAATATCCATACAAAACCCAAAGGGCCTGGTAATGGACTGGGGGGTACCCATGCTGTTTGTCTCAATGATTTTCATCCATATTGCCAGGACCCGACATTACATTAAAGCCGCAAGCAGTTTTAAATGACTTTTTTTCCTTTAAAAATTACATTTTGTGCAGGGACTGTTCTAAGCATGGGAAACACGCGCCACTTTACAGGCATACTATAGACACCCCCCAGGTACGATATTTAAAGGAATATTTCACTTTTTTTAACATTAAGCATCATTAAAATCACTGCTCCCGAAAAACGGCCGTTTTTAAAAGTTTTTTTGGCATTGATACATGTCCCCTGGGGCAGGACCCGGGTCCCCAAACCCTTTTTACGACAATACCATGCAAATTAGCCTTTAAAATGAGCACTTTTGATTTTGAACGTTCGAGTCCCATAGACGTCAATGGGGTTCTAACGTTCGTGCGAATTTTCGGTCCGTTCGCAGGTTCTGGTGCAAACCGAACCGGGGGGTGTTCGGCTCATCCCTAGTGGAGACCATAGTCCATTCCACTTCCACAGGAAATCCATTCTTTGTTAGTGGAGGGCAGAGGCCAGCAGCGCTCTGTCCTATTGCTAGCGGTTCAGCTTGGTGTAGGAGCTTCACTACATCAGCTTGTCGCTGGGGAGGGAGGCAGACTTTCCCTGCTCCCTGGGACTCCGCAGTTGTTGCCGGTGCTGGGCAGAGGTTGGTAGCACTCTGCCTGTGTTGTCACCACTTCTGCTGGGTTTCTGTTAGTGGAGACCGCAGGCCTATCCACCGACACCAGATAAAGCTGCCGTTGTGAGGTGCTAGTTGCGTTCTCTCCTTGGAGCACCTGTGGAGTGGATTGTTGTGTGCCAGTAGTGTTCTGCCTTGTTAGAGCTTCAGAGCTCAAACCATCCATTCCGGCTAACTGTTGGGGAGGGAAGACAGTTTCCTCCACTCTGGCTGACTGTTGGGGAGGGAAGACGACAACCTCCTCTCCCTTCTCCCCCTGGATCCCAATCTGCTGCTCGGGAGTGACCGCCACCTCCTCACCCCGGGCCTCCAGAACTGTCGCAGGTGTGGGGCAGAGGTCTTGGACCCTCTGTCCGGTTGCCAGTGCTTCATCTGGTTTGGTGTTATCATTCTGGGGCGGCGTCTGCTGCTGGGATGCCCTTTCTTTGGTACTATCTCCCAGGTGCACGAATCCTTGTTGGGGAGGGGGAATGGGTGCTTCCCCTCCCTGCATCTCTGAAATCCACTGGGGAAGAACAACCACCACCTTCTCACTTCGGTCCTCCGAAACTGCCACGAGTGTGGAGCAGGGGTCTGCAGTACTCTGTGCTGCTGACAGCACTTCTGCTGGGGGGTTCACTAGGTGTTTTTTCCCTCTATAGGAAAGTCTATTAAATCCTCAGTCTCTGGAATTTCTGAAAATCCAGGGCATGGGCTGGTAGCCCTTGGATTCAGTGCCAACACTTTGGCAGGCAACTCATCATCCATAACATCCTCTGATGAAAAGTCATTTAAATCCCTGCTTTTTGTGCTCCATGTCTGGGGAATGAGGACAGATTCCTCTTCTCCCAAGCCCTTGAACTGTCGTTAGACAGAGACATTTCTCCATCCAAGCTCATCTTCTGCAGAAACAGATTTGTCAAGGTCAGTCAACACTTGCTGCATCCACTATAAGATCTCCGCTTCCATAGCTGTGGGCGGAGATGGGCAAAGCACACTGTTACTCTGCCCCATTGCTGACACTTCAGCCGAGATTTCAGGACTGTCGGCTGGTATTTCTGGATAGTCCCAGGCAAAATTGGGCCTAGCCCTGGCGCTGAGCAGAGTCTAGCAGATGTCTGTAGGCGATCTCCAGCTCCCATTTCTGCATGGCCAAAAACTCTATATCTTCCAGTGCACTTCTGAAACATTCAGTATCTCTTCTCTGATATTCCATGATTTCGTCCAAAGGCCACACCAAATTGCTGCCAAAGTTAGGATCCCCTGACAGCTTCACTTACAACAGTCCCAGGCCACCATAGTCAAAGCCTTCCATTGGGCTGTCATCCGCTATACAAGGGCATGCTTAGGATACATGCCACCGGAGGGCTCTGTAGCTCTCATCCAACTGCAGCTATGCCCAGACCAGCCTGCTTAACTTAGCGGTCTGCTCCTTGTGCGGTTTTTCTCCCAAAAACAGCACCCGCAATCCATACTGCGACCAGTACCTTTCTTGGATGGAGGGGAGAACTTTTCCCTGGTGGCGCTGCTCACAGGCTAACGTTTCCTTCCAGAGTTCGCAGCGGATAGAATCAAACCATCTCAGCAGGACCTGCTCTGATACTGGTCCTCTGTTCTGTATCTGTATCTCTAGAAAACCTACTTCCGAATTCCTCCTCAATGACGGCTGGTATTTGTATCTCACCTCTTCTGCTATCCGGAACTTGGATCCCGGTGGAGGTTTGGATGTCCCAGACTACAGGAAGCATCCCACTGCTTGCCACCAATGTAACTGATCCCCGTAACACTTCACTTGAGTGCTTCCATCAGTATACTGCTTCCTCCAGTCTGAATCTTTAGATATTACAGCCCATATTTTGTAACTCAGAACCAGGCGAGACTAGCTCAGTTACACAGCTTGAACATGGAATCCTTTATTGGACAAACTCACACAAATATATACACCAGGGGGACAGTTCCCCGCCCCCCTTCTGATCATATTACCCTAGCAAACTGTAACCAGAAACAGTTTGCTCAGCCTTTCCTTCTCTCAGCTGTCAGCTAATTGCCAGCTCCTATCTCTCCACAGTGACTCACCTGTTGATATCCTGCTCGTCAGTCCTGCCTACTTAAGCTGTCCAGTCCAAATAATCTCTGCCTTTGCCTTGGTCACATCTCTAGTGACAATCTCCTGTCTTCCTGTTAAAGACTTGCTTGGCTGACATTCCTTCTGGCTCCAGATCCTGCTTGCTGTTCTACTACGCTCATCTCCGGCTCCCTGACGTTTTGGCTTGTCTTGTCACACACATGCCTGTGTGTGTATGTGCATGTCATTTATACACGTGAGTGGTGCTGGGAGTGTACAGGTGTGAGGGGGGCTGGGAGTGTACAGGTGTGAGGGGGGCTGAGAGCGTACAGGTGTGAGGGGGGCTGAAAGCATACAGGTGTGAGGGGACTGAGAGCGTACAGGTGGGAGGGGGGCTGGGAGCGTACAGGTGTGTGGGGGGCTGAGAGCGTACAGGTGTGAGGGGGGCTGAGAGCGTACAGGTGTGAGGGGGGCTGAGAGCGTACAGGTGTGAGGGGGGCTGAGAGCTTACAGGTGTGAGGGGGACTGAGAGCGTACAGGTGTGAGGGGGGCTGAGAGCGTACAGGTGTGAGGGGGCTGAGAGCGTACAGGTGTGAGGGCGGCTGAGAGCATACAGGTGTGAGGGGGCTGAGAGCGTACAGGTGTGAGGGGGGCTGAGGCACTGAAGGACTTGGTGGGATGGGTAATGGGCAGATTTGGTGGGACGGCCAGTGGGCGGGACCCTGGGGAATGTTGGTGGTCAGGCTCGGGGGGGGCCCCACAATTTCTGATGGCTGCCCTGTGTCTGACTATTCGTTCCGGTTCCTGAACTCTGGCTATGTTTTGACTACGTTTACTCTGTTTACCTTATTTTATTATTATTAAACAAGTGTGATTTAACTGTACTTCTGTCTTAGTCTGATTTCATGGTTTCTGACAGTAGGCGAAAGCCATGATTTCAGAAGATGCAGTCAATCCACTTGTTGGTAATATTTTTTCCAGATTGGATAAGCATGATCACCGCATGGATCAGTTGGATGCCATGGCGTTACAAATGCTCCCGAGTCGCACGGCTCATCTAGAATCTCCCACTGTGGTTACTCCGGTACAACCTATGTTGCAGTCTGTCCCTGCTGCTGCTCCAGTCTCTGTGCAGGCACCCGCCTCGAGTATTACCTCTATAAAAGGTATGTCTGGTTCTGCTCCACTTCCTCAGCGATTTGGGGGCGATCCAGTTCAATGCAGAGGGTTTCTCAACCAGGTTGAGATATACTTTGGGATGCTGCCCTAGGTGTTTCCCACAGACAGAAGCAAAGTAGGTTTTGTGATATCTTTGCTTTCTGAGAGAGCCTTGGCCTGTGCAAACCCTCTATGGGGGACGCAAAAAACTTGTCTTGAGTTACCCTGAGTTTGTGGCTTCTTTTAAAAGGGTATCTAACGTTCCCGCATGCTCCGCTTCTGCTGCCAAGTGTCTCATGTTCATCAAACAGAGTACGAGAACTGTTGCCGATTACACCATTGAATTCTGTACTCTGGCAGCAGAGGTTGCATGGATCAATGAGGCCCTCGTGGCTGCTTTTTCTCATGGTCTCCCGGATACCATCGAGGATGAGATAGCAGCCCGAGATATACCCACTGAGCTGGAGAAATTGATCATGTTTGCCATCCTCATTGACTCCAGACTCAGAGAAAGACTCTCTTTTAAGGAGCGCTTGCGGAAGCCTCCTGTACATTTGTCTCCGAACTTTGCAGTCCCACCCGTGCCTCCCTCACCTCCCATGCCTCCTGGTACCCAGTCGGTCAGTGAAGATGAACCCATGCACTTGGGCTTTACGAGTCTCTTTGCAAATGAGAGAACCCTTAGGAGGAGGGAGAGATTGTGCCTTTATTGTGGCCAGGCAGGTCACTTTTTGAAGTCTTGTTCTACCCGTCCAGGTTTCCGCTGGTTATTGGTTATCTTTGGTTACAGAGGCACAACCCCTTTTTTGATTGGCTCTGTGCTGAGGTTCTCTCCTGGTCGCCACAATGCAGTAAGACATGCTTCCAGAAGGTAGCCAAGGTCCTGTGCACCTCTGCACTCTCTTCCCTTCCGGGGGGAGTACCGCGATTTTAGTGATGTCTTTGACAAAGGTCAAGCCGGTAGTTTGCCTCCACACTGGCTGTATGATTGCACAATTGACTTTCAACCTGGTGCCATACCCCCTCGTGGCTGGGTTTACCCTTTGTCGGTCTTGGAGGATAAGGCCACGTAGGAGTATGTTGCAGACGCACTTTCTCTGGGTTTCATCCACAAATTCTCATCTCCTGCCGGTGCTGGTTTCTTCTTTGTGAAGAAGAGGAGTGGTGAACCGAGACCTTGTATTGATTATAGGGGTCTCAATTGTTTCACGATTAAGAATGCCTATCTGATTCTGTTGATAATTTGAGTTATTTGACCGCCTCAAGGGAGCAACGGTTTTCATGAAGCTTGATTTGAGAGGGGCATATAATCTTATGAGGATTAAGGAGGGCGACGAGTGGAAAACTGCATTTAATACCAGAACAGGCCATTAAGAGTGGCTCGTAATGCCTTTTGGCCTTTGTAATGCCCCGGCAGTTTTCCAGGAATTTATTAACGATGTCCTCCGAGATTTGTTGCAGTTATATGTGGTGGTTTATCTCGACGATATCCTCATATTTTCCAAGTCCCTGGAGAGCCATTACACAGATGTGTGTCGTGTGCTCCAGAAACTAAGAGAGAACAATCTCTATTGTAAATTGGAGAAGTGTGAATTCCTTCATGAACAGGTTAAATTCCTGGGTTATGTCATTTCCACTGCTGGTTTTTCAATGGACCCAGAGAAACTTTCAGCAGTCCTACAGTGGCCCCGACCAGTGGTTTTACGTCCTCTGCAGTGTTTTCTTGGTTTTGCCAACTATTATCGGAAGTTTATTCGTAACTTCTCATCTGTGGTCAAGCCCCTGACTGATATGACCAGAAAGGACCGTAACCCACAAAGTTGATCTCTGGAGTCCATTAAGGCTTTTGAGAGTCTCACGGCTGCCTTTGTTTTTGCTCCTGTGCTCCTACGTTACCTTTTATCCTTGAGGTTGATGCTTCTAAAACTGGGGTTGGCACCCTTCTGTCTCAATGTCCTACCTCTGAGAGCGCTATGCATTCTTGTGGCTACTTTTCAAAGAAATTGTCACCTGCGGAGTATAATTACGAGATTGGTGACAGAGAGCTGTTGGCGATCATTGTAGCCCTGAAAGAATGGGGACATCTCCTCAAAAGGTACCACTGTGCCGGGTCTCATTCTTACTGACCATAAGAATCTCACATTCTTGTCTGAGGCTAAACGCCTCTCTCCCAGAAGGGCGTGATGGGCTCTATTCTTGTCAAGTTTCAATTACATTGTCTCATTCTTACCCGGAACTAAAAATGTAAGGCCTGGTGCTTTGTCACGACAATTTTCCTCCACTTCCAAGATGGAGTCGGTTCCGGTTCCTGTGATTCCTCCTGATCGTATTCTGGCTACGGTTCATGCCAGTCTCACTTCTCCTTTGGGTGACAAAATTCTTGCTGCTCAGGTCCATGCTCCTCCTGAGAAACATTGTGACCGCTGCTTTCTCCCAGAGTGTCTCTGTACTACCGTGCTCCAGACTTACCATTCTCCCAATGCTGCTGGCCACCCTGGGAAGAATCAACTCTTTTGGGCCATTTCCCAACAATTCTGGTGGCCTAGTCTACGTGCTGATGTAACCGCCTTCGTAGCTGCATGTTCCATGTGTGCTCAGAGTAAGACTCCACAACATCTTTCAGTGGGCCTCCTACAACCAATACCCAATGGAGAGAGGTCCTGGATCCACCAGTCTATGGATTTCATTGTGGAGTTACCCAACTCCCAGGGCAACACAGTTATCCTTATGGTGGTTGACTGGTTCTCAAAAATGTCTCATTGTATTCCACTTCTAAGGAACTGGCTTCCATTTTTGCTCGGGAGATCTTCCGCTTACACGGGCTACCCAAGGTGATTGTCTCAGACAGGGGTAGTCAGTTTCTGTCCTGGTTCTGGCGAGCCTTTTGTGCACAGTTGGGAATTCAGCTTGTTTTTTCCTCTGCCTATCACCCGCAGTCTAATGGGGCTGCAGAACGAGCCAATCAGTCCATGGAGCAATTCCTACGTTGCTATATTTCTGACGATTATAACAACTGGTCAGACCTATTACCGTGGGCAGAGTTTGCTCACAACAATGCCTTGAATTCTGCTTCCCGATTGTCCCCGTTTATGGCGAACTATGGTTTCCAACCTTCAATGTTACCTGACTCATTTGTTCCGCAGAGTATTCCTGCGTTAGAGGAGCATCTCTGTGGTCTTCGTTCCATTTGGGCATAAGTCCAGGAGGCTTTGCGACATGCTAATGATAGGTACAGACTCCATGCTGACCGCAGACATCTGCTTGCGCCTTCCTACCAGGTTGGGGACAGGGTCTGGCTGTCATCTCGCAACCTTCGACTTCGTGTTCCCTCACTGAAGTTTGCACCTCGGTATATTGGGCCTTTCCGTATTCTTCGCAGGATTAACCCAGTGGCTTACGCATTAGACCTTCCTTCTAATATGAGTATTTCAAATGTATTTTATGTCTCCTTATTAAAACCTTTGGTCTGCAACCACTTTATCACCTTGGTGCCACATCCTCACCCTGTACAGGTTGAGAACCATGAGGAGTATGAAGTACAGTCCATTGTTGACTCCCGAAGGTTCCGTGGGCGCATACAGTACCTGGTACATTGGAAAGGGTACGGTCCGGAGGAACGCTCTTGGGTCTCATCCTCGGATGTACATGCCACTGTCCTCCTCCGTGATTTCCATTGACGTTTTCCCCTCAAGCCTGATGGTCGTGCAAGGGAGGAGGGGTCATTGAGGAGGGGGTACTGTCAGGGCTGGGCTCAGCCTTTCCTTTTCTGAGCTGGCCGCTCAGCTGTCGGCTAATTGCCAGCTCCTATCTCACCATAGTTACTGATGATATCCTGCTCATCAGTCCTGCCTACTTAAGCCATCCAGCCCAAAGGATCTCTGCCTTTGCCTTAGTCAACATCACAGAGACTATCTCCTGCATTCCTGCAGAAGAAAACTTGCTTGGCTGACATCCCTTCTGGCTCCAGATCCTGCTTGCTGTTTTACTACGCTCATCTCCGGCTCCCTGACGTTTGGTTTGTCTGACTATCCATTCCTGTTCCTGAACTCTGGCTATGTTTTGAATACGTTTGTTCTATTTACTTTTATTATTAAACAAGTGTGATTTAACTGTACTTCTGTCTCGGTCTGATTTCATGGTTCGTTTTGGCTGCTGAACAGAAATTGTTTTATTTGAGATCTCACACAAATATATACACCAGGTTGATAATACAAACTGTAACCAGAAACATAAATTAACACAAGCTAATTAACTAGTCATTTAACCAGACTAGGTGACTCAGAGATGTGACCTTTCAGGGCAGCCTTGACGTCTCCTAGCTTGCTGACTATACAATACATATTATCATAAATATCAACACAGAACTCCTTCACACAATAGCAGAGTTAATTAACACAAATAACAATGGGTGAAAGATTCTTAGAGCCCACATTAGATGTATTTACAATAAACACATTATAGCAGACAACAGACGGGTGGCTGGAGTTGATGACATCAGCATCTGCTATGAGTCCCAACAGTGTGAAGCAGTCACTATTTCTAATATGGCATATAGGCCCTTTACAGGGTTCCCAGAGTCTGTGTGTCTTGGGGGGACCTGGACTTGAATCAAAAGTAACATTACTTCAAGGGTCCATAGGCATACACCTCACAAAGAGTAGTGTTCCCTTAAAATCCAGGACCCATAATCAGCAGGCAAAAGGCTAGTCTACAGTCCCCTCCAAAAGCCTCTGTCCCGGGTGAGTCTATCACACACCCAACAGGCCATGTTTGCAGGTTTTCCTTTATCTTGCACAGGTGAGTCAATGGCTTGGTACTTCGGACAGCAAATTCCCAAAACATGTCCTGTTGGGGTACTTGAGGACAGGGTTGAGAACCACTGCTCTATGTGAATAAAAAAGTTAAGTAAAAAAAAAAAAATTGTACAAAATTAAACTTAAATCCAGACACATAACCCCCCCCCCCAAAAAAAGTTTGAGGCCCCACCTCCACATATACAAACTCACACATTGGGGTGCCTACGCCTAAAAACGTCAATCGCTATACACATTACATATCGCCGCACATTGGCAGTTATCGGCTTTCCTTTAGTCATGCTGACAAGGCGTGAGTAGAGGAGAGCCAATCAGCGGCTCTCCTGACGGAGGGGGGGATCTGCACTGATATTCAGCATTTATTATCAGTGCAGGCTCATTAGCGATGATTGCCAGTGATGCCCAGCAGTGCCCATCAGGTATGCCAATCAGTGCCCACCACGGATGCCAATCAGTGATCACCAGGTATGCCAATCAATGCCCACCACGGATGCCAATCAGTGCCCACCAGGTATGCCAATCAGTGCCCACCAGGTATGCCAATCAGTGCCCATCAGGGATGCTTGTCAGTACCTCCTCATCAGTGCTGCATATTAGTGCCCCCTCATCAGTGCCCATTAGGTAAGCCAATCAGTGCCCACCAGTGAAGCCAATCAGTGCCCACCACGTAATCCAATCAGTGCCCATTAGGAATGCTCGTCAGTACCGCCTCATCAGTGCCAGACATCAGTGCTCCATATTAGTACCGCCTCATGATCAGTGCCCAGTCGCGAAGGAGAAAACTTACTTATTTACAACATTTTATAACAGAAACAAATAAAAACTTTTTATTTTCGTAATTTTCTGTATTTTTTTATTTGTAGCACAAAAAATAAAACCCCCCAGAGGTGATCAAATACCACCATAATAAATCTCTTTTTTGGGGAAAAAAAAAAGATAAAAATGTCATATGGGTACAGTATTACATGACCGCGTAATTGTCATTCAAAGTGTGAGATCGCTGAAAGCTGGAAATTGGCCTGGGCAGGAAGGGGGTAAAAGCGTCCGGTATTGAAGGGGTTAAACATTTGGGCAAAAAAAAAACGCACAAAATGTCTCTGGCATTGAAATGGTTAGAGGAGATGTTCATCTTCGGGAAGATGTTACATGTTCCTGCAGTGGCTCAGCGATCCGATCCCTCTGTGTGACAGCAGTGCGGGGAGAAGTTTCCCGTACCGGCTGTCACTTTATGAAAAGAGCGCGGCCTTGCCATTCATTCACAGAGTTCTGTCCTTTGCCGATGTCCGCTTGTACTTTTCAATGAACTCCCACACCGCTGCTGAGCTCTCTGGTAGATGAGGGACAAGGAGATCGTCATAAGGAGACAAGGAGACCATCGTAAGGGACAAGGAGATCGTCATAAGGGACAAGGAGATCTTCATAAGGGGCCAGGTGATCGTCATAAGGGACAAGGAGATCTTCATACGGGACAAGGAGATCGTCATAAGGGACGAGGAGATCTTCATAACGGACAAGGAGATCATCATAAGGGACAAGGAGATCGTCATAAGGGACAAGGAGACCGTCATAAGGGACAAGGAGACCGTCATAAGGGACAAGGAGACCGTCATAAGGGACAAGGAGATCTTCATAAGGGACAAGGAGATCTTCATACGGGACAAGGAGATCTTCATAAGGGACAAGGAGATCATCATAAGGGACAAGGAGACCGTCATAAGGGACAAGGAGACCGTCATAAGGGACAAGGAGATCTTCATAAGGGGCCAGGTGATCATCATAAGGGACAAGGAGATCTTCATAAGGGACAAGGAGATCGTCATAAGGGACAAGGAGATCGTCATAAGGGATAAGGAGATCATCATAAGGGACAAGGAGATCGTCATAAGGGACAAGGAGATCGTCATAAGGGACAAGGAGATCGTCATAAGGGACAAGGAGATCTTCATAAGGGACGAGGAGACCGTCATAAGGGACAAGGAGATCGTCATAAGGGACAAGGAGATCTTCATAAGGGACAAGGAGATCTTCATACGGGACAAGGAGATCTTCATAAGGGACAAGGAGATCATCATAAGGGACAAGGAGACCGTCATAAGGGACAAGGAGACCGTCATAAGGGACAAGGAGATCTTCATAAGGGGCCAGGTGATCATCATAAGGGACAAGGAGATCTTCATAAGGGACAAGGAGATCGTCATAAGGGACAAGGAGATCGTCATAAGGGATAAGGAGATCATCATAAGGGACAAGGAGATCGTCATAAGGGACAAGGAGATCGTCATAAGGGACAAGGAGATCGTCATAAGGGACAAGGAGATCTTCAAACAGGACAAGGAGATCTTCATAAGGGACAAGGAGATCGTCATAAGGGACAAGGAGATCTTCATACGGGACAAGGAGATCTTCATACGGGACAAGGAGACCGTCATAAGGGACAAAGAGATCGTCATAAGGGACAAGGAGATCATCATAAGGGACAAAGAGACCGTCATAAGGGACAAAGAGATCGTCATAAGGGACAAAGAGATCGTCATAAGGGACAAAGAGACCGTCATAAGGGACAAAGAGATCGTCATAAGGGACAAGGAGACCGTCATAAGGGACAAGGGATCGTCATAAGGGACAAGGAGATCTTCATAAGGGGCCAGGTGATCATCATAAGGGACAAGGAGATCTTCATAAGGGACAAGGAGATCGTCATAAGGGACAAGGAGATCATCATAAGGGACAAGGAGATTGGGCCCACAATTTAGTCCCTTGGAAAAGTCATTTTTTTCAAAAAATGTCCACACCCCTGGAAGTATTTCTTACATGATGGAGATCAGCCATGGAGTATATCTGAGGTGTATATCAGGGTGTGCTTCTTCCCCACATGAGAGCTGTGATGTCCAGCAACATTCATATAGAAGACATTTCCCACACTCAGGACAGGAATACGGCTTCTTACCTGTGTGAGATCTCTGATGTGTGTAAAAGTTGGACTTCACTGAAAAACATTTCCCGCACTCAGGACAGGAATACGGCTTCTCCCCTGTGTGAGATCTCTGATGTGTGAAAAGATCGGACTTCTGCGAAAAACATTTCCCGCACTCAGGACAGGAATATGGCTTCTCGACCCGTGTGAGATCTCTGATGTGTGAAAAGATCGGACTTCTGCGAAAAACATTTCCCGCACTCAGGGCAGGAATACGGCTTCTCCCCCGTGTGAGATCTCTTATGTCTGTTAAAATTGGAATTGTCTGAAAAACATTTTCCGCACTCAGGACAGGAATATGGCTTCTCCCCCGTGTGAGATCTCTGATGTTTGTTAAAACCGGAATTGTCTGAAAAACATTTCCCGCAGTCAGGACAGGAATACGGCTTCTCCCCTGTGTGAGATCTCTGATGTGTGTAGAGATGAGACTTCTGTGAAAAACATTTCCCGCACTCAGGACAGAAATACGGCTTCTCCCCTGTGTGAGATCTCTGATGTTTGTTAAAACTGGAATTGTCTGAAAAACATTTCCCGCACTCAGGACAGGAATACGGCTTCTCCCCTGTATGAGATCTCTGATGTGTGTAAAGATGAGACTTCTGTGAAAAACATTTCCCACACTCAGGACAGGAATATGGCTTCTCCCCTGTATGAGATCTCTGATGTGTGAAAAAATCAGACTTCAGTGAAAAACATTTCCCGCACTCAGGACAGGAATGTGGCTTCTCCCCTGTGTGAGATCTCTGATGTGTGAAAAGATCGTACTTCAGCGAAAAACATTTCCCGCACTCAGGACAGGAATACGGCTTCTCCCCTGTGTGAAATCTCTTATGTCTGTTAAAACTGGAATTGTCTGAAAAACATTTCCCGCACTCAGGACAGGAATATGGCTTCTCCCCTGTGTGAGATCTTTTATGCGTATTAAGATGGGATTTAGAACGGAAACACTTCCCGCACTCAGGACAGGAAAACCCCTTATTTGTTGGAAGGACGGCACCGTCCCTCACAGTCTGAGGTTCCTCAGGATAAGAGGAATACGATGGTCCGGCACCGTCCCGCACAGTCTGAGGCTCCTCAGGATAAGAGGAATACGATGGTCTGGCACCGTCCCGCACAGTCTGAGGTTCCTCAGGATAAGAGGAATACGATGGTCTGGCACCGTCCCGCACAGTCTGAGGCTCCTCAGGATAAGAGGAATACGATGGTCTGGCACCGTCCCTCACAGTCTGAGGTTCCTCAGGATAAGAGGAATACGATGGTCCGGCACCGTCCCGCACAGTCTGAGGCTCCTCGGGATAAGAGGAATACGATGGTCCGGCACCGTCCCGCACAGTCTGAGGTTCCTCGGGATAAGAAGAATACGATGGTCCATCTACACTGTGTGGTACTGGATGGACATTTGAGGTAGTCGGGTTTTCTCCTGGACTATATTGTGTGATGTCCTCATCTTCTACTTTACAGTCTGGAGACAAAGTGAGACAATCCTCTGAGGTTTTCCTCATCTTTCGTCCATCTACTAAAATAGAAATAAAAAGATTATTACTAGACATCAGCAGATTGGTTCCCCTAAACCAGGAGCAGGGGTCATATCCAAGTGGGAAAGGGATATTGGGGCTTTTGAGGAGGACCAATGGGAGGAGGCTCTTAGGTTCCCCAGTGCCCCTTAAATGTGGCCCAAAGGCTGTCCCAGTTATATTGGCACCAGCTAGACTGGTGAGAATGGGCGTGCGTGACCACCCTTCCTGTATAAGATGCATGAGGGACCATGGTGACCTGATCCATATGTTATGGAGGTGCCCAAAAATTGCATATTTATTGGAAGGATGTGTTGGAAACTATTAACCGAGTATTTCAGGTCCATCTCACTGGACACCCTAAACTATGATTGTTGGGAATTCTAGATGATGTCCCTGAGGAGGAAGCCTCTAGGCTAGCGATAGCTAGGGCTCTTTTCCAGGCTGGGAAGCTAATTTTGAGGCACTGGAAATCAACTGAACCCCCTCGCCCCCCAAGCCCTCCCCCCCCACAATGAAGGAGTGGCTGAATCAAATGGGCGATACTATCAGGCTGGAAGAATACATTTATCAGTAAAGGGATAGTGTGAAAAAATCCAACAAGATCTGGGTGCCTTGGCTGGACGTTCCTGGTCTAGCTCCAGGTGATCTAATTATGGACTGACTACTATTGTAGAGGTGGTATGATAGTCACTGGAATGAGTATTCCACCCGGGGTCTCCATTCTTCACAGAAGTCTACTGTGTGATTGTTTATTGCGGGATCGGAGTCGTATGCGGATGTACTGAGTTCATGTGATTTAGTGCTACAGACCAAAAGTTGAAGGTTTATGTCTCATATATACAAGATCTTCTATACTGTACTGCTTCTCATTTATTGTTCTTTTAATAAAGTTCTATTTGATTTAAAAAAAAAATGGGTCCTCTGATCTTCTACCAGTTCATTTCTTTATTGATGGACCTTAGTAAGAGAGTGAGGACACAATGAGAACTGTCTTTTATAGGAGTGACAGTGATGAGGGGATTATAGGACGAGTGCCCCACCCCCTCTATCACTCATTGCCATCTTCCCAACACAAGAAGTCCTGAACTTCCTGATTTAGTCATGAATAACAGAGGGGCTGAGCCCCACCAGAGGTCAGAGAGTGAGGATGGGGGAGAACAACCAAGATGAAGACTGGACTGATCCTGAAGACCTCCATCATTGGGTTATTGACTCCACCCCCTCATTATCACTTTCTGTTTAAGGTTCCAAAGTTGGAGGATCTTATCACATTATTATCACCATGTAAAAGTCTGTGCGCCAATCAAATTATCAGATATAAAATGTCCAGCTGGTAGAAAATGGGTGCAAAAGAAGTCAGGACTATGTAATGTACAACTTACTATACAGAATACAAAATTTAGGATTTTGTAGTATCAAAATTATGTACTGAACAATATACAGGGGTCAGGAGTATATAATGTACAACATAGAGTATATATTGCAGGGGTCGGGAGTATATAATGTACAACATAGAGTATATAGAGCAGGGGTCAGGAGTATGTAATGTACAACATAGAGTATATAGGGCAGGGGTCAGGAGTATGTAATGTACAACATAGAGTATATAGAGCAGGGGTCAGGAGTATGTAATGTACAATATAGATTATATAGTGTAAGGGTCAGGACTCATAATATTGGTATTCAGTAATCAGTGGTAGATTATTTTTTACATGAGACAAGTTGCAGAGGTCCCACACCGCTGCCTCCCATCTCCTGAGACTGCACTCAGTGACTTGGGTCTGAGACTATACAGACATATCCCTCCATCCGGCACAGCCAGCAGACAACAGAATTAGTAATCCTGGGAGAATTGTCTGTCAGACATCTTGCCATACCCGGGTATGGGGCAGAAGACCCAAAACACATTCCCCAGATGCCTAGGTGTAGTGACACCTCTGGTGAAAATGAACATTTTACTGCCAGCTGAACCCCAGAATCTCCATAAATCCAGTCTAGATACATAAATTGTGTCTGCAGCACAGAGAAGGAAGATTATCCGAGAGAAATACAGGAATACAGGACGGGGAACACAGCTCAGGAAAGTGACCAGGGGATTACAGGCTGATATCACCCAGTCCCCGCCCTTCTCTGGACCAATCAGTGAGCAGTATGGGTGGAGGAATGTATTTAGTGTTAATGGCCCACCTGTGCTGATCTCTGTAGGAGTGTCCTCCTCTATAAATGTCCCCGTTATTCCATCCTCCTCCATAGACTGCTGATCATCCCTCATATACCTCTCTTCTTCTTCTGATTTAACCTCAAATTCTATATCGATTGGATCTCCACTCTTAACCAAGAAAATGAGAGAATATCATCTGTAAGATATAAGCTTTAATATTGTGATATCACATCATAAAATCCACACATTGTCTCTATAAGTGTGTTTTATAACCTCCGTCCCACCAACCTTGTAACAGTGGGGGATGGTGTGATCTTCCTGTGTGGAATCCCATTCATATGGAGGACGGGGACATCTCTCTGGTGGGTTCCTGGTATTAGGTGGCTCCATCATATCCTTGTGTCCTTCTGATAACTCCTCCATCACTCCATACTCCTCATCCTCCTCTTCTTTAACATCAATATTATCATCCCCAGAATACAGAGGACGGGGACATCTCTCTGGTGGGTTCCTGGTATTAGGTGGTTCCATCATATCCTTGTGTCCTTCTGATAACTCCTCCATCACTCCATACTCCTCATCCTCCTCTTTATACTCTTCTTTAACATCAATATTATCAGCCCTGAGGTTTCCACTCTGAATATATAATAAAACATTCATTGTAACAAACATGCTGTGTATAAATCAGAACTACCAATAATTGTCAATCATCTACCTGATGATGGTGGGGGATGGTGTGATCTTCCTGTGTGGAATCCCGGGAATACAGAGGACGGGGACATCTCTCTGGTGGGTTTCTGTAGCTGGATGTCTCCACCATGGTGTCCTGGTACAGATCTTTGTGTTCTTTTAGAGACTCCTCCATCACCCCATCCTCATCATCCTCCTCTTTTATCTCTTCTTTAACCTCAACTTTAGAATCTCTCAGGTTTCCACTCTGAATATATAATATAAAATGACATCAATGGTAACAATGCAGATAATGTACAGATCCTAATGATACTATCAGTGATTGTTCCTCATCTACCTGATGATGGTGAGGGATGGTGTGACCTTCCTGTGTAGAATCCCGGGAATACAGAGGACGGGGACATCTCTCTGGTGGGTTCCCATTACTGGATCCATCTGTAGGAAACACACACACTGACTGAATACATTGTTTCTATGTGTTTATCAGATGATGGGGGATCTAGGTGGACCCTCCGTACTGCTCTCTCCTTTACAATAAAGTCTCCTCTTACCCGGTGATGTGAGGGGCGGCTGATTGTCCATCATGACGTCCTTGTAGAGATCCTTGTGTCCTTCTAAATACTCCCACTCCTCCATGGAGAAATAGACAGTGACATCCTGACACCTTATAGGAACCTGACACACACAATGATACAGTCACCATCCAGACACATCCCTTGTCTGTTACTGGATAATGTCCCAGAATTCCCAGAATCCTCCTCACCTCTCCTCCATGATCTCTCTGGTGACTTCTAGAATCTTCTTTGTATTTCTCTATTCTATCAGGGAGGGAGGTGGAGGTAATGTGATGGTCATATGATCTCCAGACTTCACAGGAGGAAAACTCTGGATCTGAACACAAATAGTAAAATCAAATGATATTCTCCGAATCCTCCTCACCTCATCATTCGGGCATTAATTTTACTAAAGCCCCACGTCAGACTGAGTTATAATTTACCCACACAGGACCCCCACACTATGCAAGGTAAAAGCTTGTTGCAGGCATTCTGACGTCATTACATACAACGCAGGACCAACAGTCCCACTTTGCTAGTGAGGAGGCCAAGGGTCCACCTACATCCTAAGATCATCATCATCAAAAAGAAAAACAGATGGAGGATCATAGGATCTTCTGACTCTGGATGGAGGAACACTGGGAGGAGGAGCTGTGAGGTCAGTGTAATGTCATAGGATTCTCTGGCTCTGATTGGAGGGACAGCGGTAGGAGGAGATGTGAGGTCAGTGTGATGTCATAGGACATATAGACTCTGGATGGATGGACAGTAGGAGGAGGAGCTGTGAGGTCAGTGTGATGTCATAAGACATATAGACTCTGGATGGAGGGACATTTGGATGGGGAGATTTGAGGGGCCCTCTATATGAGGCTCCCGTGCAAACCAAATCATTGTTCCTGGGTGCGTCATAAATCTGTCAGGGATCTGTGAAAAAAAACTCTCATGTGATCAGGTGACGTGCGGAGGAACGGAGTGTAAATAGCAGACAATTTTCTCCAGAGCTCCTAATGGTGGGGATGGATTTTGCTGAGTGCTGGTGCCAAGTTTCCACCCCCCAGGATCACTGCAGGTGTGGAGAAAAGCTGTGTAAGAGGATATGGAGGAGAGATGAGGAGGAGATCCAGGAATCAGGATAAAGGTCAGGACAAGCAACAGACGAGGCATCCAAGAGATGAAGCCGGGGTCACTACACAGAAAATCAATTCAAGGAAACGAGGAATAGCAAGAAGGAGCTCAGAGACCAATGAGAATATTGCTCAGCCAATGGGAGATGATCTCAGCATGACTTACATAATGAAGGAGATGAGGGGGAGGCGAGGAAGTCACTTAAGGCGGGGCTTGACAAACTTGCTTTGAATCTAGGAGCCAGCTAAAAAATAGGATTTTTATAACAGCTTACCTGTAAAATCCTTTTTTTTAAATTACATCACGGGACACAGAGCCATAGTAATTACTATGTTGGGTTATAGGCCACCTTCAGGTGTTGGTCACTGGCACACCCTAGGACAGGAAGTCTACTCCCTATATAACCCCTCCCACTACTGGGAGTAACTCAGTTTTTGTAGCAAAGCAATACACATGTATACCAGAAAGAGGGGAGGGACCTCTGTGTCCCGTGATGTACCTCAAAGAAAAGGATTTTACAGGTAAGCTGTTATAAAAATCCTATTTTCTTAATCATAGATCACGGGACACAGAGCCATAGTAATTTCTATGTGGGATGTCCCAGAGCAATGCCAACTGAGGGGAGGGAGACACAACCAAAGTAGGGCACCATGAGATCAGAGGACTTATACTGCAACCTGCAGCACACTGCGCCCAAAGGCGATATCTTCATGACTTTTTACATCCACCTGATAGAATCTGGTGAATGTATGGGCTGAAGACCAAGTTGCGGCCTTGCAGATTTGAGCCATGGAGGCTTGGTGATGCACTGCCCACGAAGCACTAACAGCCCTTGTGGAGTGCGCTTTAATTTGAAAGGGTGCAATCTTCCACTTTAAACCATAAGCTTGAACAATCACTTGTCAAATCCATTTAGAGATAGTAGATTTCGATGCTGCCTGTCCTCTTTTAGGACCTTCAGGCAATACAAAAACATCAGTTTTTCGAATCTGAGCAGTCGCCTTCAAGCAGACCTTGAATGCTTTCACCACATCAAGAGAATGAAGTGACTTCTCTTCCGTAGAACAGGGTTCTGGAAAAAATGAAGGTAGAACAATATCCTGGTCTAGATAAAAACCTGACACTACCTTCAGTAGAAAGTTAGGATGAGGACGCAATATTACCTATCCTTGTGAATAATTAAATATGGCTCATTACAAGAGCAGCCAACTCTGATACCCTTCTTGCAGAAGATATGGCTACCAAAAAAACTAGTTTCCTTGTCAAAAGGACCAAGGGAATATGTTGTATCAAAAGGCATTTTCTGTAACGCTGACAGAACTAAATCCAAGTCCCAAGGGTTCAGGGGTGACCTAACCGGAGGATTAAGCTGCGTTACCCCCTGAATAAAGCAACGAAACAAAGAATGCAAAGCAAGTGGTCGCTGAAACAATATCGATAAGGTCGAGACCTGGCCCTTGAAAGTACTCAAGGCCAGCTTCATTTCTAACCCCTTTAACAGAAGGTCAAGGATCCTACCTATGACATATTTCCTGGGGTGCCAACCCCTGGATTCACACCAGGAGACATATACCTTCCAGACTCTATAATATATATTTCTGGAGGTTGGCTTCCTTGCATTAACCAAGGTAGATACCACTGAAACTGACAGCCCACGCTTCTTCAGAATGTGGGTCTCAATAGCCAAACCATTAAATTTAGCGTTTGTAAAGTAGGATGGAATACCGGACCTTGCAAGAGAAGGTCTGGACGTGGTGGTAGGGTCCACGGGTCCCCTACCGCCATCTTTATGATCTCTGCATACCAAGATCTCCTGGGCCACAATAATCACAGACTTCCATTCCTGCTTGATCCTGTGAAGAAGTCATGAAAGCAGCAGAACCAGAGGGAATGCATAAATCAGTGAGAACTGATTCCACGGGAATACCAAGGCATCTGTTCCGCCAGCTAGCGGATCTTTTGTTCTTGACACAAAGTTGTCGATCTTTTTGTTGAACCTGGACGCAAACAGATCTATGTTCTGAATCCCTCATCTTTGACATATTGTCAGGAAGATATCGGGTGAAATAGACCATTTTCTCGGGAAGAACTGCTCGCGACTCAAGTAGTCCGCCTGCCAATTCTCTATTCCTGGAATGAAGACTGCCGATAGGCAAGGTACATTGTTTTCTGCCCAAGTTAGGATACGATTCACCTCTCTCTGGGCCACATGACTTCTCATGCCCCCTTGGTGATTGATATAGGCCACTGCTGTTGCATTGTCAGATTGGATCCTGACAGGAAAATTCCATAACCTGAACGTCCAGGCCCTCAGGACCAAGCGCGCTGCCCGAATCTCTAGAATATTGATGGGCAAGGTAATTTCTGATCTGGACCATTTCTCTTGGACAGTTGCCTCTTCCAGGACTGCTACCCAACCCGAAAGGCTGGTATCTGTTGTTACCACCTTCCATGTAACTGGTAGGAAGGATTTTCCCTTCTGCAGATTCTTGGTTATCAACCACCAACTGAGGCGCTGGCGCACATTTGGAGACAAACACATTGGGAAATCTAGAGCTTGGACCTTCTTGATCCTAGCCAATAGGATACTGTTTTGCAGCAGTCTCAAATGAAACTGAGCATGAGGAGCGGCCTCGAATAAAGCCACCATCTTTCCCAACAACCTCATGCAAAATCGAATATAAGGATTCCTCTTTGCCTTGACTATCTGAATCAGCTCCCTTATGGCACTAATCTTTGCCTGGGGTAAGAATACCCGCTTCTGAGCTGTATCTATGATCAGACCCAAATATTCCAATCTCCTTGAAGGTTTTAAGGAAGATTTCTCTAGGTTGAGAATCCAACCTAGGTATTCCAGGTAGTTGACTGTGGTGACTATATTTTGGTCTAAGCAGGCTAACGACTGGTCTATCAAGAGCAGATCGTCTAGGTACGCTATAATCGTTATACCTTGGGCCCTTAATCTGGCTAGAGGAGGGGCCAGGACCTTTGTAAACACTTGAGGTGCAATAGCTAGATCCAAAGGTAGAACTACAAACTGAAAATTAAGATTTTCTACCTCGAAGCAAAGATATTTCTGGTGAAAATCAGCACATGGAGGTATGCATCCTTGATATCGATTGATACCAGCAGTTCTCCTCCTTGTAGGATGGAGACTACAGATTGGATTGACTCCATGCGAAAAGAGCGGATATTCAATTCTGTTTAGAATCTTTGAGGCCTAGAATGGGTATGACATCTCCATTTGGTTTTGGTACCGTGAAAAGGTTTGAATAAAACCCCAATCCCTGCTCTTCCATGGGGACCACCGACATCACCTTTTGATACAAAAGATGGTCCAATGCTTGAAAGAGAGACTTCTTTTTCTCTGGATCCCTGAGAACGTTTGATCTGAGAAAACGAGGAGAAGGGGACTCTCGGAACTCTAGTTTGTACCCTAGAGTTATTGGGGAAGTCACCTATTTGTCTTGACACTCTTCCTGCCAGACCCTTGAGAACTGCAGAAGTCTTCCCCCCACTCGAGCCAGCGGGGGTGCCACTTCATAAGGAGGCTTTAGTATTTTGTTTTGTAGGTTTCCTTCCCCAGGACTTCTTTTGTCCCTGGGGTTGACCATGAGGTTTACCTCTTGAATTTGACGATGGAGGCCATCGTGACTGCCTGGAGGCTGATGCTCCTGGCACTGGTGAAGAGGCTCATTTGAATGAAATACGCTTAGTCCTTTTCCTTACTGGCAAAAGAGTACTTTTCCCATTAGAAATTCTTTGGATGTACTTATCCAGATCATCCCCAAATAGCCGTTCACTGCGAAAAGGAAGACTAGCCAGGAGCTTTTTGCATGGCGCTTCGGCTGACCAATTTATCAACCACAGTGTTCTATGCATATGCACCAGCCCAAGCGTAAGGCGTGAGGCCTGGAGAAAAGAATCTCTGGTAGCGTCTATTGCAAAACATAACGCCCCTGGTAGCTCAGCCAAATCCTGGGCCTGCTGATCAGGAATAACCTTGAGCACCTGTTTAAACTGGTCTCTCAAGGATTGACATACACCAATTGCTGCCAGCACAGGCTGAGTCATTGAACCTGCCAGAAAAAAATGCTTATCTGGGTGATCCCACTCAGAATACATACGTTTTTCCAGCACTGAATGGATAGGAAAGGCATGCACAGCTTGGGGAGGATTTAGCGAACTCAAACAAGAAGTGGGCTTATCAACTGACTCGGTTAAGGGTAGCCTAAATGTGGAGTGGACCAATTCAGTAAGAGATTGTACCATCAATCTTTCAGATTATGAACCTGATCCTTCTGCATTTGACCCCAAGTGGAGTCATCAGCCTTTTCCTGGTGCTCTGAGAAAAATTCATCATCTCCCGCCCCCGGGTCCTCAGTTTGAAGGTCCTGGGTAACGGAAGGGGACCTATCGGGCTTAGTCCCACTCTGGGATGCCATTAAAGCCGCTAACCTCTGCTCCAATCCTAATATGGTGGAGGAAAAAACTTTTTCAGCAACATAAACAGGGGCTGCGGTGTTGGAAACAAGCGCAACACCTGATATCCCTGATGGCTCACTCTGACCAGCCACTTCAGAACTCTCAGGCGAAGATGCCATTGTAGAGATGAGTTTAGGCTTTTTTGAGCTTGAAGGAGTCCCTCTTGAGCCCTTTTTTTGGGGTATTTCTACCCCCCCTTCTGACCATAGCCAGATGCACAAATGCAGAGGTGCTACCAGAAGAAATTGCATCCACAGCTTGAGCAAATAGTTCAGCAACTGCCGCTGCTATTAACGCTCAGCCTGATGTTTTTAGTAAATGTGCCAAGGGAATGCCTGTGTCACCAAACCTCTTACATGCCCCTTTTTGCTCTTGTGTCCCTCCGACAGCTGCAGCCAGCAATCATGGAGCTTTTAAAAACATACTCCTTTAGGCAGGACAACATTTACTCTTTAAAGGAGACAATTCATAAGAAACTTAAAAATTCCTAAGACCCCTTTCACACTGGGGCTTTTTGCAGGCGTTATTGCGCTAAAAATAGCGCCTGCAAACCGCCCCTAAACAGCCTCCGCTGTTTGTTCAGTGTGAAAGCCCGAGGGCTATAGCCGTGCTATACTTGGGGTTTTAACCCTTTTTCGGCCGCCAGCAGGGGGTTAAAACCGCACCGCTAGCGGCCGAATACCGCGGTAAAACAGCGCTAAAAATAGCGCTGTTTTACCGCCGACGCCCCCTACTGCCCCAGTGTGAAAGGGGCCGTAGGAATCTCCACTTACCTTTCCCGCCGCAGGGATTTCTGTGGTAAAACCAACAGATCCAATCTTCAACCCTCACGGTGGGCTCTGTTTTAAAAACCTTCAGGAACTGGGGCCCCTTTTTATCGGGGGAATTCACGCTCCTTGACCTGTAAAAGACCCCACCAGAAAAACTTTATGGCTGAAAAAACCAAAAGTACTGGATCCCGGGGTCCAGCTAAACCTCGTTCTGGAGTGGGTCCTGGAGTGGTCTAGCCAGTCTCCAGATCTCAACCCCATAGAAAACCTTTGGAGGGAGTTGAAAGTCCATGTTGCCCAGCGAAAGCCCCAAAACATCACTGCTCTAGAGGAGATCTGCATGGAGGAATGGGCCAATATACCAGCAACAGTGTGTGACAACCTTGTGAAGACTTACATAAAATGTTTGACCTCTGTCATTGCCAACAAAGATTATATAACAAAGTATTGAGATGAACTTTTTATATTCACCAAATACTTATTTTCCACCATAATTTGCAAATAAATTCTTTCAAAAATCAGACAATGTGATTGGATTTGTTTCCACATCTTGTCTCTCATAGTTGAGGTATACCTATGATGACAATTACAGGCCTCTCTCATCTTTTTATGTGGGAGAACTTGCACAATTGGTGGTGACTAAATACTTTTTTGCCCCGCTGTATATGGTGTTCTTTAAGATGCACATCCAAGAGTCTTTTTAAAATATCAATACTCCCCGCACCCACCACCAATTGTGGAAGAGAGTTCCACATACTTACCACCCTGACAGTGAAAAATAACCCCCTACACAGCTTAAGGTTAAACCGCTTCTCCTTCAATCTCATTGTGTGGCCCCCGTGTCCTCTCACGCCCCCTGAGATTGAATAGCTTTTTTCCAACACTGGGATCACCACTGAGATATTGGTAAATGGCTATCATGTCCCCTCTCAAGCGTCTCCTCTCCAGCGAGAATAAATGTAGTGCCTGTAGTCGCTCTTCGTATCTGAGGTCCTCCAGCCCCCTAATTCATTGAGTTGCCCTTCTTTGGACTCTCTCCAGCTCCAGCACATCCCTTCTGAGGACTGGTGACCAGAAGTGGACGGAATACTCCAGATGTGGCCTGAACAGAGTTTTATAAAGTGGTGGGATTATAGTTTTATCTCTGGAGAAAATTCTCTTTTTTTATGCATACTAATATTCTGCCAGCTTTGGTAGCTGCAGCTTGACATTGCATGCTATTTCTCAACTCAGTCTGTCTTTTACTAGGCCCCCCAGATCCTTCTCCATCCTTGACTCCCCCAGAGGTCCCCCCCCCCCATGGGGTGCAGGGTACCAGAGAAGGGTGTAGGTCACCGCAGCACATGGGATGCAGGAGAAGGGTGCAGAATGTAGAACATTGGGGTCCAAGGTGCAGGACATGTAGTGCAGGGTGCATAATACAGGACATGGGGTGCAGGGGAAGGGTACATTGTGCAGAATGCAGGACATGGGGGGCAGGGTGCAGAATGTAGAATATTGGGGTCCAAGGTGCAGGACATGTGGTGCAGGGTGCATAATACAGGACATGGGGTGCAGGGGAAAGGTACAGTGTGTAGATCCAGGAATCAGGATAAAGGTCAGGACAAGAAACAGACGAGCGAATCCAAGAGATGAAGCCGGGGTTACTACACAGAAAATCAATCCAAGGAAACGAGGAATAGCAAGAAGGAGCTCAGAGACAAATGAGAATATTGCTCAGCCAATGGGCGATTATCTCAGCATGACTTACATAATGAAGGAGATGAGTGGGAGGGGAGGAAGTCACTTAAGGCGGGGCTTGACAAACTTGCTTTGAATCTAGGAGCCAGCTAAAAAATAGGATTTGTATAACAGCTTACCTGTAAAATCCCTGTCTTTGAAGTACATCACGGGGACACAGAGCCATAGTAATTACTATGTTGGGTTATAGGCCACCTTCAGGTGTTGGTCACTGGCACACCCTAAGACAGGAAGTCCACTCCCTATATAACCCCTTCCACTACTGGGAGTACCTCAGCTTTTGCAGCAAAGCAATACACGTGTATATCAGAAAGAGGGGAGGGACCTCTGTGTCCCATGATGTACCTCAAAGAAAAGAATTTTACAGGTAAGCTGTTATAAAAATCCTATTTTCTTAATCGTAGATCACGGGACACAGAGCCATAGTAATTTCTATGTGGGATGTCCCAGAGCAATGCCAACTGAGGGGAGGGAGACACAACCAAAGTAGGGCACCATGAGACCAGAGGACTAATACTGGAGCCTGCAGCACATTGCGCCCAAAGGCGATATCCTCATGACCTTTTACATCCACCTGATAGAATCTGGTAAATGTATGGGCTGAAGAACAAGTTGCGGCCTTGCAGATTTGAGCCATGGAGGCCTGGTGATGCACTGCCCACGAAGCACTAACAGCCCTTGTGGAGTGCGCTTTAATTTGAAAGGATGGAATCTTCCACTTTAAACCATAAGCTTGAACAATCACTTGTCAAATCCATTTAGAGATAGTAGATTTCGATGCTGCCTGTCCTCTTTTAGGATCTTCAGGCAATACAAAAACATCAGTTTTTCGAATCTGAGCAGTCGCCTTCAAGTAGACCTTGACTGCTCTCACCACATCAAGAGAATGTAGTGACTTCTCTTCCGTAGAACAGGGTTCTGGAAAAAATGAAGGTAGAACAATATCCTGGTCTAGATAAAAACCTGACACTACCTTCGGTAGAAAGTTAGGATGAGGATGCAATATAACCTATCCTTGTGAATAATTAAATATGGCTCATTACAAGAGCAGCCAACTCTGATGCCCTTCTTGCAGAAGATAAGGCTACCAGAAAAACTAGTTTCCTTGTCAAAAGGACCAAGGGAATATGTTGTATCGGCTCAAAAGGCATTTTCTGTAACGCTGACAGAACTAAATTCAAGTCCCAAGGGTTCAGGGGTGACCTAACCGGAGGATTAAGCTGCGTTACCCCCTGAATAAAGCAATGAACCAAAGAATGCGAAGCAAGTGGTCGCTGAAACAATATCGATAAGGTCGAGACCTTTCCCTTGATAGTACTCAAGGCCAGCTTCATTTCTAACCCCATTTGCAGAAAGTCAAGGATCCTACCTATGACATATTTCCTGGGGTGCCAACCCCTGGATTCACACCAGGAGACATATGCCTTCCAGACTCTATAATATATGATTCTGGAGGCCGGCTTCCTTGCATTAACCAAGGTAGATACCACTGAAACTGACAGCCCACGCTTCTTCGGAATGTGGGTCTCAATAGCCAAACCATTAAATTTAGCGTTTAGGGTGCATAATACAGGACATGGGGTGCAGGGGTAGGGTACATTGTGCAGAATGCAGGACATGTGGTGCAGGGGAAAGGTACAGTGTGTAGAATACAGGACATGGGGTACAGGGTACAAGAGAAGGGTGTAGGTCACCGCAAGCACATGGGATGCAGGAAAAGCAGTGCAGGGGAATGATACAGTGTGAAGAATGCAGGACATGGAGAGCAGGGTGCAGGACATGGAGAGCAGGGTGCAGGAGAAGTGTGCAGGACATGGGGTACAGGGTACCAGAAATGGGTGCAGGTCACCACAGAACACAGGACATGGGGTACAGGGTACCGGAGAAGGGTGCAGGTCACTGCAGGACATGGGATGCAGTAGAAGGGTGCAGCACATGTGGTGCAGAATGTAGAACATTGGGGTGCAAGATGCAGGAGAAGGGTGCAGGATATGTGGTTCAGGGTGCAGAATGCAGGACATGGGGTGCAGGGGGAGGGTGCAGTGTGCAGAACATGGGGTACAAGGTACCATAAAAGGGTGAAGGTCACCTCAGGACCTTCAGTATGCAGGACATGGGGTGCAGAACTCAGGACATGGTGTGAAGAATGTAGGACATGTGGTGCAGAATGTAGGACATGGGGTGCAGAACGCAGGACATGGGGTGCAGAATGCAGGACATGGGGTGCAGAATGCAGGACATGGGGTGCAAAATGTAGAACATGGGTTGCAGAACGCAGGACATTTGGTGCAGGACACAGGACATGGGATGCAGGACATGGGGTTCAGAATACAGGACAGGAACACAGGACATGGGGTGCAGAACGCAGGACATGGGGTTCAGAATACAGGACATGGGGTGCAGAACGCAGGACATGGGGTTCAGAATACAGGACATGGGGTGCAGAACGCAGGACATGGGGTTCAGAATACAGGACATGGGGTGCAGAACACAGGACATGGGGTGCAGAACACAGGACATGGGGTGCAGAACACAGAACATGGGGTGCAGAATGCAGGACCCCTGAAGGGGTTAATCTTCATATTACCTCCTCTGTCTCCAGATCCAGCAACGTCTCCTCTCTACTTCCTATGGAATGTCCTGTGTGTTCCTGACATCACTTCCTGTCTACCATAGACACTTCCTGTCTGTATCTGACATCACTTCCTGTCTACCATAGAGACTTCCTGTCTGTATCTGACATCACTTCCTGTCTGTATCTGAGGGGTGTGGTTGCAGAGTGGAGCTCCACCGATGACAGGAAGCATGTGACCTCCACTCCAGGTTTTTTTCTTCTGAACCTTATTGTGAATCTCTGCAGTTTCACTACAGGAAGTGGAGGACACATGGTTCCTGTGGAGCTCCAGTGACTGCAGTCTGCAGCACACACTGATCTTCTGTTATTAATAATCATTAATGGAATTTGCAGAAATACAAGAAGATATTTTGGAAAATTTTGTACTTTCTGGACATTTTTTTAGATAGGCAACTCCTATCCTCATACTGATTGGTGGTTCCAAATTAACCACTTAAGGACCGAGCCTCTTTCTGAGATTTGGTGTTTACAAGTTAAAAACAGGTTTTTTTGCTAGAAAATTACTTAAAACCCCCAAACATTATATATATATATATTTTCTTTTCGAACACCCTAGAGAATAAAATGGCGGTCGTTGCAATACTTTCTGTCACACCGTATTTGCGCAGCGGGTCTTACAGGCGCACTTTTTTTTTTTTTTTAAATACACTTTTTTGAATTAAAAAATAAGGCAACAGTAAAGTCAGCCCAATTTTTTTTATATACTGTGAAAGACGATGTTGCGCCAAGTAAATTGATACCCAACATGTCACGCTTCAAAATTGCGCCCGCTGGTGGAATGGCGACAAACGTTTACCCTTAAAAATCTCTATAAGTGACGTTTAAGAAACTCTACAGGTTGCGTGTTTTGTGTTACAGAGGAGGTCTAGGGCTAGAATTATTGCTCTCGCTCTACCGATCGCGGCGATACCTCACATGTACGGTTTTTCATATGCGGGTGCTACTCACGTATGCGTTCGCTTCTGCACGCGAGCTCGGCGTGACGGGGGGCGTGTTTAAAATAAATGTTTTTCTTATTTATTTTACTTTTTTTAAACATTTTTACACTGTTTTAAAAAAAAATTCTGTCACTTTTATTCCTATTACAAGGAATGTAAACAAAAACAAAAAAACATGGTGGTATAAAAGCAATGTGGAAGGCATAGGATAAGCAATCCCGACGCGTTACGACACCATATACGCTCCAGTTGATGACCTATAGTGTTGAAACGCGTCGGACTTGCTTATCCTATTCCTTCCACATGGCTTTTATACCGCCATTTTTTGTGATCACAATTTTTAACGTCTCCGCATCTGTTCCTCAATGTATGATCCTAATAAATCTTATTGATTGACCTGCAACATTAGGAGCCACTCTTTTTTTTTTACATTTTGTTCAGCAGAGCCTCTAGTGGTGAGGATGGACTGAGCTGCAGGACTCCGCCCCTTATCGGAGCCGTCGGTAGCGGCGGAGGCGATCGGATCCTTCTCCTGGCTTGACATGGAGACCAGTGAGGGGAAGATGGCCCCCCCCACCCGTCTCCATATCATTGCAGGGCGGAAGTGACGTCAAAACGTCACCTCCGCCCATAGCTCTTAAAGGGACATTTTTTTTTTTTTTCTTTAATTACATTATTTTTTTTTTATTATTTCATTTTAGTGTAAATATGAGATGTGAGACCTTTTGGACCCCCCAGATCTCATATATAAGAGGACCTGTCATGCTTCTTTTCTATTACAAGAGATGTTTACATTCCTTCTAATAGGAATAAAAGTGACACCATTTTTTTAAAAAAAAGAACAGTGTAAAAATGTAAAAATAAAAGGCAAAATAAATAAGAAAAAAAAACTTTTTAAACGTGCCCCGTCCCGACGAGCTCACGTGCAGAAGCGCCCGCATATGAAAACAGTGTTCACACCACACATGTGAGGTATCGCCGCGATCATTAAAGCGAGAGCGATAATTCTAGCCCTAGACCTCCTCTGTAACTCAAAACTGGCAACCTGTAGAATTTTTTTAACGTTGCCTATGGAGATTTTTAAGGGTAAAAGTTTGTCGCCATCCCGCGGGGGGGGGGGAGCAATTTTGACATGTTGGGTATCAATTTACTCGGCGTAATATTATCTTTCACAATATAAAAAAAAATAAAAAATTGAATAACTTTACTGTTGTCTTATTTTTTAATTCAAAAAAGTGATTTTTTTTTTTTAAAAAAGTGCGCTTGTAAGACCGCTGCGCAAAGTGGTTAAAAAAAAGTGCCATGAATGCAGCCTCACCAGTGCCATGAATGCAGCCTCACAAGTGCCATAAATGCAACCTCACAAGTGCCATGAATGCAGCCTCAGTATTGCCGTAATTGCAGCTTCACAAGTGCCATGAATGCAGCCTCACAAGTGCCATGAATGCAGCCTCACAAGTGCCATGAACACAGCCTCACCAGTGCCATTAATGCAGCCTCAAAAGTGCCATTAAAGCAGCCTCACCATTGCAATGAATGCAGCCTCACAAGTGCCATGAATGCAGCCTCGCCATTGCCATGAATGCGGCCTCACCATTGCCATGAATGCAGCCTTACCAGTGCCATGAACGCAACCTCACCAGTACCATGAATGCAGCCACACCAGTGCCATGAATGCAGCCTCACAAGTGCCATTAATGCAGTCTCACCATTGCAATGAATGCAGCCTCACAAGTGCCATTAATGCAGTCTCACCATTGCCATGAATGCAGCCTCACAAGTGACATGAATGCAGCTTCATCATTGCCATCAGTGCAGCCTAATACATGCCAATCTGCAGCCTCGAGGCGGACGGGGGTGACAGATTACATACAGGAGAATCTCCTGTTCGCTCTGCGGCCTCTTTAACACAAAGTCCCGCCTCCTATGATAGACAGAACAGTCGTCCAATGCCAGCCCAGGAGACGGGACATCCTATTACAGAGGCCGCCTGTATGTAATCTGTCGGCACTCATCCTGTCCCCTCCGAGGCTGCCAGATCTAAACGATAAATACGGTATATATCTTTTGCGCCCCCCCCAACGAATCCCCGAGTGCCATGCGTCGCTCGTGGATTTGTTGGGGGCCACAAAAGATATATATATATGCAAACTACCAGTGGTGCCGTATTAAACCAAAACATGGGCCGCAATTGTCTGGCGGGCCAGACTTTGGACATGCCTGACATAGAATAACAAGCATAGGTGTATAAAAAGGAGAAATAGGAGGTGAGGGCGGTTCACTGGTGTGTAGCGATGAGTCGAACACCCCCCCCCCGGTTCGCATCCAGAACATGCGAACAGACAAAAAATGTGTGTGTACACTGTTAAAGTCTATGGGACACGAACATAAAAAATCAAAAGTGCTAATTTTAAAGGTTAATATGCAAGTTATTGACATAAAAAGTGTTTGGGGACCCGGGTCCTGCCCCAGGGGACATGGATCAATGCAAAAAAAAAGTTTTTAAAACTGACGTTTTTTTGGGAGCAGTGATTTTAATAATGCTTAAAGTGAAACAATAAAAATTAAATATTCCTTTAAATATCATGACTGGGGGTCCCCTTAGTCTGCCTGTAAAGTAGCGCATTTTTTTCATGTTCATAACAGTACCGCCGCAAAATGACATTTCTAAAGGAAAACATTTAATTTAAAATTGCTTCCGGCAATATAGATAAAAAGTATTGAAAAAAACAGCTTGTGTTCCCCCCCCCCAGTCCATACCAGGCCCTTCGGATTTGGTATGGATATTAAGGGGAACTCCAGGCCATTTTTTTTTAAATGGCGTGGGGTCCCCCCCAAAATCCATACCAGAACCAAAGGGCCTGGTATGGACGGGGGGAACACATGCCATTTTTTTTCTTAATGCTGTCATAGGGCCCCCCCTTAACCACTTCAATACACTATATTATATATTGTACACTGCACTATATTATATATACTATACAGACTGCACTATATACTCTGCTGAAAACTTGGGCCTTAGGTGTTGGTGATGCCAGAACATGGTTACCCTTCACAGTTACTCTTGTTGAGCGCAGGAACGGGCCCTGCTGTGAAATATTATTTCAAAAGTTGTAATTACATGCCCCTGTTAAACAGGGGCAGGAAAAATTGGGCCTTGGATGGTGGTGGTGGTGCCCTAAATCAAAAATATTGTTGGAAGCTAGCATCATCATGATTGAGGAGGAATAGGAATAGACAGCATAGGCAGTCTTCAAGGGATCCCAGATCCATAGCAAATGTAATCAGTTACATCAGGATCAGGTGCTTGATAGCTGCTGATCCAGGACTGGTTCATTTTTATGAATGTGAGCCTATCAATGGAGTCTGTGGACAGGCGCACTCTTTGATCCGTTACATACCCTCCAGCAGCACTGAATGTGCGTTCAGAAAGCACGCTGGATGCAGGACAGGCCAGTAGCTCGATTGCATATTGAGCAAGTTCTGGCCAGTGGGCCATCCTCAAGACCCAGTAACCCAGTGGATGCTCTGTTGGAAAGGTCTCCAAGTCTGCTCTTGCCCCTAGATATTCCTGCACCATATAATGCAGACGCTGGCGATGGTTGCTGGAACCGATCAGACCTCGGCGCTGAGGACTGAAAAATTGTTTAAAGGCATCGGTCAGCTGGCCACCTTCTCCACCGCTCTTCCTCTGACTGAATGAAGCCTCAGCAACACGTTGTCCAGCACCAGGAAATGGTAACCTCCCAGGCTCTGGAAATGCGTTACACAAATTATGCAGGGTGAAGGGTTCACTGAGCAACCCATTAATTCTAATTTGGGCAGTAGGATGCCTATAGAGAGCTGCCACTCGAGCGAGCATCCAGGGGCCAAATCCTACATGGGACAGGACCCCCAGCAGATAGTCCCATTCCATCCTGTCGAATGCTTTTTCAGCGTCTGTAGATAATAACAGGCTGGGCTGGGAACAACGCCGTGTATGTGCTGTTAGCATTATAGTTCTAAGAGAGTTGTCTTTGGCCTCTCTGCTGGGAATAAAACCCGTCTGGTCTGGGGATACCAATTTAGGAAGCAACGGAAGTAGACAGTTACTAAGACCTTCGCGTATATCTTGGCGTCAATGTTTAGTAGCGAAATGGGTCTATAGCTTCCGCAGCAAGTTGGGTCTTTGCCTGGTTTGGGAATAACAGTGATGTGTGCGTGGAGAGTTTCAGGTCTGAAAGAGCCTTCCCCAGACACAAAGTTGTCATGATTTGTCAGTGGAGTAAATGGGATATGTTGGACTATGTTATAGTATTTGGCGGGGTAACAGTCTGGTCCAGGGACCTTACCAGAGATTACGTTTTTGATAGCTGTACTGATTTCGTCTTCTGAGATGGGTAGTTCCAGAAGGTTCAGAGTTTCTGGTGGTAGCTTAGGCATGTTTTGGACAGGAATGTATCTATCAATGTCTTATGAGTAGCAGGGTCCATTGCAGGGTGTTCTTTTTGAACATTATAAAGGCCATGATAGAAATGCCTGAATACTTTGGCTATGTCTGTTGGGAGTATACACCAGAGAGTCTGATCTAGATGTAACCTTGGAAATAAAATGTGCTGACTTTTTTTGATTTAAGGGCAATCGCTAGCAGTTTGCTAGGCCTATTTCCCCATTCGTTTATCTCCCTGTGTACCAGCTGGAAGGCTTCCTTTTGCTCCTCATGACGGAGAGCTTTCCGCTCCTCCCTTTTTTTCGGTAAGTCTTTGAAGTGTAGAGGGGTCAGTGTTACATCTATGGAGGCATTCTAGCTCCCCAACCTGGTTCAACGTTTCTCGGAAAGCAAGAGTATGTTCTAATTCTATCAGCTTACCTCTTAAGAAGGCCTTGTGAGCTTCCTAGCTGAGTGCAGGAGAGATGTTCTCACTAACATTGTCAGCAAAATAATGATGAAGGTGGTTGGAAGGGTTCTTGACGTCCGTGGGGTTAGAGAGAAGGGAGTCATTGAGCTTCCAGTTTGAGGACCTGGGGAGGAGGGGGGATGTCGGTAAGGAGAAGCGCACTTAGATAGGGGCTAGTCAGAAAGGGTAACTACATCAATAGTGGCTTCTCTAAGCCATTGTAAGTGGTCCACAAAAAATGTAATTGATTCTTGAGTAGAAGGTATGGGTTGAAGAGTAATATGAGTAATCTCGGTCTATTGGGTGTAGTGTCCACCACGTGTCTGTTACAAACTCAACATTTAGTATAAGTAGAACATCCAGGGTCAATGTAAAGTCACAACCTCACCAGGCCTTCCTAGAAGATTGTCCGCATATTTGCTTTTCACATTACCACTTTATTCCCCCACTATGGGGTCTATTGGAAGCCACATTTCTCATATTTACATTTATTAGAAAATTCAGTAATATATTCTAGAACATTAGTTCTGATTTATTAAAATGTGTAAAAAATTATTAACAAATCTTTTCTCAGGTCTTTATACCCCCCCCAAAGAACAACTCCAGTAACTCCACCAATGACATCATTCCGGTCAAGCTGTCCCGCGGCATCTTCTTCAAAGACAACACCTTTGATGAATATATGTTCTTGAATCGTTCTTGTCCTGGGCCTTATGTCTTTGTTGAAGACGCAAACTGCATCATCTCTCATATCTCATGTCTGGGGTCTCTTCCCATGCCGCGCCCGTTCTGACACTATAATTGGCAAGACCTTTCATTTGAAAAAAATAATTAAAGAATCCTCCTTTAAGAGCATTGGGCGGAAGGGACGTTTGATTTCGCTTCCGCCAGTCAATGCTACGAAAAAAAAAAGTTATGTAAACAAAAAAAAAAAATAGTTTTTTAATTGTACACAATTAAATAAAGTTAAACCCAGACACATAACACCCCCACCCCAAAAAAAAGTTTGAGGCCCCACCCACACATATACAAACATAACCTGACACATTGGGGGCGCCTACGCCCGAAAAAGTTGATGGCGATACACATGTTACATATCGCCGCACAGGCCGGAATGAGAGCGATAATTCTATCACCGGACCTCCTCCGTAACACTAAACTAATGACCTAGAGGGGGGCTTTTAAAGCGTCGCCTATAGAAAATATCGGGTACTGAAGTCTGTCGCCATTTCACGGGGCGCACACAAATTTAAGGTTTGACATGTCGGGTATCTATTTACTCGGTGCAACCTCGGCTTTTATATTTTACCAAAAAATTGGGTCACTTATTGTGTTTTTGTGCCCCCTGAAATGTACTTTCATGACGCCTTCATGGCAGCACACACACTGGGTTGTGACTCTGCCCCCACAACCTGACAGGAGACACCCCCCGCTGCATTCTCTTTTTTATCCTCATTGACAGATTGGGATACATAAGGTTGCTCCGATTTTCAAGATCAAAGAAAAAGCCTCTTACCGCACTCGCCCCAGCAGGTTCAAGCCTCTCCTGTTTGGAAGTCCCTCCTGTACAGTATCTAAAGGAGATTCTATGGAGGGAACCCCCGTTCTGGTGGTCTCAGGGGGCATCTGGATGTCTGGCACAGTAAGCTTTAAAGAAGCTTCATATTTTGCAGTGGTCTCCTCTCTATCCTACCTGTCCATTTCTTTCTGCAAATTTAGTGTTTTTCCCCGGCTGGGGGATTGCTGGTCCCTGTTGTCCGCTGCCTGGGGAGCCGTCATGGCCGCCCTACGCTCCCCCTCTGCTCTGCACGTGTCCAGAGTCTGGGTATTGCCTATGTGAGGCTGTGCCCTTCTCCAAGATGGCGCCGGGACACTCAGGACTCTACTGCGCATGCGCGGGAGCGTCATTTTGCCGCGACGGCGGCGCCGCCAAATTTAAAAACACAACTTTTCCAGTGTTTTTTTGCTGTAGCTACCCAGGAGAACTGAATTCAGCTCCTGCTTTGCAAACTTACTTATCTACTCAGGTAAGTCATACCAACTACACTGGGCTCTCTACAGCCTTCCTTTACAAAAACAAAAATTAAATAAATAAATATATATAAAATAAAACTTTTTCTTTCAGTCTCCGTCAGGCTGCCTGTCACTATTGCTATGGAGACCACTGCCCGTGCAGACCACCATCAGCAAACTAGGTAAGAGGCCGTCCGTCATGGTAAGTATTGAAGAAGGGGAGAAAAAGGAGAGCCGGACCGCTAATGCTGCGTTTTTTGGCAGCCCTATCAGGTCAAGAGCCGCAAGTTCCAGGCATGGAAGAAGATCAAGTCATGCTTCAAGCAGGAGGTCCCACAGAAGCCGTTCAAGATCTTCCTCCCGCCACCGAAGACATAGCTGCTCACGCCACAGCCGCTCCGGTGATAGTCGGTCACACCGCCAGAGCCGCCACACCCGTCCTGCACAAACGCTTGCTGGGTATGCGGCGAACCAGCCTTGCCAGATAAACTAGCCTGCTGTTCATGCTTCAATGAAGCAACAAAGGAAAAAGAATTAGACGCAAGGGTGGCTACTGAGCTCATAAGAGAATCTGTACGGAAATCCATAATGGAAACAACGGCACCACTAACGGATAGGCCTGCCCCCAGCACGTCTTCAGCAGACTTCCATCAACCCCAGGCGTCAGAATCTTCCTCCGGAGATGAGGATCAGGAGATGTCAGCAGGCTTTGATTTTTCCCTAGTTGAACCTTTTGCAAAATCAGTTAAGGAAGCGATCGGCTGGGAAGAAGATAAAGTGGAACCGCAGAAAGTTTGAAAATATTTCCCGACCTTAAAGAAAGATCCAGAAAACTTCCCTTTCATAGGTGAACTGGAAGATTTAATTAAAGATGAATGGGAAAGATCTGATAAGCGGTCCAGTCTCACCAACAGACTGGCAAAGATGTACCCCTTGAAAGAGTCTAAAGTCAATCCATTGATTAACGCCCCCGTCGTCGACTCCTCCTTGATGCGTCTTGCCCGGCATTTCACTCTGCCAATTGAGGACGCAGTTTCCTTTCGGGACGTTCTTGATCGGAAATTGGATCTAGATTTAAAAAAAAGCATATTCCACGGCCGGGGGCGCTTGCAGGCCAGCGGTTACCACAGCAGCAGTAGCTAAAGCCATCTCAGGATGGGCAACCAGGGTGGAGAAAGACCTTCAAGATGGCACCGAATTAGGGAAAATATTCTCCTCTCTTCAGGAAATTAAGTTAGCAGGCGACTTTGTGGCAGAAGCCTCAGTCGATATTATAAGGTCGTCAGCAAGATCAATGCTAGCCTCAGTCACGGCAAGATCAATGCTAGCCTCAGTCACGGCAAGAAGGGCCTTGTGGCTGAAACCATGGATGGCCGATACTGCATCTAAAATGAACTGGTGCAGAATTCCATACGATGAATCAAACCTGTTCGGGTCTAAATTGGACGCCGCCATCTCCAAGGTAACAGGAGGGAAGTCGGGATTAATTCCCTCTGACAGCAGACCCAAGGCCCAAAAGGGTCTATCCTACAGACGCAACCTTCCCGATAAATACAAGGAAGCTAAATCCTACTGTCCCAGTAGGGAGTTTAGAAGGGACTGGAAAAATGCAAGACCTTCCTTCATGAGGATGCAGAAGTCCAAGACTACCCCGGCAGGGGAGCAGCAGAAGTCCTTTTGAAGTCATATAAAGGATCTGTGGACACTATCCACAATCAAAATTGGACACAAATGGAAGTTTATGGGCAGACCCCCGGGAAATCACTTCCAATCAACCAGACTGCCATCTTCGCTAAACAAAAGGAGGTTACTAAAAAATATGTAGTAGAATTGAAGCAAAAAGGAGCGATTCTGGAAGTTCCATTATGTCAAAAGGGGAGGGGTTTCTATTCCCCCTTATTTTTGGTAAAGAAGAAGACAGGAGACTTGCGCCCTGTATTGGATTTAAAAAATCTCAACAGGAACATCAAAATAGAGGCTTTCAAGATGGAAAGCCTCCAGTCCATACTTCTGGCAATGAATCTGGGTGACTGGATGCTATCAGTAGATTTATCAGATGCTTATATACATATCCCGATTCATCCCGTCTTTCAAAAGTTTCTCCGATTCGCCATCAACAAATGCCACTTCCAATTCCAGTGCCTCCCTTTCAGCATCCCTTCGGCTCCCAGGACGTTCACCAAGGTCTTGCTACCCTTGGTTGCCTTCCTCAGGGAAAAGGGTCTTCAAATTCACCATTATTTAGACAATATCCTGCTTTTAACAGAAAATCAGGAAACTTTGCTCTGTCATCGGGAGATTCTACTCACGACTCTCCAAGACTTCAGCTGGCTAGTCAATTGGAAAAAGAGCAGTCTGCAACCCACGCAAAATATGGTATTTCTGGGAGCAGAGCTCAACACCAAATTGAACAGAGTACAACTCCCTCAGGAGAAAGTCCAGCCTCTAATACAGAAGATGCGGAGATTACTGTCAGCGAGGCATCTACCAGCCAGAACCTGTTTGAGTGTGCTAGGGTCCATGTCTGCAACTCTACTCATGGTGCAGTGGTCATAATGGCGCATGAGAGTCCTGCAAAACTTCTTTCTAAGGCAGTGGGATGGAGTATTGATGCATCAGACCATTCCCATTTCCAGACTAATGAAGCAATCGGTATGGTAGTGGACACACCCGAGCAACCTCAGAAGATACAGGCCGATAGTTCTTCCAGACCCGGAAGTAGTCACTTCGGATGCCTGTCAGAGCGGTTGGGGAGCCCACTTTGAAGATCAAGCAGCCCAGGGCTGATGGCAGTTCCAGGCCCAGGGTGTAGTATCAAATATACTAGAGCTCAGGGCAGCTTTCCAGGCTCTCATGGCATTTGCACCAGTCCTGAGAGGGAAGAATGTGCTTATCCGGATGGACAACAAGGTGGCAGTGTCCTATATCCAGAAGCAGGGGGGTACCAAGAGTCTCACGCTGATGGAGGAAGTCCGTCCTATCTTGGAATGGGCACAGGCACACCTAACAGACTTAAGGGCAGTATATGTTCCTGCGGCACAGAACATGTTAGCCGACTATCTGAGTCGAGAGACTCTCTCGAACAACGAATGGTCCTTGAGCCGCCAGGCCTTTTCCCTTCTTACGGAAACTTGGGGAATGCCAGAGGTCGACTTAGCAGCCACACCTGCGAATACCAAGTGTCGGAGGTTTCTATCAAGAGCGTCATTCCCATCAGCCGAGGGAATAGATTGTCTAATTCACCCATGGAACTTCAAGTTGGGGTACATATTCCCTCCAACCCTGTTAATTGCAAGGTTCCTGTCCAGGCTCCGGAGATCTGCAACCACAGTAATCGCAGTAATCCCACTTGGCCGAGAAGACCGTGGTTCACAACCCTATTGCAACTCAGCCTTCAGCCTCTGATTCCTCTTCCAGTAACCCCGGATCTGCTATCTCAAGGCCAGTTCCTACACCCAGCTCCAGAAAAGTCTGACGGCCTGGAAGTTGAAAGGGCTAAGTTAAGGGAACAATGCTGTTCTCAGGAAGAAATATCAACCCTGATGCAAGACAGGAAAAATACCACCAACATCACCTATACAAGAATTTGGAGTAAGTTCTTTTCCATTGCACAGCAAAAGGGATGGAACCCCATTTCTCCAGAAGCCCCGCAAATTTTAGAATTCTTCCAGTCAGGAATTGACAAAGGCTTAAGTTCAAGTACCCTTAAGGTACAAGTATCTGCTTTGTTGGTCAAAACAGGCACTAGATGGGCATTACATTATCTGGTAATCCAGAGATCAAACCTCCCAGGAAACCACCTTTTCCATCATGGGACCTCTCCGTAGTCCAATACTCCTTTTTCTCCATCTGAATCAATCTCACTGTGGGATCTAACTCTGAAACTGTCTTTTCTCATTGCAATTAAATCAGCAAAGAGGGTATCTGAAATCCAAGCACTGATGGCATCGGAACCTAACTTAGTATTTTTCCCTGATAGAGTGGTACTGAGACCTTCAGACCACTTCATCCCCCTTCCACTACAACCAAGACATTGTCTTACCATCATTTACTAATGATCAAGGTGAACCTCATCCGCTGGATGTTAAAACAACCATCATTAGTTACCTCGCGGCTACAACTCCTTTCAGGAAGATGGATTCCCTCATGGTCATTCCCCATGGAAACAGACAAGGTCAAGCAGCTACTTCAGGTACTATTGCCTCCTGGCTAGTCAGATCCATCAAGAAGGCATACTCCATTCGCCATCTGGCAATTCCTGAGGGCATCAGGGCTTACTCGACCAAGGCAGTGGCTACCTCCTGGGCAGCATATTGCAGGGTCTCACCGGAGACGATTTGCAAAGCAGCGACTTGGTCCTCCAGACACACTTTCATTTCTCACTATAGAGTGGACTCTGCTCACTTGGCTATGGCAGACTTCGGTAGATCCGTCAATGCCAATCAGTGCCCACCAGGGATCCTTTTTTTTTTCCAATAAAATTTTTTTATTGAGCAAACACATAGTCATAACAAAGTGTATAAAGTATACAAAAACAGCTTTCCTGGGGGTCACACAATACATCCAACTTGTGATATGCTGACTTTGTTCTGGAACAAGAAAACAGTTTCTGTTTGTGCAGACATCCTATATAACAATTCATACTATGAATAACCCTTTGCATTTCATGTACCAATAAACTCAATAATTGAGGGTTGTTTTTTCATGAGTGTCGTAAGGGTTAGCATTATAACATAAAGGGGACAGAGAAGAACTAAGAAATGAAATGACAAGGGGGGGGGGGGTAGAAAAAAAAGGGGGGGGTATAGGTTATTTCACCGCTGTATACATAAGTGATTTTCGTGTTAGTCCATCGGGGTTCCAGCCCTGGGGACCTTCATTATTCAAGAACTGATTATATATAAATCATATATCAATGATCACATCTCACTAAGTCAGTCATTTTGCATCTTGGCAAAAGAGTCAGAGTACTTAAAGAGGAACCATGGTTTCCATAGTCTGTGGAATTTTTGGGTATTTTCCGAGGCCATGGCCACTGTCTCCTCCACTTTGTAAAGGGAGTCTGTGACAGACCTAGCCAGGACAGAGGCTTTTGGAGGGGACTGAATGCTAGCCTCTTGCCTACCGATCGCGCGCCCTGGCATTTGGGGGAACGGTGTTCTTTGTGAGCTGTGTGCCTGGGGACCCTTGAGGTGGTGTTACTTTGGATTCAGGTCCATGTCCCCCCCGGAATACACAGACTCTGGTAACCCTGTATGTGCCATATTATAAATAGTGACTGATTCATACTGTTGGGACACATACTGTTAGATGCTAATGTCATCAACTCCAGCCACCTGTCTGTTGTCTTCTATAATGTAAATGAGTCTAGTCTGGCTTGCCACAGCTTCTAAGAGTATTTCACCCATTGCTGTTTGTGCTAATTAACCCTGCAATTGTATGAAGGAGTTCTGATTTATACTTATAATCTACTGTGTGAAGCTCAGTGACAAGTCTGACCTGTAGTGAAATCCTAATCATAGCAATGCCCAGGAGGGCACGGAGTCACATCGGCTGCTTTAAGGGATTAGTTAATTAGCTCATGTTAATTAGGTTTCTGGTTACAGTTGTATTGTTAGAGTAATATGAGCAGGAGGTAGGAACCTCCTCTTTAGCTGTATATATTTGTGTAAGATCTCAAATAAAAGGCTATTCCTGATGCACTCCAAGAATGGTGTTGTCTGGTTCTTGGGGGTTACTATAACCAGATCCATTGGACTCGTGTTCCAGGACTTAGGAAGCGATATACTGACGAAAGCACTCAAGCGGAGTGTGGGATGTTCCGTCACAGAGTCCACAGCAGACAGCCATTCTGTTACCGTGGGTACATGTGTTTTTTTCCAGTGCCTGGGGGATAATTGTTTTCGCCGCATTTAACATATGGCGCACAACAGATGTTTTTATATTTGCTTAATGAGTAATTGGAGATATGCAATAGGCAACATTCTGGTGTGAACTCTTAGCAGAGTTCCATGATCCCCCATAACAGAGGATCAAGAAATACGTATAAGGAAACACTGACTGGCTCAAAGGACATCAAGCACAATCATAGGTACCGGGCGGTCCCCTCCCAGCCGATCAGATCATCATGGAGATCCCACGGGCCATAAAAAATATTTTGGCCCCGAATCCAATGCATCGGAGAGGCACAGGTAACATCACAATTCCTTTCAGCGGGGCTGAAAACTCAAAATCCTAGCCTCAAACTAGTTCAGAAGTTCTTTGAGTGCTCTCTTTGTTCCTCTACTCTGACACAGGTGAACTACACATCAATTGCTGCAAGCTGCGACACTCACCTGTGTCAGAGAGTAGAGGAACAAACAGAGCACTCAAGGAACTTCTGAACTAGTTTGAGGCTAGGATTTTGATGTCTCTTAATGTCGGTCCAATTGTGGGATGTAGTGTTAGGTTGGTAGGATGCGTTTCTTTAGAGACCCATGGTAAAAACCTAAGGGGTGTCTTGGTCTGTAGGCCTTCTATTCCCACCCAGTCTTTGGAGGAGGCGTGACAATTCCAGTCCAGGACCTCGTTCTGTTTTTGGTTTAGTTAAAGTCAGCATGCTGATACATGATTTCTTCCCTGCCCAAATGAAGTCTCTCAATGCCGTGTTCAACTGGGAGAGGAACCTTTTAGGTAGAAGGATGGGCAGGTTTTGGAATAGGTACAATACCCTGGGCAATACTGTCCTCTTCACTACAGCTGCCCTCCCAAACTAGGAAAGTGGCTTGAGATTCCGGAGCCGCATGTCCTGTTGTAGTTTGTGCAAAATAGGGTGAAAGTTTTGTGTGTAAAGACTGGCCAGGTCAGGTGTAGGCAATATTCCTAGGTATTTGAGCGAGGCGTCCACCCATTTAAAGGGGCAATTGGATTTGGCCACTTGTAAGAGTCTGGGGTTCAGAGAAATATTAAGTTCTTCCGACTTGTCGTCATTTATCTTAAAATTGGAAATGTATCCATACAATTAAAATTCCTTTTAAGAGGTTCGGGATCGATATATATGAGGTTGTGTGAGAACAAATAGAAGATCGTCCGCGTAAGCGGCTAATTTACAATGTGTAGACCCTAGTGACAAGCCCTCGACCGACAAGTTCCCGTTTATGGTGCGTATGCAAGGTTCTAGCGTGAGTATGAATAGGATTGGGGACAGGGGACAGCCCTGTCTGGTGCCGTTATGTATCAGCACTGGCTCTGAGAGTGTTCCATCAATCTTCAGTCTAGCTGTCGGATTTCAGTATAACACCGAAATCCATGCTAGCAGGTTAGGCCGAAGCCCAATTATGCTTGCATACCGCAAACATAAAGTCCCGCGCTACCCTATCGAAGGCCTTCTCCGCATCTATGGACAGGAGAAGGCCTTTTCTCTGTATGTCCTCTGGAGTATGTGTATAAGATTTATGGCTTTAGTGACATTATTATGAGCCTCCCTTCCCGGCATGAAACCCACCTGTTCCGTACTGATAATATCTGGTAAGAGTCTCATTGCTATGATTTTGGACAGGGGTTTTATGTCCAGGTTAAGCAGGGATATCGGCCTGTAACGGGAGCAGACACTGGGATCTTTGCCGGGTTGGGGGGGGGGGGGGTGATATGCGTCATAGTGAAGGAGGGTGGTAGTTCTTGAGGTGTTTTCAGAGAAATCAGTGTATTAAGCAGGGGTTTCGCTAACAGGGACGAGAAGGTTTTGTAATAAATGGCTGAGAAGCCACCTGGTCCTGGGCTTTTACCCGATTTTAAGGTTTTGATTGAATATAAAAGTTCCGCTATAACGATGGGTTTGTCAATTTCCTCTGCATCAGAGGCGAACAGTTATGGTAGGCCGCTTTGTGTCAGGTATTGTTCTATAAACTGGGATCTAGGTCCCTCAAATGATGCGGGTTTGTGCGAGGGTGGGAGATTGTACAGTTTTTGTGTCAAAACCATGGAATTCCGAGGCTATTTGGTTAGTGGCGTGTACCAGTTTATTTTCTCTATTTTTGATCTGGTTAATATTTGTGGTAGAGCGAATGTCTCTCATTGCCCCTAGCTAAGAATTTGCTACTTTTGTTCCCTCTTTCGTAATAAAAAACCTCGTAGAAAGAACAGTATTCGCTTGGCTTGTAGGTCCAATTTGGCCTGCAACTCTTTACAGGCCGTCGGCTAAATTAATTGCCGCTAATCTTTTATGTTGGGCTTCTAGTTTCAGCACTTTATCTAGCATGACTTTCAGTTCTTTCTCTGAGGCCCTCTTTTTCTGTGAAGCTAAGCTAATCAATCTGCCTCGCAGCACACATTTGTGGGCTTCCCATAGAGTGAGATGTGATACGTCGTCTGTGGTGTTCTCCCTAAAATATGTTCTTATGGCTTCCGAAATTGGTTCCAAGGTCAAGGCGTCAGTCAGCAAAGTCGAATTAAGCTGCCAACTACAGGGTTTCTTAGGTACATCCTGCACTCGCAAGGTCAGTGAAATAGGTGCGTGGTCTGATATGGTCCTCGTTCCTATGTGTGCGTCCTTCAAGATGGTTAAGTCCCTCTGTGACACCAAGAGTACGTCAAAGTCAATGCGTTCAACATTGTTCTGATTCTTTTGAGTATGCGGAACGTTATAGTCGATCTGCCATTGGAGGCGTCCTGGAGGGGGTCCAACGGAATATTGAAGTCCCCTCCAAGGACTATGCATCCAGGAGGCAAATCATGTAAGCTCATCAATCAGTTTTTGACAGAAAGAAACATGTGCTGTATTGGGGAAATACACATTAGCTAAGGTAATAGAGAATTTCCCAATGATCCACTTCAGAAGGAGGAACCCCCCCCCCCCCGATCTGCAAATTGCTGAGTAAGCTTGAATCCCGAGTTCTTCCCTATCAATATGGAGATGCCTTTAGTCCTGGACTCCACACTAGTGGCATGGTAGGCTTTGGTAAAATAACTATCAGTCAGTTAAGGAATGGAATTTGCTCTAAAGTGCATTTCTTGTAGTAACGCAAAGGCTGGCTTCCCCTTCCCAAGGTGATGTAACAGCTGCGTTCTCTTTTGGGACACATTGAGACCTCTAACATTAGGTGATATCACAGTTGGGCTGTTGCCCAATGAGGAATAGATCATGGTGAATGAGAGATCAGAGGTTCTATCACAAAGGAAAAAAAAAACCCAGAGAAGGGGGGGGGGGGGGTAAGTAGTGAAAGTGAGGAAAGTAAGAGGAAGACAATCCCACGATCTGACACAAAGGAAGTAGGGTCGGGGTATTTGGTAACTAGCACCTAAGTAGTGACACCTAGAGGTGTCACCAGGGATTCTTGTCAGTACCTCCTCATCAGTGTCACCCATCAGTGCTGCATATTGGTGCCCCCTCATCAGTGCCCATCAGGTATGCCAATCAGTGCCCATCACTTATGCCAATCAGTGCCCATCAGGGATGCTTGTCAGTGCTGGTGAGGCTGCATTTGATGGGTGCTGGTGAGGCTGTTTTGGTGGTTGCTTTTAGGCTGCATTGATGGGCGCTGGTGAGGCTGCATTGATGGGCGCTTGTAGGCTGCATTGTTGGGCGCTGGTGAGGCTGCATTTATGGGCGCTTGTAGGCTGCATTGATGGGCGCTGGTGAGGCTGCATTGATGGGCGCTGGTGAGGCTGCATTTGATGGGCGCTGGTGAGGCTGCATTTGATGGGCGCTGGTGAGGCTGCATTTGATGGGCGCTGGTGAGGCTGCATTTGATGGACGCTGGTGGGGCTGCATTGATGGGCGCTGGTGAGGCTGCATTGATGGGCGCTGGTGAGGCTGCATTGATGGGCGCTGGTGAGACTGCATTTGATGGACGCTGGTGGGGCTGCATTGATGGGCGCTTGTAGGCTGCATTGATGGGTGCTGGTGAGACTGCATTTGATGGACGCTGGTAAGGCTGCATTTGATGGACGCTGGTAAGGCTGCATCAGTACCACCCATCAGTGCTCTATATTAGTGCCTCCTCATCAGTGCCCATCAGGGATGCTTGTCAGTACCGCCTCATCAGTGCCACCCATCAGTGCTCCATATTAGTGCCTCCTCATCAGTGCTCATCAATGAAGGAGAAATCTTACTTATTTACAACATTTTATAACAGAAACAAAAGTAAACCTTAATATTTCATAATTTTCGGTCTTTTTTTATTTGTAGCACAAAAAATAAACCCCCCAGAGGTGATCAAATACCACTAAAAGAAAGCTCTATTTGTGGGGAAAAAAAATATTAAAATGTCATACGGGTACATAGTTATATAGTAGGTGAGGTTGAAAAAAGACACAAGTCCATCAAGTCAACCCTATGTGTGTGATTATGTGTCAGTATTACATTACATATCCCTGTATATTGCGGTCATTCAGGTGATTATCTAATAGTTTCTTGAAACGATCGATGCTCCCCACTGAGACCACCGCCTGTGGAAGGGAATTCCACATCCTTGCTGCTCCTTCAGTAAAGAACCCTCTACGTAGTTTAAGGTTAAACCTCTTTTCTTCTAATTTTAATGAGTGGCCACGAGTCTTATTAAACTCCCTTCCACGAAAAAGTTCTCCCTATTGTAGGGTCACCAGTCCGGTATTTGTATATTGTGCGGTCACCAGTCCGGTATTTGTATATTGTGGGGTCACCAGTCCGGTATTTGTATATTGTGGGGTCACCAGTCCGGTATTTATATAATGAAATCATATCCCCTCTCAAGCGTCTCTTCTCCAGAGAGAATAAGTTCAGAGCTCACAACCTTTCCTCATAACTAAGATCCTCCAGACCCTTTATTAGCTTTGTTGCCCTTCTTTGTACTCGCTCCATTTCCAGTACATCCTTCCTGAGGGCTGTGCCACATGACCGCGAAATTGTCATTCAAAGTGTGAGATCGCTAAAAGCTGGAAATTGGCCTGGGCAGGAAGGGGGTAAAAGCGTCCGGTATTGAAGTGGCTAAACATTTGGGCAAAAAAAAAACCCACAAAAATGTCTCTGGCATTGGAAGGGTTAGAGGAGACGTTCACCTTCGGGAAGATGTTACATGTTCTTGCAGCGGCTCAGCGATCCGATCCCTCTGTGTGACAGCAGTGCGGGGAGAAGTTCTCTGTACCGGCTGTCACTTTATGAAAAGAGTGCGGTCGTGCCATTCATTCACAGAGTTCTGTCCTTTGCCGATGTCCGCTTGTAGTTTTCAATGAACTCCCACACCACTGCTGAGCTCTCTAGTAGATGAGGGTCAAAGAGATCGTCATAAAGGACAAGGAGATCGTCATAAGGGACAAGGAGATCATCATAAGGGACGAGGAGATCATCATAAGGGACAAGGAGATCTTTATAAGGGACAAGGAGATCGTCATGAGGGACAAGGAGATCGTCGTAAGGGACAAGGAGATCTTCATAAAGGACAAGGAGACCATCGTAAGGGACAAGGAGACCGTCATAAGGGACAAGGAGACCGTCATAAGGGACAAGGAGATCGTCATAAGGGACAAGGAGATCTTCATAAGGGACAAGGAGATCTTCATAAGGGACAAGGAGATCTTCATAAGGGACAAGGAGACCGTCATAAGGGACAAGGAGATCTTCATAAGGGACAAGGAGATCTTCATAAGGGACAAGGAGATCTTTATAAGGGACAAGGAGATCGTCATGAGGGACAAGGAGATCGTCGTAAGGGACAAGGAGATCTTCATAAAAGGACAAGGAGACCATCGTAAGGGACAAGGAGACCGTCATAAGGGACAAGGAGACCGTCATAAGGGACAAGGAGACCGTCATAAGGGACAAGGAGATCGTCATAAGGGACAAGGAGATCTTCATAAGGGACAAGGAGATCGTCATAAGGGACAAGGAGATCTTCATAAGGGACAAGGAGATCTTCATAAGGGACAAGGAGATCGTCATTAAGGACAAGGAGATCGTCATAAAGGACAAGGAGATCGTCATAAGGGACAAGGAGATCGTCATAAAGGACAAGGAGATCGTCATAAAGGACAAGGAGATCGTCATAAAGGACAAGGAGATCATCATAAGGGACAAGGAGATCGTCGTAAGGGACAAGGAGATCGTCATAAGGGACAAGGAGATCGTCATAAGGGACAAGGAGATCGTCATAAAGGACAAGGAGATCGTCATAAAGGACAAGGAGATCGTCATAAGGGACAAGGAGACCGTCATAAGGGACAAGGAGATCTTCATAAGGGACAAGGAGATCTTCATAAGGGACAAGGAGATCGTCGTAAGGGACAAGGAGATCGTCATAAGGGACAAGGAGACCGTCATAAGGGACAAGGAGATCTTCATAAGGGACAAGGAGATCGTCATAAGGGACCAGGTGATCGTCATAAGGGACAAGGAGATCTTCATAAGGGACAAGGAGATCGTCATAAGGGACAAGGAGACCGTCATAAGGGACAAGGAGATCTTCATAAGGGACAAGGAGATCTTCATAAGGGACAAGGAGACCGTCATAAGGGACAAGGAGATCTTCATAAGGGACAAGGAGATCGTCATACGGGACAAGGAGATCGTCATAAGGGACAAGGAGATCGTCATAAGGGACAAGGAGATCGTCATAAGGGACAAGGAGATCTTCATAAGGGACAAGGAGATCATCATAAGGGACAAGGAGACCGTCATAAGGGACAAGGAGATCTTCATAAGGGACAAGGAGATCGTCATATGGGACAAGGAGATCTTCATAAGGGACAAGGAGATCGTCATAAGGGACAAGAAGATTGGGACCCCGATTTAGACTCTTGGTAAAATAGTTTTTTTCAAAAAATGTCCACACCCCTGGAAGTGTTTCTTCCATGATGAAGATCAGCCATGGAGTATATCTGAGGTGTATATCAGGGTGTGCTTCTTCCCCACATGAGAGCTGTGATGTCCAGCAACATTCATATAGAAGACATTTCCCGCACTCAAGTCACTAATACACCTTGAGGGTTGTGTGGGATCCCTGATGTACAGGAAGACAGGACTTCAGTGAGGAACATTTCCTTCACTCAGGACAGGAATACGGCTTCTCCCCCGTGTGAGATCTCTGATGTTTGGAAAGATTGTACTTCTGTGAAAAACATTTCCCGCACTCAGGACAGGAATACGGCTTCTCCCCTGTGTGGGATCTCTGATGTTTGTAAAGACTGGACTTCTGTGAAAAACATTTCCCGCACTCAGGACAGGAATACGGCTTCTCCCCTGTGTGAGATCTCTGATGTTTGCAAAGATCGGAATTCTCTGAAAAACATTTCCCGCACTCAGGACAGGAATACGGCTTCTCCCCCGTGTGAGATCTCTGATGTTTGGAAAGATTGGACTTCTGTGAAAAACATTTCCCGCACTCAGGACAGGAATACGGCTTCTCCCCTGTGTGAGATCTCTTATGTGTGAAAAGATGAGACTTAAAGAAAATGTGAATAAATTCAGCGCTGATTGATTATAAAATATAAATGCAAGCAAGCACAAAGGTCAACTCAAAAAATACCTCAGAAACATGTAAATATATAAAGTGCTGCGCAAATAAAAGTCCATACAAAAAAATAATAAAAAGAGCAGAGACCACCGGTGACAATGGATATCTGGATGGTGACTTTATCCCTCCACCACTTTAAGATGGCCCCTCACCTCAGATATTCGACCTGAAACAGGTCACACCGCTTGTAAAGATTGAATGGATCTGTTTACTCCTTTACTCCCTTCAGCTCTCAACGCTCAGGAAAGCCAGATGGTATATAAAGTAAAAGAGAAAGCGACAGACCATAGTGTTCTCCGTATAACAGTGTTTATTAAATAAAAAATGAATGAAGAATCGAATAACAAATCGAATAAAAACTTCAATGACACTCACATCGAACCGGCACTCCGCTCCGAGTGCCGGCCAGCAGGCTTGTGATCGTATCTTGTCGGATGACCGCGGGTGACGTCACACGCTCCTAACCCCCGTACGCGTTACGTCCTGTGGGCGGGACTTCATCGGCGTGGGGCGGGATGCGCAGTGACGGCCCGCATTGTTGTTAATATACTCTATGGCAACGGCAGCACCAATCGAAAGGCCAGAAGCCACGGTCGGAGGATAAACACCTCCCCGCCATTCATTTATAGCTAATGTCATTTAATTCAAGCGAAAAATGCATAAATAACCGCCGCCAGCAGTAAACCAACTTGAAATATATGGTATACAAGAGTAATTATTTGCAATATCAAAAATAGCATAAATCCTAATAAGTAGTAAACTTTATAATTATATGTGTCATAATATATTTTTAAAATTATTTTTTAAAAATAACCGCATAGATAATGCAAAATCGCATGCCAAATAGACGCATAACATATAAGAGTGATTGCTTATAATGCCCAAATGGCATTTATTTACTATACACAGCAAACGCTCTAAATCTCCAAATTGGAGTATTTTAAAACTTATAAATTAAATACGTATAAGTACAGCAAAATCGCATGTGAAAAATCGCATGCCTAAAAACCATAAAAAATATGTGAATAATATAAAAGAAAAACGTCAACCCACGGGAATCCATCAGATACGATCACATGTACATTTAGAAAAAATAAAAATAACGGCAATAATATCATCTGTTTGAAATAAAACAATTTAAATCAAAATCAACGTTCATTCCAAAGGGGGAGAGAACTTTGGTCTCATAGATCCAGAACGATTCTCTACGGCTGAGCTGTCTGATGTAATGGCCACCCCTCCAGTGTCTCGGTACTTTTTCTATCCCCCAGAATTTCAGGCATCTGGGGTCTTTTTGATGAAAGAGACGAAAATGCCTAGAGACACTATGGGTTTTTACCCCCCGCTTGATATTGCTGATATGTTCTCCAATTCTTACATGGAGTGCTCTTGAGGTCCGGCCCACATACTGAAGGCCACACTCGCATTCCAGCATGTAGACCACTCCCACTGTCGAACATGTAATCAAACTCTCAATTTTGTAACTTTTTTGCGTGGCATATGAAACAAACTCCTTGCGTCTCTTAATGTTTCTGCAGGCCTTTCTGCATGTGGCACACTTCCCACATGCGTAAAAGCCAGAAAGAAACCCAAATAGGCCACTGGTCACAGGTTTGGGCGGATCAATGACCCCAGGTGCAACACGATCACGCAAAGTCGGAGCTCTGCGATATATAAACCGAGGTTGATCGGGAAGCACTGGGCCTAAGGTCCTATCCCCCTTGAGGATAGGCCAATGTCTGGCTATAATATGTTCTAATTTTTTATACTGAATATTGTAGTCGAGTATAATACGATAATTGGATGTATTAGTATTATCCTCCAGAGGTTTCACCTTGTCTGCGACTACAGTATTCCTATCAATTGCCAGTACATTGGCTATTTCCGCATCTACAGATGCTTGGGTGTATCCTTTCTCCTTAAACCTCTCCGCAAGTACCTGCGATTGTGCAAGATAGTCGTCATCTGAAGTACAGTTACGACGTAAACGGATAAATTGGCCTCGGGGTATATGTTTTCTCAAGAGATGTGGTTGCTTCTCAACATGATGACCTTGGATATGCTTTTAAAAAACTGGGTTATTTGTTTGAAAAGAAGATAAAAACCTGGTGGGATATTGTCTCTTTTGAACAGTATTTATCTGCCAATATTGTCCCCAGGCGTTTAAGGTGGGAATTGCCACCTAATGATGGTTTGTTTGACAATGATTCTAACACGGAATGGTGTAACTTTTTCGTTGGGAAAAGCTTTGATCTTCTCCGGTTTTTGCTTGCTCGTAAATTAAAGAAAAAGCAACACTTGGAGAATCAGATCAAAGAAATTACTGATCGTATTGAGAGTCACAAGGATTCCAATGATTTTATTCAATTATCTGGTGAATTAAAAACCAAACTTATTAAATGGGATAGGGAGACTAGAGACAAAAAGAGGAAGAAATTTTTACGAGATATTAAAGATTTTGAGGGAAAACAGATCTTTAAGTGGCAGATACAAGATACAGTGCTAGCCAATAACCCTTTGGGTGTAGCAGCCAATATTCCGCCATCCGATACCAGTTTACCCCCACAAGGTTATTTCAATTATGAAATACCCCCCCCTCAGGTTCCCCAAAATATACCAAACTTGACTTATACACCAGGGGGGAGAGGACAGGGCCCCCCTAGAGTGAATAAACGGGGTCGAGGGAAAAAGAATCACTATTCCCAACCTAGGCCTTATGACAATAGGCATGACCATCAATCCTTACAATCTGAGAAACATTTGTGGCAAACAGTACCTACTAAACGAAAAGGTAAATCTCAAGGAAGAAGAAATTCAATAAGAGAGACACCTGTCTATACCTCAAATTACTATGCCCCTTTACAGAACTCTCAAAATGCAACACATTATAATCAGAATCATTTTTTAGGGCAGGAGAGGACCCCCTGGAGGGGACCTCCAAAGACCCCCCTATGGGTGAGAGAACCGGTAGAACAAACGAATTCTCAGAACCAGAGGAGAGGTCCACCAGACCCAAGGAGGGACCCAGGCAGTTTAAAAAGAAAACACAGAGAGGGTCCAGGGGTGGAAGACGATTCCAAAAGGTCAAGACCCCATTAGGCACTGGTATCTTTAATCTTAGCGGTACTCCTCTTACAGCTGATGAATTACTAGTCCTGGACAGGGGCCTTAAGTTTGCTCCTGTCCGTAACCTGAACAAATTTCAGGCTTACATCAGTATTCAGAAGTATGTACGAAATCTGAATATGAAAAAATATTTTCTTACCAGTACGGTGCCACATGCCACCCCTGCTGTAACCACTATTCCTAAATACTCTAACCTTCGGAACCGTTCAGTGTTCAATCCTATTTGTAATGACAACAAACATTTAGAGGTATTTAAGAATATGGTGTGTCATGATCTTGATTTACTTAAAGTCAAAAGGGCTAGAGATTCACAGGCCATCAAGCGAGGTATCACTTCCCTTGAACAAAGGAAAGACATAGTTATCCGACCAGCGGATAAGGGAGGTGGGTTGGTTGTGCTTAGCAAAACATACTACCAAGCAGAAATGGAGAAATTGTTGAATGATAGGAATACATATGAACTTTTGAGGAGTGACCCTATGTTGCCCTTTAAGAACAATTTACATTGTCTCATAGAAAGAGGGAAAAATGAAGGGATCCTAAATTCCAAAGAAGCTGCCTATTTGGACCCTTTTTACTGTAGGACCCCTATCATTTATATTTTACCCAAACTACACAAGAATGCAGAACAACCACCTGGCCGTCCGATCGTAAACGGAATTGATTCCGTGACTTCCAGACTGGGCCAGTACTTAGATTTCTTTCTCCAGCCACTTGTTCTAAAAACCAAATCATTTTTAAGAGATACTAAGCAAATTCTTCAAATTTTATCTACTCTTCCTTGTACCTCATCTAGCATCCTCATTACCGCAGATGTAGGATCTCTCTATACCATTATTGACCATAAACAAGCCTTAGATTCAGTTAGATGGGCCCTGACCAATTCCAACCTCTCAAGTGATCACATGTCATTTTTATTGGAAAGTTTGGAGTTTTGTTTGTTAAATAATTATTTCTGGTTTAAAGGGGATTTTTATTTACAGATAAGAGGAGTCGCAATGGGGGCCAGGTTCGCTCCCAGTGTGGCCAATTTATTTATGGCCCACTGGGAGGAAGACACGATTTTTTATGATCCCCCCCCACAATTGTCATGTTACAGACGTTATATAGACGATATAATCATGGTCTGGGAGGGGGATAGGCCTAGTTTACAGACTTTTATGGATAGGCTAAATGCTAACAATAAAAACATCGAGCTAACTTGGACGATCAGCCACCAACAGATTACATTCCTCGACTTGGAAATTTTTAAAGGGGAAGGGACTTTCCATACCAGGAATCATTTCAAAACGACCGATAGAAATGCATACATCCCTCTCAACAGTTGCCATCACAAGTCTTGGCTCTGTAATATACCCCGAGGCCAATTTATCCGTTTACGTCGTAACTGTACTTCAGATGACGACTATCTTGCACAATCGCAGGTACTTGCGGAGAGGTTTAAGGAGAAAGGATACACCCAAGCATCTGTAGATGCGGAAATAGCCAATGTACTGGCAATTGATAGGAATACTGTAGTCGCAGACAAGGTGAAACCTCTGGAGGATAATACTAATACATCCAATTATCGTATTATACTCGACTACAATATTCAGTATAAAAAATTAGAACATATTATAGCCAGACATTGGCCTATCCTCAAGGGGGATAGGACCTTAGGCCCAGTGCTTCCCGATCAACCTCGGTTTATATATCGCAGAGCTCCGACTTTGCGTGATCGTGTTGCACCTGGGGTCATTGATCCGCCCAAACCTGTGACCAGTGGCCTATTTGGGTTTCTTTCTGGCTTTTACGCATGTGGGAAGTGTGCCACATGCAGAAAGGCCTGCAGAAACATTAAGAGACGCAAGGAGTTTGTTTCATATGCCACGCAAAAAAGTTACAAAATTGAGAGTTTGATTACATGTTCGACAGTGGGAGTGGTCTACATGCTGGAATGCGAGTGTGGCCTTCAGTATGTGGGCCGGACCTCAAGAGCACTCCATGTAAGAATTGGAGAACATATCAGCAATATCAAGCGGGGGGTAAAAACCCATAGTGTCTCTAGGCATTTTCGTCTCTTTCATCAAAAAGACCCCAGATGCCTGAAATTCTGGGGGATAGAAAAAGTACCGAGACACTGGAGGGGTGGCCATTACATCAGACAGCTCAGCCGTAGAGAATCGTTCTGGATCTATGAGACCAAAGTTCTCTCCCCCTTTGGAATGAACGTTGATTTTGATTTAAATTGTTTTATTTCAAACAGATGATATTATTGCCGTTATTTTTATTTTTTCTAAATGTACATGTGATCGTATCTGATGGATTCCCGTGGGTTGACGTTTTTCTTTTATATTATTCACATATTTTTTATGGTTTTTAGGCATGCGATTTTTCACATGCGATTTTGCTGTACTTATACGTATTTAATTTATAAGTTTTAAAATACTCCAATTTGGAGATTTAGAGCGTTTGCTGTGTATAGTAAATAAATGCCATTTGGGCATTATAAGCAATCACTCTTATATGTTATGCGTCTATTTGGCATGCGATTTTGCATTATCTATGCGGTTATTTTTAAAAAATAATTTTAAAAATATATTATGACACATATAATTATAAAGTTTACTACTTATTAGGATTTATGCTATTTTTGATATTGCAAATAATTACTCTTGTATACCATATATTTCAAGTTGGTTTACTGCTGGCGGCGGTTATTTATGCATTTTTCGCTTGAATTAAATGACATTAGCTATAAATGAATGGCGGGGAGGTGTTTATCCTCCGACCGTGGCTTCTGGCCTTTCGATTGGTGCTGCCGTTGCCATAGAGTATATTAACAACAATGCGGGCCGTCACTGCGCATCCCGCCCCACGCCGATGAAGTCCCGCCCACAGGACGTAACGCGTACGGGGGTTAGGAGCGTGTGACGTCACCCGCGGTCATCCGACAAGATACGATCACAAGCCTGCTGGCCGGCACTCGGAGCGGAGTGCCGGTTCGATGTGAGTGTCATTGAAGTTTTTATTCGATTTGTTATTCGATTCTTCATTCATTTTTTATTTAATAAACACTGTTATACGGAGAACACTATGGTCTGTCGCTTTCTCTTTTACTTTATATACCATCTGGCTTTCCTGAGCGTTGAGAGCTGAAGGGAGTAAAGGAGTAAACAGATCCATTCAATCTTTACAAGCGGTGTGACCTGTTTCAGGTCGAATATCTGAGGTGAGGGGCCATCTTAAAGTGGTGGAGGGATAAAGTCACCATCCAGATATCCATTGTCACCGGTGGTCTCTGCTCTTTTTATTATTTTTTTGTATGGACTTTTATTTGCGCAGCACTTTATATATTTAAAAGATGAGACTTGTTTGAAAAACATTTCCCGCACTCAGGACAGGAATACGGCTTCTCCCCTGTGTGAGATCTCTGATGCTTGAAAAGATAGGACTTCCGTGGAAAACATTTCCCGCACTCAGGACAGGAATACGGCTTCTCACCTGTGTGAGATCTTTGATGTGTGAAAAAATTTGACTTGTCTGAAAAACATTTCCCGCACTCAGAACAGGAATACGGCTTCTCCCCCATGTGAGATCTCTGATGCGTGTCAAGATAGGACTTCCGTGGAAAACATTTCCCACACTCAGGACACGAATAGGGCTTCTCCCCTGTGTGAAATCTCTGATGTCTGTTAAAACTGGAGTTGTCTGAAAAATATTTCCCGCACTCAGGACAGGAATATGGCTTCTCCCCTGTGTGAGATCTCTGATGTTTGGAAAGACTGGACTTGTCTGAAAAACATTTCCCACACTCAGAACAGGAATACGGCTTCTCCCCTGTGTGAGATCTCTGATGTGTGTAAAGATGAGACTTGTCTGAAAAACATTTCCCACACTCAGGACAGGAATATGGCTTCTCCCCCGTGTGAGATCTCTGATGTTTGTAAAGATCATACTTCCGTAGAAAACATTTCCCGCACTCAGGACAGGAATACGGCTTCTCCCCTGTGTGAGATTTCTGATGTCTGTTAAAATTGGAATTGTCTGAAAAACATTTTCCGCACTCAGTACAGAAATACGGCTTCTCCCCTGTGTGAGATCTCTGATGTCTGTTAAAATTGGAAATGTCTGAAAAACATTTCCCACACTCAGTACAGGAAAACCTCTTATCTGTTGGAAGGACGACACCGTCCCTCACAGTCTGAGGTTCCTCAGGATAAGAGGAATACGATGGTCCGGCACCGTCCCTCACAGTCTGAGGTTCCTCAGGATAAGAGGAATACGATGGTCCGGCACCGTCCCTCACAGTCTGAGGTTCCTCAGGATAAGAGGAATACGATGGTCCGGCACCGTCCCTCACAGTCTGAGGTTCCTCAGGATAAGAGGAATACGATGGTCCGGCACCGTCCCTCACAGTCTGAGGTTCCTCAGGATAAGAGGAATACGATGGTCCGGCCCCGTCCCTCACAGTCTGAGGTTCCTCAGGATAAGAGGAATACGATGGTCCGGCACCGTCCCGCACAGTCTGAGGTTCCTCAGGATAAGAGGAATACGATGGTCTGGCACCGTCCCACACAGTCTGAGGTTCCTCAGGATGAGAAGAATACGATGGTCCGGCACCGTCCCTCACAGTCTGAGGTTCCTCAGGATGAGAAGAATACGATGGTCCGGCACCGTCCCGCACAGTCTGAGGTTCCTCGGGATAAGAGGAATACGATGGTCCGGCACCGTCCCGCACAGTCTGAGGTTCCTCGGGATAAGAGGAATACGATGGTCCGGCACCGTCCCTCACAGTCTGAGGTTCCTCAGGATAAGAGGAATACGATGGTCCGGCACCGTCCCGCACAGTCTGAGGTTCCTCGGGATAAGAGGAATACGATGGTCCGGCACCGTCCCTCACAGTCTGAGGTTCCTCGGGATAAGAGGAATACGATGGTCCATCTACACTGTGTGGTGCCGGATGGACATTTGAGGTAGTCGGGTTTTCTCCTGGACTATACTGTGTGATGTCCTCATCTTCTACTTTACAGTCTGGAGACAAAGTGAGACAATCCTCTGAGATTTTCCTCATCTGTCGTCCATGTCCTAAAAAAGAAATACAAAGATTATTACTAGACATCAGCAGATTGGTTCCCCTAAACCAGGACTCCGCCCACATCAGGTGGCTTTGTCTCTGAGGATCTTACAATTCCCCCCTTAAGGTAACTAGTAAATGGGTCCTCTGATCTTGATGCCACAGATCCTACACATACTCCACAACTCCCCCATGGTTGTTCCACTGGAGCAATTTCGAGTTATTAATTCCATTTTTAGGTCTCTTATTTGGCTTAACTCAACAGCCAGGGTAAAATTGGAACAGTTGCAAAGTCCTAAGGAAGCAGGTGGGATGGCACTTCCAAACCCATGGTTGTACTACCTGGCCTCCCGAATCCAACACATAGCCAGGGTTCTGTGCCCTGCCAGTGCTCTGGTGCTGAACGTGGTGGACCCTGCGGCGCACCTTCTCCGGTTCACAACAGGGAGGGAAGTAGCAGAGGACCTGGAGGCGCTACGGTTTTCTAAATCAAACAAGCAGTTTCCAACTTACAACTTGATGCAGAAAGTATGGAACAAAGCTAGAGCTTTACAACAAGTTGAGGGAATCACCAGGTTTAGACCCATACTTGGAGTTGGAGAAACTACGAGATGGCAACGCTATGGGGTGACTCAAATATTTAGAGATGGCAAACTACGCCCATTTCATGCTTTACAGATGGGATTTAAACTCCCTGCCTCCATGCTGTTTTATTATTTCCAACTCCAACATGCGGTCAAGGGCCAACTGGAAAATGAAGCGTGGACTCAGTTCCTGGTCTAGCTCCGGTTGATCTAATTATGGAGCGTCTACTATTGTAGAGGTGGTATGATAATCACTGGAATGAGTATTCCACCCGGGGTCTCCATTCTTCACAGAAGTCTACTGTGTGATTGGTTATTGCGGGATCGGAGTCGTATGCGGATGTCCTGAGTTCATGTGATTTAGTGCTACAGACCAAAAGTTGAAGGTTTATGTCTCATATGTACAAGATCTTCTATACTGTACTGCTTCTCATTTATTGTTCTTTCAATGAGGTTCTATTTGATTTAAAAAAAAAAAAAAAAACAGGTCCTCTGATCTCCTACCAGTTCATTTCTTTATTGATGGACCTTAGTCAGAGAGTGAGGAAACAACGAGAACTGTCTTTTATAGGAGTGACAGTGATGAGGGGATTATAGGACGAGTGTCCCCACCCCCTCTATCACTCATTGCCATCTTCCCAACACAAGAAGTCCTGAACTCCCTGATTTAGTCCATAATTTAGTAATGAATAACAGCGGGGCTGAGCCCCACCAGAGGTCAGAGAGTGAGGATGGGGAGGAGAACAACCAAGATGAAGACTGGACTGTACCTGAAGACCACCATCATTGGGTTATTGACTCCTCCCCCTCATTATCACTTTCTTTTTAACGTTCCAAAGTTGGAGGATGTTATCACATTATTATCACCATGTAAAAGTCTGTGCGCCAATCAAATCATCAGATATAAAATGTTCACCTGGTAGAAAATGGGTGCAAAAGAAGTCAGGACTATGTAATGTACAACTTATTATACAGAATACACAAGTTAGGATTTTGTAGTATCAAAATTATGTACTGAACAATATACAGGGGTCAGGAGTATCTAATGTACAACATAGAGTATATAGAGCAGGGGTCAGGAGTATGTAATGTACAACATGGAGTATATAGAGCAGGGGTCAGGAGTATGTAATGTACATCATAGAGTATATAGTGCTGGGGTCAGGAGTATGTAATGTACAACATTGAGTATATAGAGCATGGGGCAGGAGTATGTAATGTACAACATGGAGTATATAGAGAAGGGGTCAGGAGTATGTAATGTACAACATAGAGTATATAGAGCAGGGGTCAGGAGTATGTAATGTACAACATAGAGTATATAGTGCAGGGGTCAGGAGTATGTAATGTACAACATAGAGTATATAGAGCAGGGGTCAGGAGTATGTAATGTACAACATTGAGTATATAGGGCAGGGGTCAGGAGTATGTAATGTACAACATAGAGTATATAGGGCAGGGGTCAGGAGTATGTAATGTACAATATAGAGTATATAGTGCAGCTCAGGGCTCGACAAAACCCGGGCGCCAGGTCGCATTTGCGACTAGAATTAGCGACCTGGCGCCTGGGGCAGCACAGCTGTGTGTCCGTTCGACACCCCCCCCTCCCGCCGCGATCGCGCTGGGCCGCGCCGGTAATTGAGGCCCCGGCTTTGCGGCCTACTGCAGTCCTATGGTTCCTGGTTCTTTCTGCAATCGGGCGCCCTCTGGTGGTGGCCATTGGTATGACAAGACATCCACCAATGCTAATGGAGCTTTTCCTACCTGTTTTCACTGCCTGCTCATCTCCTTCCCTTTACTTAGAACCCCCAAAACATTATATATATTTTTTATTCTAACACCCTAGAGAATAAAATGGCGGTCATTGCAATACTTTCTGTCATACCGTATTTGCGCAGCGGACTTACAAGCGCACTTTTTTGGGAAAAAATACTTTTTTTAATTAAAAAATAAGAAAACAGTAAAGTTAGCCCATTTTTTTTTATATTGTGAAAGATAATGTTACGCAGAGTAAATTGATTCCCAACATGTCACGCTTAAAAATTTCATCCGCTCGTGGAATGGCGACAAACTTTTACCCTTTAAAATCTCCATAGGTGTCATTTAAAAAATTCTACAGGTTACATGTTTTGAGTTACAGAGGAGGTCTAGGACTAGAATTATTGCTCTCGCTCTAACGATCGTGGCGATAGGGGGGGCCCTCTCCTGCCGCCGATAAAAGTGATCTCGCTGCTAATCTGCTGCAGAGACCACTTTTATCTGAAAGAGAACCGCCGGCTCTTGAAGAAGATACGGGGTTATGGCAGCTAGCTGCTACCATAACTACGGTATTTCTCTTCAAAGACAGGACGTATATAGTCGTCCTGCGGGAAGGAAGTGGTTAATTAAAATGAATTTATTATTTGTCATCTCCCTGCTTGGCCCCTTTCACTCGGGCTGTCTGATCAGGTTCGCCTGTCAGTTTTTCAGGCAGACCTGATTGGATCCTTAGTGGGAATATGGCGGTCTTGTGTACCTGCATGGCAGGAAATAAAAGCAGTCACATTAGTTCTAGTCGTCTGTGTAAATTTAAGATTGGTTAATTTTTATATTGAAAATAAAGCTTTGTCGGTCGTTTAAAAAAAAAAAAAAACCTGGCTCCTAACTTTTTTAGCTGGCTCCTAGATTCCAAGCAAATTTGTCAAGCCCTGGTGCAGCTGTCAGGAGTATGTAATGTACAATATAAATTATACAGTGTAAGGGTCAGGAGTATATAATGTACAATATAAATTATACAGTGTAAGGGTCAGGACTCATAATATTGGTATTCAGTAATCAGTGGTAGATTATTTTTTACATGAGACAAGTTGCAGAGGTCCCACACCGCTGCCTCCCATCTCCTGAGACTGCACTCAGTGACTTGGGTCTGAGACTATACAGACATATCCCTCCACCCGGCACAGCCAGCAGACAACAGAGCTCTCCTGGGAGAATTGTTCTGTCAGAGATCTTATCATACCCGGGTGTGGGGCAGAAGACCCAAAACACATACCCCAGGTGCCTAGGTGTAGTGACACCTCTGGTGAAAATGAACATTTTACTGCCAGCTGAACCCCAGAATCTCCATAAATCCAGTCTAGATCCATAAATTGTGTCTGCAGCTCAGAGAAGGAAGATTATCCGAGAGAAATACAGGAATACAGGACGGGGAACACAGCTCTGGAAAGTGACCAGGGGATTACAGGCTGATATCACCCAGTCCCCGCCCTACTCTGGACCAATCAGTGAGCAGTATGGGTGGAGGAATGTATTTAGTGTTAATGACCCACCAGTACTGATCTCTGTAGGAGTGTCCTCCTCTATAAATGTCCCCGTTATTCCATCCACCTCCATAGACTGCTGATCATCCCTCACATACCTCTCTTCTTCTTCTGATTTAACCTCAAATTCTATATCGATTGGATCTCCACTCTAAACCAAGAAAATCAGAGAGAATATCATCTGTAAGATATAAGCTTTATTATTGTGATATCACATCATAAAATCCACACATTATTTCTACAAGTCCATGTTCTAGAGGATCCATCCCACCAACCTTGTAACAGTGAGGGATGGTGTGATCTTCCTGTGTGGAATCCCGGGAATACAGAGGATGAGGACATCTCTCTGGTGGGTTCCTGGTATTTGGTGGCTCCATCATATCCTTGTGTGCTTCTGATAACTCCTCTATCACTCCATACTCCTCATCCTCCTCTTTATACTCTTCTTTAACATCAATATTATCACCCCCAGAATACAGAGGACGGGGACACCTCTCTGGTGGGTTCCTGGTATTTGGTGGCTCCATCATATCCTTGTGTCCTTTTGATAACTCCTCCATCACTCCATACTCCTCATCCTCATCTTTATACTCTTCTTTAACATCAATATTATCACCCCCAGAATACAGAGGACGGGGACATCTCTCTGGTGGGTTCCTGGTATTAGATGGCTCCATCTTATCCTTGTGTCCTTCTGATAACTCCTCCATCACTCCATACTCCTCATCCTCCTCTTTATACTCTTCTTTAACATCACAATTATCATCCCCGAGGTTTCCACTCTGAATATATAATAAAACATTCATTGTAACAATCATGCTGTGTATAAATCAGAACTACCAATAATTGTCAATCATCTACCTGATGATGGTGAGGGATGGTGTGATCTTCCTGTGTGGAATCCCGGGAATACAGAGGACGGGGACATCTCTCTGGTGGGTTTCTGTAGCTGGATGACTCCACCATGGTGTCCTGGTACAGATCTTTGTGTTCTTTTAGAGACTCCTCCATCACCCCATCCTCATCATCCTCCTCTTTTATCTCTTCTTTAACCTCAACTTTAGAATCTCTCAGGTTTCCACTCTGAATATATAATATAAAATGCCATCAATGGTAACAAGGCAGATAATGTACAGATCCTAATGATACTATCAGTGATTGTTCCTCATCTACCTGATGATGGTGAGGGATGGTGTGACCTTCCTGTGTGGAATCCCGGGAATACAGAGGACAGGGACATCTCTCTGGTGGGTTCCCATTACTGGATCCATCTGTAGGAAACACACACACTGACTGAATACATTGTTTCTATGTGTTTATCAGATGATGGGGGATCTAGGTGGAGCCTCCGTACTGCTCTCTCCTTTACAATAAAGTCTCCTCTTACCCGGTGATGTGAGGGGCGGCTGATTGTCCATCATGATGTCCTTGTAGAGATCCTTGTGTCCTTCTAAATACTCCCACTCCTCCATGGAGAAATAGACAGTGACATCCTGACACCTTATAGGAACCTGACACACACAATGATACAGTCACCATCCAGACACATCCCTTGTCTGTTACTGGATAATGTCCCAGAATTCCCAGAATCCTCCTCACCTCTACTCCATGATCTCTCTGGTGACTTCTAGAATCTTCTTTGTATTTCTCTATTCTATCAGGGAGGGAGGTGAAGGCAATGTGATGGTCATATGATCTCCAGACTTCACAGGAGGAAAACTCTGGATCTGAAAACAAATAGTAAAATCAAATGATATTCCCAGAATCCTCCTCACCTCATCATTCGGGCATCCATTTTACTAAAGCCCCACGTCAGACTGAGGTATAATTTACCCACACAGGACCCCCACACTACGCAAGGTAAAAGCTTGTTGCAGGCATTCTGACGTCATTACATACAACGCAGGACCAACAGTCCTACTTTGCTAGTGAGGAGGCCAAGGGTCCACCTACAGTAGGTGACCGCGATATTGTGTAAATCTCGCCCTCAGGTCTGGTATGGATTTTAAGCGGAACCCCCTACGCCGAAAAACCAGTGTGGGGGTCCCCCCCAAAATCCATACCAGACCTTTACCCGAGCACGCAGTCCAGCTGGTCAGGAAAGGAGGTGGGGACGAGCGAGCGCCCCCCCTCTTGAACCGTACCAGGCCGCATGCCCTCAACATGGGGGGGGGGGTGGGTGCTGCGGCCCCCCCACCCCAAAGCACCTTGTCCCCATGTTGATGAGGACAAGGGCCTCTTCCCGACAACCCTGGCCGTTGGTTGTCAGGGTCTGCGGGCGGAGGGCTTATTGGAATGCGGGAGCCCCTTTAATAAGGGGGCCCCCAGATCCCGGCCCCCCACCCTATGTGAATGAGTATGGGGGTACATGGTACCCATACCCATTCACCTGGGGAAAAAGTGTCAATAAAAACTACACACTAGACAGGTTTTGAAAATAATGTATTAGGCAGCTCTGGGGGTCTCTTCCAACTTCTCCGCTCTCTCCGGCCTCTTCTCCCAGTGTCCAGTTCTTCTCCCGCTCTCCAGCCTCTTCTCCAGGTCTCCGGTTCTTCTGCCGGGCCCCTTCATTACCTTCTGCTCTTTTGCCGCTCTCTTGCTAGCGGTGGCCCAGTATTCTCCGTTGTCTTGTTCCCTCTTCTCTTCTTCCGATGTTGACATTACGCTCTCTCCCGCTGTAATGCTGTGTGCGAGGTGCGCAATGACTTACATAGGCATGGGGCGTGGTCACCGGGTGATGTCATCCGGTGACCCCACCCTTTATGGTGTCACAGTCCCATCATGCCCCGGGACGGTAGCGTCACAAGGGGCGGGGTCACCGGATGACATCACCCGGTGACCACGCCCCATGCCTATATATGTCGTTGTGCACCTCGCACATGGCATTACAGCGCAAGAGAGCGTCATGTCAACATCAGAAGAAAAGAGGGAACAAGATGACGGAGAAGACCGGGCCACCGCTAGCAAGAGAGTGGCAAAAGAGCAGAAGATAGTGGAGGAGCCCGGCAGAAGAACCCGGCGAGCGGGAGAAGAACCGGAGACCAGGAGAAGAGGCCAGAGAAGTCGGAAGAAGACCCCCGAAGTCGGAAGAAGACCCCCAGAGCTGCCTAATAAATTACTTTCAAAACCTGTCTAGTGTGTATTTTTAATTGACACTTTTTCCCCAGGTGAATGGGTAGGGATACGACGTACCCCCATACTCATTCACATAGGGTGGGGGGCCGGGATTTGAGGGCCCCCTTATTAAAGGGGGCTCCCAGATTCCGATAAGCCCTCTGCCCACAGACCCCGACAACCAACAGCCAGGGTTGTTGGGAAGAGGCCCTTGTCCTCATCAACATGGGGACAGGGGCGCCCCCTTCCCCAAAGCACCCACCCCCCCCCACGTTGAGGGCATGCAGCCTGGTACGGTTCGGGGGGTGCTCGCTTGTCCCCACCCCCTCTCCTGACCGGCCAGGCTGTGTGTCCTCGGATAAGGGTCTGGTATGGATTTTGGGGGGACCCCCACGCAATTTTTTTGGCGGAGGGGGGTTCCCCTTAAAATCCATACCAGACCTAAGGGCCTGAATGGAGGGACATTTTGATGGAGAGATTTGAGGGGTCCTCTATATGAGGCTCCCGTGCAAACCAAATCATTGTTCCTGGGTGCGTCCTACCTTTCCTAAACTGAAGAGTGAACTTTGACCTTTACCATACAGAAATCTGTCAGGGATCTGTGAAAGTAAGCTCTCATGTGATCAGGTGACGTGCTGAGGAACAGAGTGTAAATAGCAGACCATTTTCTCCAGAGCTCCTAATGGTGGGGATGGATTTTGCTGAGTGCTGGTGCCAAGTTTCCACCCCCCAGGATCACTGCAGGTGTGGAGAAAAGCTGTGTAAGAGGATATGGAGGAGAGATGAGGAGGAGATCCAGGAATCAGGATAAAGGTCAGGACAAGCAACAGACGAGCGCATCCAAGAGATGAAGCCGGGATCACTTCACAGAAAATCAATCCAAGGAAACAACAGGCAGGACGAGGAATAGCAAGAAGGAGCTCAGAGACCAATGAGAATATTGCTCAGCCAATGGGAAATCATCTCAGCATGACTTACATAATGAAGGAAATGAGGGGGAGGGGAGAAAGTCACTTAAGGCGGGGCTTGACAAATTTGCTTTGAATCTAGGAGCCAGCTAAAAAATAGGATTTTTATAACAGCTTACCTGTAAAATCCTTTTCTTTGAAGTACATCATGGGACACAGAGCCATAGTAATTACTATGTGGATTATAGGCCACCTTCAGGTGTTGGTCACTGGCACACCCTAAGACAGGAAGTCCACTCCCTATATAACCCCTTCCACTACTGGAAGTACCTCAGCTTTTGCAGCAAAGCAATACACATGTATATCAGAAAGAGGGGAGGGACCTCTGTGTCCCATGATGTACCTCAAAGAAAAGGACTTTACAGGTAAGCTGTTATAAAAATCCTATTTTCTTAATCGTAGATCATGGGACACAAAGCAATAGTAATTAGTATGTTGGAAGTCCCAGAGCAATGCCAACTGAGGGGAGGGAGACACAACCAAAGTAGGGCACCATGAGACCAGAGGACTTATACTGCAGCCTGCAGCACACTGCGCCCAAAGGCGATATCTTCATGACTTTTTACATCCACCTGATAGAATCTGGTAAATGTATGGATTGAAGACCAAGTCGCGGCCTTGCAGATTTGAGCCATGGAGGCCTGGTGATGCACTGCCCACGAAGCACTAACAGCCCTTGTGGAGTGCGCTTTAATTTGAAAGGGTGCAATCTTCCACTTGAAACCATAAGCTTGAACAATCACTTGTCAAATCCATTTAGAAATAGTAGATCCGTTTTTCGAATCTGAGCAGTTGCCTTCAAGTAGACCTTGACTGCTCTCACCATATCAAGAGAATGAAGTGACTTCTCCTCCGTAGAACAGGGTTCTGGAAAAAAATGAAGGTAGAACAACATCCTGGTTTAGATGAAAACCTGAAACCACCTTCGGCAAAAAACTAGGATGAGGATGCAATACTACTCTATCCTTGTGAATGATTAAATATGGCTCCCTACAAGAAAGAGCAGACAATTCTGATACCCTTCTTGAAGAAGATATGGCTACCAGAAAAACTAGTTTCCTTGTCAACAGGACCAAGGGAATATGTCGCATCGGCTCAAAAGGCTGTTGCTGTAATGCTGACAGAACTAAATTCAAGTCCCAAGAGTTCAGGGGTGACCTCACTGGAGGATTAAGCTGCGTTACCCCCTGAATAAAGCAACGAAACAAAGAATGCGAAGCAAGTGGTCGCTGAAACAATATCGATAAGGTCAAGACCTTTCCCTTGATAGTACTCAAGGCCAGCTTCATTTCTAACCCCATTTGCAGAAAGTCAAGGATCCTACCTATGACATATTTCATGGGGTGCCAACCCCTGGATTCACACCAGGAGACATATGCCTTCCAGACTCTATAATGTATGATTCTGGAGGCCGGCTTCCTTGCTTTAACAAAGGTAAATACCACTGAAACTGACAGCCCACGCTTCTTCAGAATGTGGGTCTAAATAGCCAAACCGTTAAATTTAGTGTTTGTAAAGTAGGATGGAATACCGGACCTTGCGAGAGATGGTCTGGACGTGGTGGTAGGGTCCACGGGTCCCCTACCGCCATCTTTATGATCTCTGCATACCAAGATCTCCTGGGCCACAAGAATCACCGACTTCCCTTCCTGCTTGATCCTGCGAAAGAAGTCGTGGAAGCAGCAGAACAGGTGGGAATGCATAGATCAGTGAAAACTGATTCCACGTTCGGAATCCCCCATCTTCGACTCGAACATCGGCTGTTCGCCAGTTCGCCGAACAGCGAACAATTTGGGGTGTTCGCGGCAAATTCGAAAGCCGCGGAACACCCTTTAAAAGTCTATGGGAAAAATCAAAAGTGCTAATTTTAAAGGCTTATATGCAAGTTATTGTCATAAAAAGTGTTTGGGGACCTGGGTCCTGCCCCAGGGGACATGTATCAATGCAAAAAAAAAGTTTTAAAAATGGCCGTTTTTTCAGGAGCAGTGATTTTAATAATGCTTAAAGTGAAACAATAAAAAAGTGTAATATCCCTTTAAATTTCGTACCTGGGGGGTGTCTATAGTATGCCTGTAAAGGGGCGCATGTTTCCCGTGTTTAGAACAGTCTGACAGCAAAATGACATTTCAAAGGAAAAAAAGTCATTAAAAACTACTCTTAATGAATTGTCTCTCCAACAATACACATAAAAGTTCATTGATAAAAACGGCATTGAAATTCCCCACAGGGGAACCCCAAACCAAAATTTAAAAAAAAAAAAAAGGCGTGGGGGTGCCCCTAAATCCCACACCAGGCCCTTCAGGTCTGGTATGGATTTTAAGGGGAACCCCGCACCAAATTTTTTTTTAAAAAATGGCGTGGGGTCACCCTAAAAATCCATACCAGACCCTTATCCGGTAACCCCACCCCCTCTGACAACACAGGGAAAGCCACAGGGAACTCCCATGAATTCCCCATGCGTCAGAGGAGGGCGGGGTCACCGGGTGGCCCCACCCTCCGTTATACAAGAAGTGTCAGAAGAAGCGAAGCGTCACGCGGCTGAAGACTCCCACCGAGGCGGATCTGTGGACGGAGTGGAGAAGAAGCCTGGAGGAAGATGCGGGACAAGAAGAGCGGAGGAAGAAGATGGTGAAGATGAAGAAGATGGAGGAAGAAGATGGAGGAAGAAGAAGAAAACCAGAAGAAAGAAGATGGAAGAAGAAGCCGAAAGAAGAAAAAATTAATAAAAGGTCTTGTCAAAAACCTTCTCTTGTGTTTTTTAACCATTTTGACAGTTTTTTTGTGAAATGGTAGGGGTACATTTGTACCCCATTACCAATTCACACGGGTGGGCTGGGATCTGGGGGTCCCCTTGTTAAAGGGGGCTTTCAGATCTCGATAAGCCCCTCGCCTGCAGACCCCCACAACCCCCGGCCAAGGGTTGTGGGGATGAGGCCCTTGTCCTCATTAACATGGGGACAAGGTGCTTTGGAGGGCTACCTCAAAGCACCCTCCCAATGTTGAGGGCATGTGGCCTGGTACGGTTCAGGAGGGGGGGGGGGGCACTCTCTCGTCCCCCCTCTTTTCCTGCGGCCTGCCAGGTTGCGTGCTCGGATAAGCGTCTGGTATGGATTTTTGGGGGACCCTACGCCATTTTTTTTTTAAATTTTGGTGCGGGGTTTGCCTTAAAATCCATACCAGACCCGAAGGGTCTGGTATGGATTTTGAGGGGACCCCCACGATTTTTTTTTTGAATTGTGGCGCAGGGTTCCCCTTAATATGCATACCAGACCTGAAGGGAAATGTTGGTTCGGGGTTCCCCTGTGGGGAAATCCCATGCAGTTTTTATCAATGAACTTTTATGTGTATTGTCGGACCGGCAATTCATTAATAACCGCGAGTAGTTTTAAGTGACTTTTTTTCCTTTGAAATCTCATTTTGCTGTCAGACTGTTCTAAACACGGGAAACATGCGCCCCTTTACAGGCATACTATAGACACCCCCCAGGTACGAAATTTAAATGAATATTACACTTTTATTGTTTCACTTTAAGCATTATTAAAATCACTGCTCCTGAAAAAACGTCCGTTTTTAAAAATTCTTTTTGCATTGATCCATGTCCCCTGGCGCAGGACCCGGGTCCCCGAACACTTTTTATGACAATAACTTGCATATAAGCCTTTAAAATGAGCACCCGGGGGATGTTCGGCTCATCCCTAGTCAGGAAGATATCGGGTGAAGAGCCCATTCTCCCGGGAAGAACTGCTCGCGACTCAAGTAGTCCGCCTGCCAATTCTCTATTCCTGGAAAGAAGACTGGCGATAGGCAAGGTACATTGTTTTCTGCCCAAGTTAGCATACGATTCACCTCTCTCTCTGGGCCGCATGACTTCCCGCGCCCCCTTGGTGATTGATATAGGCCACTACTGTGGCATTGTCAGATTGGATCCTGACAGGACAATTCTGTAACCTGAACGTCCAGGCCCTCAGGGCCAAGCGTGCTGCCTGAATCTCTAGAATATTGATGGGCAAGGTCATTTCTGATCTGGACCATTTCCCTTGGACAGTTGCCTCTTCCAGGACTGCTCCCCAACCAGAAAGGCTGGCATCTGTTGTTACCACCTTCCATGTAACTGGTAGGAAGGATTTTCCCTTCTGCAGATTCTTGGTTATCAACCACCAACTGAGGCTCTGGCACACCTTTGGAGAAAAACACATTGGGAAATCTAGAGCTTGGACCTTTTTGTTCCAAGCCAATAGGATACTGTTTTGCAGCAGTCTCGAATGAAACTGAACATAAGGAGCGGCCTCTAATGAAGCCATCATCTTTCCCAACAACCTCATGCAAAATCCAATAGAAGGATTCTTCTTTGCCATCACTAGCTGAATCAGTTCCATTATGACACTAATTTTCGCCTGGGGTAAGAATACCCTCTTCTGAGCTGTATCTATAATCAGACCCAAGTTTTCTAATCTCCTTGATGGTTTTAAAGTGGAATTCCACACAAAAATGGAACTTCCTCTTTTCGTAACCCCCCCTCCGGTGTCACATTTGGCACCTTTCAGGGGGAGAGGGGTGCAGATACCTGTCTAAGACAGGTATCTGCACCCACTTCCTGGCATAGACCCCCACGGGAGTCTACGCCTCTTCCCATCCCTCCGCGCTGTATCCTGGGAAATACACAGGTCCCAGGAGATAGCAGGGACCAGTCACGACACGCAGCGCGACTCGCGCATGTGCAGTAGGGAACCGCTTCACTTCCTGATTTCCTCACCTAGGATGTCGAGCAAGTGATCGGCTTCGGCTGCCGACATCGCTGGACCCTGGGACAGGTAGGTGTCCATTTATTAAAAGTCAGCAGCTGCAGTATTTGTAGCTGCTGGCTTTTAAATTTTTTTTTTTTTTTTAGGTGGACTCCCTATTTAAGGAAGATTTCTCTAGGTTGAGAATCCAACCTAGGTATTCCAGGTAGTTGACTGTGGTGACCATACTTTGGTCTAAGCGGGCTACCGACTGGTCTATCAAAAGCAAATCGTCTAGGTACGCTATAATTGTTATACCTTAGGCCCTTAATCTGGCTAGAGGAGGGGCCAGGACCTTTGTAAACACTCGAGGTGCAATAGCTAGATCCAAAGGTAGAGCTACAAACTGAAAATCAAGATTTTCTACGTCGAAGCAAAGATATTTCTGGTGAGCATGGAAATCTGGCACATGGAGGTATGCATCCTTGATTTCGATTGATGCCAGAAGTTCTCCTCCTTGTAGGATGGAGACTATTGATCGGATTGACTCCATGCGAAAAGAGCGGATATTCAAAAACCGGTTTCGATGTTTGAGGCCTAGATTGGGTCTGACATCTCCACTTGGTTTTGGTACCGTGAAAAGGTTTGAATAAAACCCCAATCCCTGCTCTTCCATGGGGACCACCGACATCACCTTTTGAGACAAAAGACGGTCCAATGCTTGAAAGAGAGGCTTTTTCTCTGGATCCCTGGGAACATTTGATCTGAGAAAACGAGGAGACGGGGACTCTCGAAACTCTAGTTTGTACCCTAGAGTTATTGAGGAAGTCACCCATTTGTCTCGACACTCTTCCTGCCACACCCTTGAGAACTGCAAAAGTCTTCCCCCCACTCGAGCCAGCGGGGGCGCCCCTTCATAAGGAGGCTTTAGCATTTTGTTTTGTAGGTTTCCTTCCCCAGGACTTCTTTTGTCCCTGGGGTTGACCATGAGGTTTACCTCTTGAATTTGACGGTGGAAGCCGTCGTGACTGCCTGGAGGCCGATGCTCCTGGCACTGGTGAAGAGGCTCATTTGAATGAAATACGCTTACTCCTTTTCCTTACTGGCAAAAGGGTACTTTTCCCATTAGAAATTCTTTGGATGTACTTATCCAGATCATCCCTAAATAGCTGTTCACCGCGAAAAGGAAAACTAGCCAGGAGCTTTTTGCATGGCGCTTCGGCTGACCAATTTTTTAACCATAGTATTCTACGCACATGCACCAGCCCAAGCGTAAGGCCTGGAGAATAGAATCTCTCATAGAGTCTATTGCAAAACATAACGCCCCTAGAGCCTGCTGATCAGGAATAACCTTGAGCACCTGTTTAAACTGGTCTCTCAAGGATTGACATACACCGATTGCTGTCACTGAACCTGCCAGAGAAAAAGTGTTCTTTAATAGGAATTCCATCTTCTTATCCGTTGGATCCCTAAACATTTGAGCATTGTCTACCGGACAAGTCAAACTTTTATTTACAGAGGATAGAGCAGCGTCAATTGCTGGCATCTCCCATTTTTTAATAAACTTTTCCTCCATAGGATAAAGTGTTGAAAACTTTTTAGGAGGATAAAAATGCTTATCTGGGTGATCCCACTCAGAATACATTAGTTTTACCAGCAATGAATGGACAGGAAAGGCATGCACAGCTTGAGGAGGCTTTAGCGAACCCAAACAAGAAGTGGGCTTATCAACCGACTCGGTTAAGGGTAGCCTAAATATGGAGCGGTCCAATTCAGTAAGAGATTGTACCATCAATCTTTCAGATTATGAACCTGGTCCTTCCGCATTTGACCCCTCAGAAGAGGAGTCATCAGCCTCTTCCCGGTCCCCTGAGAAAAATTCATCATCTCTAGGGATGAGCCGAACACCCCCCAGTTCGGTTCGCACCAGAACTTGCGAACAGACCAAAACTTCGCACAAACGTTAGAACCCCATTGAAGTCTATGGGAGTCGAACGTTCGAAATCAAAAGTGCTCATTTTAAAGACTTATATGCATGGTATTGTCCTAAAAAGTGTTTAGGGGCCCGGGTCCTGCCCCAGGGGACATGGATCAATGCAGAAAAAAGTTTTAAAAACGGTCGTTTTTTCGGGAGCAGTGATTTTAATAATGCTTAAAGTGAAACAATAAAAGTGTAATATCCCTTTAAATATCATACCTGGGGGGTGTCTATAGTATGCCTGTAAAGGGGCGCATGTTTCCCGTGTTTAGAACAGTCTGACAGCAAAATGACATTTCAAAGTAAAAAAAGTCATTTAAAACTACTCGCGGCTATTAATGAATTGCTGGTCCGACAATACACATAAAAGTTCATTGATAAAAACTGCATGGGAATTCCCCACAGGGGAACCCCAAACCAAAATTTAAAAAAAAACTTGCGTGGGGGTCCCTCAGGTCTGGTATGGAAATTAAGGGGAACCCCGCGACAAAATTTTTAAAAAAATGACGTAGGGGTCCCCCTCAAAATTCATACCAGACCCTTCAGGTCTGGTATGGATTTAAAGGGGAACCCCGCGCCAAAATTTTTAAAAAAAATTGTCGTGGGGTCCCCCAAAAATCCATACCAGACCCTTATCTGAGCAGGCAACCTGGCAGGCCACAGGAAAAGAGGGGGGGACGAGAGAGCGCCCCCCTCCTGAACCATACCAGGCCACATGCCCTCAACATTGGGAGGATGCTTTGGGGTAGCCCCCCAAAACACCTTGTCCTCATGTTGATTAGGATAAGGGCCTTGGCTGGTAGTTGTGGGGGACTGTGGGGGGGCTTATCAGAATCTGGAAGCCCCCTTTTACAAGGGGACCCCCAGATCCCGGCCCCCCCTGTGTGAAATGGTAAGGGGGTACAAAAGTACTCCTACCATTCCACAAAAAAACTGTCAAAAATGTTAAAAATGACAAGACAGTTTTTGACAATTCCTTTATTTAAAGTCTTCTTCTTTTCTATCTTCTTTCTTCTATCTTCCTTCGGTTTCTTCCTCCATCTTCTTCTTCCTCCGATCCTCTGCTTCTTCGGTGTTCTCATCCGGCATCTTCCTCCGTGGCGTCTTCTTCCCTTCTTCTTCTTCTCGGGCCGCTCCGCATCCATGATGGGAGGTTCCCGCTGTCTTCTCGTCTTCTGACGGTTCTTAAATAACAGAGGGCAGGGCCACCCGGTGACCCCATCCCCCTCTGACGCACGAGGACTTGATGGGGACTTCCCTGTGGCATTCACCTGACGTCAGAGGGGGTCACCTGTTATGTAACGGGTGACCCCGCCCCCCTCTGAAGTCACAGGGAATGCCACAGGGAAGTCCCCTTCAAGTCCCCCGTGCTTCAGAGGGGGGCAGGGTCACCGGGTGGCCCCGCCCTCCATTATTTAAGAACCGTCAGAAGAAGAGAAGTGTCACACAGCAGGAGCCTCCCATCATGGATGCGGAGCGGCCCGGGAAGAAGACGCCATGGAGGAAGATGCCGGACGAGAACACCGGAGCAAGAAGCAGAGGATCGGAGGAAGAAGAAGAAGATGGAGGAAGAAACCGAAGGAAGATAGAAGAAAGAAGATAGACGATAGAAGATGGAAAAAAGAAGACTTTAAATAAAGGAATTGTCAAAAACTGTCTCTTGTAATTTTTAACATTTTTGACAGTTTTTTTGTGAAATGATAGGGGTACTTTTGTACCCCCTTACCAATTTCACACAGGGGGGGCCGGGATCTGGGGGTCCCCTTGTTAAAGGGGGCTTCCAGATTCCGATAAGCCCCCCCACCCGCAGACCCCCACAACCACCGGCCAAGGGTTGTGGGGATGAGGCCCTTGTCCTCATCAACATGGGGACAAGGTGCTTTGGGGGGCTACCCCAAAGCACCCTCCCAATGTTGAGGGCATGTGGCCTGGTACGGTTCAGGAGGGGGGGCGCTCTCTCGTCCCCCCCTCTTTTCCTGCGGCCTGCCAGGTTGCGTGCTTGGATAAGGGTCTGGTATGGATTTTTGGGGGGACCCCGCGCCAAAATAAAAAAAAATTGGTGTGGGTTCCCCCTAAAATACTGAAGGGTCCCTGAAGGGTCTGGTATGAATTTTGAGGGGGACCCCTACGTCATTTTTTAAAATAATTTTGACGCAGGGTTCCCCTTAATATCCATACCAGACCTGAAGGGCCTGGTATGGAATTTAGGGGGACCCCCACGCCAGTTTTTTTTTTTTATTTTAGGGTTAGGACCCCCATGCCGTTTTTATCAATTAACTTTTATGTGTATTGTCGGACCGGCAATTAATTAACTGCTTGACATCCGCGCTATAGCCGAATGACGGCTACAGCATGGACCTGAATTCCCGGGAGTCCGTCATATGACGGCCTCCCCTGTGCATGTGCCCTGCGCGCGCCCTGCAGGGCACGCGAGGAGCGCGCTGTGATCACCGAGTCACTGAGACTTGGGTGATCACCGATCCAAGTAAGGGGCCGGTACCGGCCCCTTACCATGTGATCAGCTGTCAGCCAATGACAGCTGATCACATGATCAAAACAAAAGCTCTGTGATCATTTTTTTTTTCTCCTCGCGCTGACAGTGCGAGGAGAAAAAAAAGCCGATCACCGGCTCAGCAGCAAGGGACATCGGTCCCGAAGAGGAGGAGGCAATAATGCCTCATAAGTGCTTCAATTGTGCCACAAGTACTCCCTGCCAGTGCCACCTGTTATTGCCACATCACAGTGCCCACCAGTGCCACGTATCAATGCCCATAAGTGCCACCTATCAATGCCTGCAAGTGCCACCTATCAATGCCCACCAGTGGTGCCAATCAGTGCCACCTAGCAGTGTACAAGATTAGTGCCCATTATTGCCACCAATCAGTGCCCATCACTGCCACCCATCACTGCTACCTATCAGTGCCCATTGGTGCCGCCTCATCAGCGTACATCAATGAAGGAGAAAAATTACCCTTTTAAAAAATTTTATAACAAAATATAAAAAATAATAATTTTTTTTTTTTTAAATTCGCTCTTTTTAAATTTTTTTAACAAAAAATAAAAACCGCAGAGGTGATCAAATACCACCAAAAGAAAGCTCTATTTGTGGGGAAAAAAAATGATAAAAATTTCATTTGGGTACAGTGTTGCATGACCGCGCAATTGTCATTCAAAGTGCGTCAGCGCTGAAAGCTGAAAATTGGTCTGGATAGGAGGGGGGTTTACGTGCCCTGTAAGCAAGTGGTTAATAGGGTAATTTTAAATGACTTTTTTTCCTTTGAAATATCATTTTGCTGTCAGACTGTTCTAAACACGGGAAACATGCGCCCCTTTACAGGCGTACTATAGACACCCCCCAGGTACGATATTTAAAGGAATATTACACTTTTATTGTTTGACTTTAAGCATCATTAAAATCACTGCTCCTGAAAAAACAGCCGTTTTTAAAACTTTTTTTTGCATTGACCCATGTCCCCTGGGGGAGGACCCGGGTCCCCAAACACTTTTTATGACAATAACTTGCATATAAGCCTTTAAAATTAGCACTTTTGATTTCTCCCATAGACTTTGAAAGGGTGTTCCGCGGCATTCGAATTGTTCGCTGTTCGGCGAACAGACGATGTTCGAGTGGAACATGAATTCGACTCGAACTCGAAGCTCATCCCTAATCATCTCCCGCCCCCGGTTCCTCAGTTTGAGGGTCCTGGGTAAGGGAAGGGGACCTATCGGGCTTAGTCCCACTCTGGGATGCGATTAAAGCCGCTAACCTCTGCTCCAATCCTAATATGGTGGAGGAAAAAACTTTTTCAGTAACATAGACAGGGGCTGCAGTGTTGTAAACAGTTGCAACACCTGATGGCCCACTGTGACCAGCCACTTCAGATATCTCAGGGGGAGGATGCCATTGTAGTTTAGGCTTTTTTGAGCCCCCCTCTGCAGGACATGGGATGCAGTAGAAGGGTGCCGCACATGTGGTGCAGGGTGCAGAATGTAGAACATTGGATTGCAAGCTGCAGGAGAAGGGTGCAGGATATGTGGTTCAGGGTGCAGAATGCAGGACATGGGGTGCAGGGGAAGGGTGCAGTGTGCAGAATGCAGCACATGGGGTAGAAGGTACCAGAAAAGGGTGAAGGTCACCTTGGGACCCTCAGGATGCAGGACATGGGGTGTAGAACGCAGGACATGGGGTGCAGAATGCAGGACATGGGGTGGAGAACGCAGGACATGGGGTGCAGAACGCAGGACATGGGGTGCAGAACGCAGGACATGGGGTGGAGAACGCAGGACATGGGGTGCAGAACGCAGGACATGGGGTGCAGAACGCAGGACATGGGGTGCAGAACGCAGGACATGGGGTGCAGAACGCAGGACATGGGGTGGAGAACGCAGGACATGGGGTGGAGAACGCAGGACATGGGGTGCAGAACGCAGGACATGGGGTGCAGGACATGGGGTGGAGAACGCAGGACATGGGGTGCAGGACATGGGGTGGAGAACGCAGGACATGGGGTGCAGAACGCAGGACATGGGTTGCAGGACAGTGGGTGGAGAACGCAGGACATGGGGTGCAGAACGCAGGACATGGGGTGCAGGACATGGGGTGGAGAACGCAGGACATGGGGTGCAGAACGCAGGACATGGGGTGCAGGACATGGGGTGCAGAATGCAGGACATGGGGTGCAGAACGCAGGACATGGGGTGCAGAACGCAGGACATGGGGTGCAGAACGCAGGACATGGGTTGCAGGACATGGGGTGGAGAACGCAGGACATGGGGTGCAGAACGCAGGACATGGGGTGCAGAACATGGGGTGCAGAACGCAGGACATGGGGTGCAGGACATAGGGTGGAGAACGCAGGACATGGGGTGCAGAACGCAGGACATGGGGTGCAGAACGCAGGACATGGGGTGGAGAACGCAGGACATGGGGTGCAGAGTGCAGGACATGGGGTGCAGAATGCAGGACATGGGGTGCAGAACGCAGGACATGGGGTGCAGAACGCAGGACATGGGGTGCAGAACGCAGGACATTGGGTGCAGGACATGGGGTGCAGAATGCAGGACATGGGGTGCAGAACGCAGGACATTGGGTGCAGGACATGGGGTGGAGAACGCAGGACATGGGGTGCAGGACATGGGGTGGAGAACGCAGGACATGGGGTGGAGAATGCAAAACATAGGGTGCAGGAAATGGGGTGCAGAATGTAGGACATGGGGTGCAAAACATGGGGTGCAGAATGCAAAACATGGGGTACAGAACATGGGGTGCAGAATGCAGGACCCCTGAAGGGGTTAATCTTCATATTACCTGCCTTGTATCCAGATCCAGCAACCTCTCCTCTCTACGTCCTATGGAATGTCCTGTGTTCCTGACATCACTTCCTGTCTACCATAGAGACTTCCGGTCTGTATCTGACATCACTTCCTGTCTGTATCTGAGGGGTGTGGCTGCAGAGTGGAGCTCCACTGATGACAGGAAGCATGTGTCCTCCACTTCAGTTCTTTTTTTTTTTCTCTTACTGAACCTTATTGTGAATCTCTGCAGCTGGAGCTCCACTACAGGAAGTGGAGGTCACATGGTTCCTGTGGAGCTCCAGTGACTGCAGTCTGCAGCACACGCTGATCTTCTGTTATTATTAATCATTAATGGGATTTGCAGAAATACAAGAAGATATTTTGGGAGGTTTTGTACTTTCTGGACATTTTTTTAGATAGGCAACTCCTATCCTCATACTGATTGGTGGTTCCAAATTAACCACTTAAGGACCGAGCCTCTTTCTGAGATTTGTTGTTTACAAGTTAAAAACTGTTTTTTTTTTTTTGCTAGAAAATTACTTAAAACCCCCAAACATTTTACATTTTTTCTTCTAACACCCTAGAGCATAAAATGGCGGTCGTTGCAATACTTTCTGTCACACCGTATTTGCGCAGCGGGTCTTACAAGCGCACTTTTTTTTTGGAAAAAATACACTTTTTTTAATTAAAAAATAAGACAACGATAAAGTTAGCCCAATTTTTTTTTATTGTGAAAGATAATGTTGCGCCAAGTAAATTGATACCCAACACGTCACGCTTCAAAATTGCGCCCGCTGGTGAAATGGCGACAAACTTTTACCCTTAAAAATCTCCATAGGCGATGTTTAAAAAACTCTCCAGGTTGGATGTTTTGAGTGACAGATGAGGTCTAGGGATAGAATTATTGCTCTTGCTCTACCGATCGCGGCGATACCTCACGTGTGGTTTGACCGCCGTTTTCCTATGCGGGGGCTACTCACCTATGTGTTCACTTCTGCACGCGAGCTCGGCATTTAAAAATTTTTCATTTTTTTTCTTATTTATTTTACCTTTTTTTTTTACATTTTTACACTGTTTTTTTTTTTTTTTTTTAAACTGGTGTCACTTTTATTCCTATTAGAAGGAATGTAAACATCCCTTGTAATATAGAAAAAATGCATGACAGGTCCTCTTATATATGAGATCTGGGGGGTCAAAAAGACGTCACATCTCATATTTACACTAAAATGCAATAATAAAAAAAAGTCAGTTAAAAAAAAGTCCCTTTAGGAGTTATGGGCGGAGGTGATGTTTTGACGTCGCTTCCGCCTTGCAGGGATATGGAGACGGGTGGCGGCCATCTTCCCCTCACTCACCTCCATACCCAGGCAGGGGACAAGACGCGATCGCCTCCGCCGCTGCCGACAGCTCCGGTGGGTGGCGGTGGGCACCAGATCAAGGCAGGGGGCGGCCCTCTCCCGCTGCCCCTAAAAGTGATCTCCTGACGAAACCGCCGCAGAGACCACTTTCATCTTAAACCGGACCGTCCGCTGAAGACGAGGATACCGGAGTTATGGCAGCCAGCTGTTACCATAACAACGATATCCTCCTTCAAAGTACCAACGTATAACGCAGGACATGGGGTGCAGAACACAGGACATGGGGTGCAGAACACAGGACATGGGGTCAGAACACAGGACATGGGGTGCAGAACACAGGACATGGGGTGCAGAACACAGGACATGGGGTGCAGAACATGGGGTGCAGAACACAGGACATGGGGTGCAGAACACAGGACATGGGGTGCAGAACATGGGGTACAGGACATGGGGTGCAGAACACAGGACATGGGGTGCAGAACATGGGGTCAGAACACAGGACATGGGGTGCAGAACACAGAACATGGGGTGCAGAACACAGGACATGGGGTGCAGAACATGGGGTCAGAACACAGGACATGGGGTGCAGAACACAGGACATGGGGTGCAGAACACAGGACATGGGGTCAGAACACAGGACATGGGGGTACAGAACATGGGGTGCAGAACACAGGACATGGGGTGCAGAACACAGGACATGGGGTGCAGAACATGGGGTACAGGACATGGGGTGCAGAACACAGGACATGGGGTGCAGAACACAGGACATGGGGTGCAGGACATGGGGTGCAGAACACAGGACATGGGGTGCAGAACATGGGGTCAGAACACAGGACATGGGGTGTGTAACGATATCACGTACGGGACATGAAAAGCTGTAGCTAGCTGCCATCTTGTGTGGAAGTAGCCATGACAGTTTGGCTAACCATGTAACCTCACAGAGAACTCTAAACTCTCTCCTTCCCCACCTTAGGAATTCAAAGCTTTTTAAGTTCAACAGAAAAGGTTATCTCAAAACATTTGCTGTAAGGGCAGAGTGTTCAGGCCTGTCGTAAAACTGTCACCCTCCCCACTCAGAGAACAAACAGACCTCGGTCGTAAAGTTTCTGAATACACCTCAATAGAATAAGTATGAAATTTCAGCATGTTTCATAACTTCTGACTTAGTAATAGCACAGACATAATCTGGACATATTTAGTTTCCTCAGATAATATGGAACGTGTCAAGTCCAGACACCCCTATGTCAGGTCATATGGGAAACCCCTGGGACCACTTATTCCTCCAAAGCAGGCTATACGTTATAGAGATGGCATGTTTAGACTTGTTTTGAAGGAAATCTCACGTTGAATAATAATATGGATATTTGGAGTCTGTAAACACTATAGATGCAGATATATGAACATGTATTACAAAATCTACCTGGGACGTGGTCATGAGTGTAGACACCTCCCAGCAACCAACCCCTAAAACCAGCTGACCAGATGATTGGTTACTGGTCGCTGTCAACACCCCCTTTGATTTGACAGAAAAGAGGAGATGCCAAGACAATGGTCAGTTCTCCTTTTACCATCCAAGAAGAAACATCTGCCAAGTCGAGAACCGATCACCTAGCTCATCGATCGAACTCTGATCAACCCTCGGACATTAATTGCAAGTATTCTCTCTTCCCAATTCTACCTTATTGCTCTGTGGCTGTATATTGTCTTTATCTTTTGAAACATCTTTTTTCTGTAAATATTTTATTTGCATCAACTTTGACCTTTTCATAATAAACCCTTATGTTGAAAAGTGATAACCTTGTCTCTAAAGCTCTTAATACAAGCTATAAACGGACCTGCCTCTTGAAGGGCGCTACTGTTGTAGAGTAAGACTCTGAGCAGACCTGTCTGTGGTGGCAGTGTGTGTGTGGCAGACGCTTATTCTACAATTATAATTGGTATTGCTGAAATTACGAGTCTCCCCCGGCTCGGTCTTTTAAACGGGGGGTGGTGGCAGTTAAAGGGTTAATGGTGTAATTAGCCCAGTGACAATCACTCTCAGGCTGCTCACACCTAGATTGTGGTCCCGCAAGCTGGAAAATCTTTGTGCTGGGCGCAGCTGAGAGTGGCATTGTTACGTAAGTGACAGCGTGGTGTGAGGTTGGCCGGTCCTTTGTCGCGAGTTAGCGAGGAGGGCGGGGATCTGACACCCGCAGAAGGGTGGTGGAAAATTTACTTCAAATGCAAAAATTCACATTATAATAGGAACTAAAACATATGGAATTAAATGTAACAATCTAAAAAATAATAATTCCAAAGTGCTGTAATGGTGGGGACCTCCCAACTAAAAACTTGTTGCACTTGAAGATATTTTGTGTGGCAATTATCTGTAGAGGGGTTTCCACCATCCCTGATGAGGTAAAACAAAAAAGTTTATGTCTTCTTCTCATTGTGATGTATTACATGTGAAATCACAAATCACTGGGATTGTTACACATGAAGGTAATCTGTATGATAAATATCTCTAGGAGGGTTTCCACCATTTGTTATGTCTTGTTGTCAGTGTGATGTGTATTATATGTGACGTTACGTATCGCCGGTATTGTGCTGATATTGACGTTTATTGAGGTTTCCACACATTGGAGGCTCCACTATTATTGGTAAGTTATTGATTAGTAAGTTAGCGCTGAGCTTTTTTTTGGTGGTGTGGGAAGACATAACAGAGCTCAGCGGTGGGACTTTTACTGACACTTTTATTTTCCCTCCAGTAGTTTATTGTAAACAGTAGTGTGGTGATTACTTATTATACTAAAGATTGGCACGTGGCATTAATAATCATCAACAGATTTCAGTTGTGCCCCACCAGGCCACCCCCCCCCATGGACAATGTGCCAGGCTGCTGAGTTCATCTCCTCGTCCCTGCACTCAGGGCACTGGTGGGCGGCACTCATGAGCATTGATTGGTGGCATTGGTTGGCACTGATAGGCACTGACAGGCAGCACTGATTGGCACTGATAGGTGGCATTGGTTAGCAGTGATAGACACTGATAGGCAACACTCATTGACAGCACTGATGGGCACTGATAGGCAACGCTGATGGGCACTGATTGACACCGATAGGAAGCACTGATTGGAAGCACTGATTGGCACTGATAGATTGCATTGAGAAGAAAAAGGTCCTGGACTGCCGCACTCCATGCAAAAACATCTTTATTTGAAAAATTGTTAAGATCCAAAAAGGCAAACAAAACAAAAGGTGGACAAAGCAGGTATAAAATAGCTAACGCGTTTCACATTCAGAGATGCTTACTCATAGCTAGATAGATTGCATTGGTTGGCACTGATTGGCAGCACTGAGAGATAGCACTGATTGGCACTGATAGGTGGCATTGGTTGGCACTGACAGATAGCACTGATAGGTGGCATTGGTTGGCACTGACAGATAGCACTGATTAGCACTGATAGGTGGCACTGATTGGCACTGATAAAGGAGGGGGGTTTCACATTGAGCAGATCGCCAGGCTTGTAAGAGCCACTAAGTGCCTTAAACTGTCATGTAATGTCACTGCTTGCAGAGACCAGCTGTCAAAACTCGGCGGTGATGTGGGGGGGGGGAGGTGGGACCAAACAGCTATCATACACCAGCCAACAGGATAGGGGCTTGGCGGGCCGCTCTGTGTATATTGCTCCGCCCCCTTTCTATCAGCTATCAAACACCAGCCAATGATTGGGCTGCTTAAGAAAAGGGGTGGAGCCACATACACGGAACGGCCCACCCAGTCCCTATCCAGTTGGCTGGTGTATGATAGCTGATGGAAAGGGGGCAGAGCCACATACACGGAGAGGCCCACCCAGCCCCTATCCCATTGGCTTGTGTTTGATAGGCTAGCTGTTTGGTCCCATCCACCTCCGACATCACCGCCGAGTTTTGACAGCTGGTGTGTATGAAGAGGCGGAGCTCTGAGTGTGTATGAGGAGGCGGAGCTCTGAGTGTGTATGAATGAATGAATGAATGAATGAATGATTTGTATAGCGTTGCAAATGCGAACTGAATCGCCTCAAGGCGCTGGATCCATCCTGTGTTATCCAGCTTCTTAGAATAGGTAGGTCTTGAGTTTCTTCCTGAAGGCCTGATGGTTTTCTTCCATGCGAATGTGAGTAGGTAGAGCGTTCCATAGCCATGGTCCTTGGACTGCGGATCTTCGTTTTCCCTTTGTTTTGTAGCGGTTGTTTGGAATAAGGAGGAGGTTTTGGTTAGAAGATTGAAGACTGCGATTGGGTGTGTAGCATTTTATTTTCTCGCATAGGTATTGGGGGGCGTTTCCTTGTATAAATTTGTGGGTGAGGCAGAGGGTCTTGAAAGTGATTAGATTCTTTACGGATAGCCAATGTAGGTTCCTCAGGGAAGGGGAGATGAATTCCCAAGGTTTTTTCCTGTTAGCAGTCTTGCCGCCGTGTTTTGGATGAGTTGTAAGTGCGCAAGCTGATATTGGGGTAGTCCTATGTAGAGGGAGTTTGCATAGTCGAGTCTGCAATTGATGATTGTTCCAACTACTGCTGCTTTGTCCTCTTCTGGGACGAAGGGGATGAGTCTACGTAGCAGTCGGAGGAGATGGTGAGATCCGCTAACTACTCATCCTATTTGTGCAGCCATTGACTCCGAGACTCTTGGCTTTGGTGCTTGGAGAGATGGTCTGTCCAAAGATGGTGGGAGGTGTCCATGGGGTCTTCGCTTTGGAATTTTGGTTTCCGTGTAGGAGAAGAAGCTCTGTTTTTGATCTGTTGAGTTTGAGAGAGCTAGTGGTCATCCAGTCGTCTATTAAAGTGAGGCATTTTTCTAGTCGCTGATGATGGTCTTTTTCTCCAGTGATGCGGAAGTAGAGTTGAGTATCATCAGCGTATGAGTGGAAGCAGAGGTCCGATTTTCTAATAATTTTGAGGAGTGGGTGGATGTAGATGTTGAAGAGCACTGGTGACAGGGGTGAACCTTGAGGGACTCCACAAGAGAATGCGCGGGTTTCAGAAGTGAATGCTCCCAGTTTCACTGTCTGAGAATGATTTCCTAAGAAGGATGTGAACCATTGTAGATCTGGGTCTGTGGCTCCTGCTACTTCTGTGAGACGGATGAGTAGAGTATTGTGGTCCACTGTATCGAAAGCTGCACTGAGGTCCAACAGTACCAGGAGACAAGATTCTCCGTCATCAGCTGCTTCGAGGGCGTCGTCCCATATTTTGAGAAGTGCCGTTTCTGTGCCATGGCCTGGGCGGAAGCCTGATTGCAGAGGGTCCAAGAGTTTGGGTGTGTCCAGGTGGTATTGTAGCTGTTGTACTACTTCTTTCTCTATAATCTTGGAGATGGTGTTAAGGCTTGTTATCGGTCTGCGGTACTTAACCACTTGCCGCCCGCCATATAGCAAAATGACGTCGGCAAAGTGGTTTCAATATCCTGACTGGACGTCATATGACGTCCTCAGGATATTGAGCCGCTGCGCGCCCCCGGGGGCGCGCATCGCGGCGATCGTTGTTGCGGGGTGTCAGTCTGACACCCTGCAACACCGATCCAGGTAAAGAGTCTCTGACGGAGACTCTTTACCACGTGATCAGCCGTGTCCAATCACGGCTGATCACGATGTAAATAGGAAGAGCCGGTGATCGGCTTTTCCTCACTCGCGTCTGACAGATGTGAGTAGAGGAGCGCCGATTGGCTGCTCTCCTGACAGGGGGGGGTCTGTGCTGATTGTTTATCAGCACAGCCCCCCCTCGGATCCTACCCAGGACCACCAGGGAAGCCGCACAGGACCACCAGGGAAACCAGACACACTGGACCACCAGGTATGCCCCCTAGACCCCCAGGGAAATACTGATCTGTACAAAGGCAGCTGCCAATCAATGCCCAGGCAGCCGCCAATCAGTGCCCACTCTCATGCCTACCACTGCCAGTGCCACCAGGGATGCCCATCAGTGTCGCGTATCAGTGCCCATCAGTGCCGCGTATCAGTGCCCATCAGTGCCATGTATCAGTGCCCATCAGTGCCGCCTATCAGTGCCCAGCAGTGCCGCCTATCAGTGCCCATCAGTGCCACCCATAAGAACCCATCTGTGCAGCCTTTCAGTGCCCATAAGTGTTGCCTAACAGTGCCCATCAGTGCCCACCAGTGCCACCCATAAGTGCCCATCAGTGCCGTCTATCAATGCCCATCAGTGCCGCATATCAGTGCCCATCGTCAGTGCCCGCTCATTGGTGCCACCTCATCGCTGCCGCCTTATCAGTGCCCGTCAGTGCCGCCTTATCAGTGCCCATCAGTGAAAGAGAAAACTTACTTATTTACAAAATTTTTAAACAAAAACAAAAGCAAAACTTTTATTTTTTTCAGAATTTTCGGTCTTTTTTTATCTGTTTCGCAAAAAATAAAAACCGCAGAGGTGATCAAATACCACCAAAAGAAAGCTCTATTTGTGGGAACAAAATGATAAAAATTTAGTTTGGGTACAGTGATGGATGACCGCGCAATTGTCATTCAAACTGCGACAGTGCTGAAAGCTGAAAATTGGTCTGGGCAGGAAGGTGTATAAGTGCCCGGTATTGAAGTGGTTAAGGTCCTTAGGGTCGAGGTTGGATTCCTTTAGGAGGGGTTTGACGATGCCATGCTTGAGGGTGATCGGAACAGTCCTTTCTTTGAACGACTGGTTTATGAGGTGTGTTATAGTGGGAGCCAAGATGTCGTAACATTCTTTCAGGATTTTTGTGGGAATGGTGTCGTTTGGTGATGTGCTGTCTCTGAGGCTTCTGATGATGTTTTTGGTGGTGTCAGAGGTGATTGGGATCAGCGAAAAATTTGGTGATTGTGTGATGATCGTATCGATTTTTTCTTTTTGCTTTAGTTTGATGAGGTTGGTTGTTTTTTTCTGTTGAATTGTTTTCCGGATGTTGTCGATTCTGTCGATAAAAAAATCCGATAATTCATTGCAGAATTCTTGGGTTTCCTTTCCTGGGGGCTCTAGGCAGGTGGGGTTCACAATCTTGGCGACTATTTTAAAGAGTTCCCGAGGGCGGTTTAAGGCTGTTGAGATGGTGTTTGAGAAATGTTCCTTTTTTGCTTTGAAGATTGCTTTGTGATATTTCTCCGTGAGTGCTTTGTAGTTTTTGTGTGGTTTTCCTTTGTGGAATTTCTTCTCCAGGCTCTTTCAGCTCTTCTGCGTTCCTGCTTTAGTAAAGTAAGAGTGCCATTAAACCATCCAGAGTTTATCTTGCGGATGTGTGTTCTACGTTTTGGAGCCACTGAGTCCGCTGTTTGTAGTAATACCTTGTTTAAGGAGTTGAGTGTTTGTCCCGTTGAGTGGTTTAAGTTTACCATTGCTATTTTGTTTGATAATGTGGTTCTGAAGAGTTCGGAGTGTAGTTTCTTCTGAGATCTTGTCCAGCGTGTTGTTATTGCGTGTTTCCGTTTTTGGAGGGTGATGTTGGTAGCGATTTTAAATTTGATAGCGTGGTGATCCGTCCACGGTAGCGGTAGGTTGTCGAATATGTTGACGTCTATATTTTGTTTGAGGATGAGGTCCAGAATGTGTCCCGAACCATGCGTAGGAGCATCTATCAGTTGCTGAAGTTGGTTAATGCAGGAGGTGGCGATAGGGTCTTGGGTGGAGTTTGCCCAGAGGTTGAAGTCTCCAAGTACCAAAAAGTTTTCGGTTTTCAGGATGTGAGTTGAGATGAATTCTGTGAAGGGTGTAAGGAGGTTGGTCTTCGGTCCTGGTGGTCTGTAACATAGAAGTATGTGGATAGTGTCTTGGGGTGTTGATTGAAGATGTAGGGTGAGTGTCTCCATGAAAGGCACTGAGTTCTGTACAGTTGGTTTGATGAGTGCGAGGTGAGATTTGAAGATCACTGCTAGGCCTCCTCCTTTTTTTCCTGTTCTGTGCTCCTTTAGGATCCTGTAGTTTTCAGGCACCAATTCGGTTAGGATGGCGTTGCAGTCGGGAGTTAGCCAGCTTTCCATAATGAAGAGGCAATCTATGTTGTTTTGGGTGATGAAGTCGTGTACCTCCAGTCTGTGCTTGACTGCAGATCTGGTGTTGATCAAAGCGCATGCTAATTGTTGTGGTTGAATTGTTGTCTTCCTATAGTTGATGGTTGATTGTAGGTTGGTCCTTAGTAGTTGTTCCTTCTGTAGTATTTTATGAATGGATGTTGTTAATGTTGAGGCGGTATTTCTTAGCCTGTGGAGAGCGTCCGCTGAGTATTTGAAGTTGCACATGGCGAGAAAACTGCTGAAGATAGGAGGATGCGGTGATGATTCTGATGTATCGATGGTGAAGTTGCTGAGAAGATGATGGTCTGAAGAATGCCGCTGCTTCAGGGGTGGAGTTGATGATGGTGCAACTGGAACTGTTGGTGGTGGTGGAGGGGGGGGGCCACGCAGGCCTAACCGCCCTACCGATGATCCAGAGGAAGGCGAAAACCCCCTAGCTGAGCTAGCCAATTGCTTCAGCAGAGGAGAAAATTCCTTCCTGACCCCCGGAGGCGATCGGACCGAGGTCCCTGGATCAACTGCTACTAGGTGGACCCGCGTACTTACCTGACCCGGGTTGGTCGGTGATGAGTAGAGAAAGGAGAGGGGTGGAGGGGGGCTGTCAGACCGAAGGAGAGGGCACTAGGGTTGACCTAGGCTACTACTTACTGGTACTGAGCCGCGTCTGGAAAGATCAAGATGAAAACCGGTGCAAGGCCTGAGCCAAGGATTGTCCTTCTCTTAGTATCCCATGCCCTTGCGGTGAGGTCCGGTACGACGGAGGTGGTATTCAGGGGTGGGAAGGGCACTGCCCGCTAGAGACAGAGAGGAGTGAGCTGAAGAGATGAGCCAGAGCTGGCCGCAACCGCGGTCTGTCCCCCGTGTCTAGCAGCTAGGGACAGGGTGACCAGATGGCGGCTGTGGAAGGTGCACTGGTGAGCAGGGGCTAGTGGATCCCTGTGGAGTACTGCTGTGGAGTCCGGGAGGAGCTCCGGGCGGCCGGTAGGGAGCTACGGCCTAGTGTGGGAGTACCAAGATGGCCACCGGGCTAGGCCCGAGCCGCGGCCTGATCAGATGCTGAGAGGTGCACTGAAGGGCAGGGGTCTGGCGGGGTAGGGGACCGGGTCCGGTTCCTGGTAGGTCCAGCTGTGGAGTCCGAGGATGCGCTCCGGGTGGCTGGGGAGTGCTGCGGCCGCGTGTGGGTGTCCCAAGATGGCCACTGGACTAGGCCCGAGCCGTGGTCTGTCCAGATGGAGGATCCCAACGATCGCGCCAGTAGCTGGTGGGTACGGTGCGGGAGGGAGGGGTGCGGGGTCTGCTGATCGGGGTGGGGAGGCTGGGGGAGGAAGGCGACAGGCCGGGCTAGGGCGGAGTGCTAGGCCGAAGCCGCGGTGTGTCCTGGGAGGCTGTCCTGTGTGCTGGAACTAAGCGTTCGGAGGCAGCAGACGGCGCGATGGAGACTGGGGGCCGAGGTGTCCCGCTCCCGTTTCTGGATGTTGCTAGGGGCTGCTGGGGGACCCGGGAAGAATCCTGGATGCCGGATGGCCGGTGCTTCAGTACACACGTCTGTACGTCTGCTCTCTGCTCTGCTCTGACAACTCTGTCAATTACTCAAAGGCAACAGGGGTACTCTGTTTTCAAAAGAGTACCCCTCTGAAGAGGCGGAGCCCTGAGTGTGTATGAAGAGGCGGAGCCCTGAGTGTGTATGAAGAGGCGGAGCCCTGAGTGTATATGAAGAGGCGGAGCTCTGAGTGTGTATGAAGAGGCGGAGCTCTGAGTGTGTATGAAGAGGCGGAGTTCTGAGTGTGTATGAAGAGGAGGAGCTCTGAGTGTGTATGAAGAGGCGGAGCCCTGAGTGTGTATGAAGAGGCGGAGCTCTGAGTGTGTATGAAGAGGCGGAGCTCTGAGTGTGTATGAAGAGGCGGAGCCCTGAGTGTGTATGAAGAGGCGGAGCCCTGAGTGTGTATGAAGAGGCGGAGCCCTGAGTGTGTATGAAGAGGCGGAGCCCTGAGTGTGTATGAAGAGGCGGAGCTCTGAGTGTGTATGAAGAGGCGGAGCCCTGAGTGTGTATGAAGAGGCGGAGCCCTGAGTGTGTATGAAGAGGCGGAGCTCTGAGTGTGTATGAAGAGGCGGAGCTCTGAGTGTGTATGAAGAGGCGGAGCCCTGAGTGTGTATGAAGAGGCGGAGCTCTGAGTGTGTATGAAGAGGCGGAGCCCTTAGTGTGTATGAAGAGGCGGAGCCCTGAGTGTGTATGAAGAGGCGGAGCTCTGAGTGTGTATGAAGAGGCGGAGCCCAGAGTGTGTATGAAGAGGCGGAGCCCAGAGTGTGTATGAAGAGGCGGAGCCCTGAGTGTGTATGAAGAGGCGGAGCCCTGAGTGTGTATGAAGAGGCGGAGCCCTGAGTGTGTATGAAGAGGCGGAGCCCTGAGTGTGTATGAAGAGGCGGAGCCCTGAGTGTGTATGAAGAGGCGGAGCTCTGAGTGTGTATGAAGAGGCGGAGCTCTGAGTGTGTATGAAGAGGCGGAGCTCTGAGTGTGTATGAAGAGGCGGAGCCCTGAGTGTGTATGAAGAGGCGGAGCTCTGAGTGTGTATGAAGAGGCGGAGCCCTTAGTGTGTATGAAGAGGCGGAGCCCTAAGTCTCCCGTTGGCGGAGACGTTTAAATCTGTGGCTGGTATCGATTCGATGATCCATACTTTTAGGCCTACGGTGGATTTAGGGTGATGTTGGGTGAAATGTCGTGGGACGCTATGGTGGTCTTTACCGGCCTCGATGAATCGGCGGTGCTCTCCAAAACGCTGGCGTAGGGGGGCGTATAGTTCGACCTACATAGTGGAGGCCGCAGGGGCAGGTCAGGCAGTATACTACATGGTCTGTAGAACAGGTGTAGAATTCTGAAATTTTGGATGTTTTATTTTTAATCGGGAATGTTTTTTGACCATGTTGTACAAAACTGCATGTAAGGCGAAGGGGTTTGCGGCATTGATACATCCCAATCATAAAGAAGAGTTGGAGTGAAGATGACGTATTTGTTTTCTTTTTGAGTTTGCTTGGGGCAATCTTTCCCTTAATGTTGGGTGCTTTCCTATATGAAAATTTCGGTTTATTTGGTATACTGTCTTTGAGATGGGGATCCTGCAGTAGTATTGGCCAATGTTTCTGAACTATGTGTTCCATATTTTTGTATTTGTTATGAAGTTGAGTCGTGAACCGAATGTCCTTTGATGAATTCATTCTATGGGTATGAGTGTCAGGATTGACGTATGTGGTGTAGGCTTGTTCGATGAGTGAAGGAGGGTAGCCTTGTTCAATAAATTTTTGTTTGAGATTTATGCTTTGTGTCTGATAGTCTGACTGCATGGTGCAATTATGTCTGAGACGGCAGAATTGACTTTTTGGAATATTTTTTAACCAACGAGGGTGATGGCAACTATTGTAGTGCAGATAGGAATTCCCAGCAGTGGATTTGCAATAATTTTTTGCATGGATGCTGTAACGATATCAAGTACGGGACATGAAAAGCTGTAGCTAGCTGCCATCTTGTGTGGAAGTAGCCATGACAGTTTGGCTAACCATGTAACCTCACAGAGAACTCTAAACTCCCTCCTTCCCCACCTTAGGAATTCAAAGCTTTTTAAGTTCAACAGAAAAGGTTATCTCAAAACATTTGTTGTAAGGGCAGTGTTCAGGCCTGTCGTAAAACTGTCACCCTCCCCATTCAGAGACCAAACAGGCCATCGGTCGTAAAGTTTTCTGAATACACCTCACTAGAATAAGTATGAAATTTCAGCATGTTTCATAACTTCTGACTTAGTAATAGCACAGACATAATCTGGACATATTTAGCTTCCTCAGATAATATGGAACGTTTCAAGTCCAGACACCCCTATGTCAGGTCATATGGGAAACCCCTGGGACCACTTATTCCTCCAAAGCAGGCTATACGTTATAGAGATGGCATGTTTAGACTTGTTTTGAAGGAAATCTCAAGTTGAATAATAATATGGATATTTGGAGTCTGTAAACACTATAGATGCAGATATATGAGTATGTATTACTAAAATCTACCTGGGACGTGGTCATGAGTGTAGACACCTCCCAGCAACCAACCCCTAAAACCAGCTGACCAGATGATTGGTTACTGGTCACTGTCAACACCCCCTTTGATTTGACAGAAAAGAGGAGATGCCAAGACAATGGGCAGTTCTCCTTTTACCATCCAAGAAGAAACATCTGCCAAGTCGAGAACCGATCACCTAGTCCATCGATCGAACTCTGATCAACCCTCGGACATTAATTGCAAGTATTCTTCCTTCCCAATTCTACCTTATTGCTTTGTGGCTGTATATTGTCTTTATCTTTTGAAACATCTTTTTTCTGTAAATATTTTATTTGCATCAACTTTGACCTTTTCATAATAAACCCTTATGTTGAAAAGTGTTAACCTTGTCTCTAAAGCTCTTAATGCAAGCTATAAACGGACCTGCCTCTTGAAGGGCGCTACTGTTGTAGAGTAAGACTCTGAGCAGACCTGTCTGTGGTGGCAGTGGGTGTGGCAGACGCTTATTCTAAAATTATAATTGGTATTGCAAAATTACGAGTCTCCCCCGGCTCGGTCTTTTAAAGGGGGGTGGTGGCGGTTAAAAGGGTTAATTGTGTAATTAGCCCAGTGACAATCACTCTCAGGCTGCTCGCACCTAGATTGTGGTCCCGCAAGCTGGAAAATCTTTGTGCTGGGCGCAGCTGAGAGTGGCATTGTTACGTAAGTGACAGCGTGGTGTGAGGTTGGCCGGTCCTTCCTTGCAAGTTAGCGAGGAGGGCGGGGATCTGACACCCGCGATCGTCACAGATGCGACCAGTATCATGAAATAGATCAAGGTCTAAGAATGCTAGATGTGTTTTATCGTGAACAGATGTAAAGGATAGGCCCATGTTGTTATCATTACAATGGGAAACAAAAGATTCAATATCATCGGTATTACCGTCCCAGATAATAATGATGTCATCAATATAACGACCGTAAAATATAATTTTGGCCATGAAAGGGTTATTCGCCCATATATATCGCGTTTCCCAAAGAACCATAGTTAAGTTGGCATATGAAGGTGCAAAATTGGTGCCCATGGCAGTGCCATGGGTTTGAAGGTAGTAATGGTCTTCAAATATGAAATAATTGTGAGTCAGGCAGAAGAATGTGGCATCTAGAATGAATTTAGCTTTGTTTGGATGAATAGATGGGTCTTCTGACAGAAAGTGTTATATGGCCTGCATACCGACATTATGGGGGATGGATGTGTATAAAGATTGGACATCCAGTGAGAGCCAGATGTAGTTGGGCTCCCATTGGTATGGACCTAATAATTCAAGCAGGTGTATTCCATCTTTGATATGGGATTGTAAATTGGAAACAAAAGGTTGTAGAAAAAGGTCTACATACTGGGAAAAACCACTAGTAATACTGTTCATAGAGGCAACTATGGGTCTGCCAGGAGGGTTGGTAGTGCTTTTATGTACTTTTGGTAAATGATAGAAATACGGAGTTTGGTGGTATTTTTTAACCAAGAATAAAGCTTCGTTTTTGGTAATTACATTATCTTTGGTGGCTTGGTTAACTAAAATTGTAGCATCAATAGTGAAACTAGGTAGGGGGTCCTCTTGCAATTTTGTATAGGTTTGTGAGTCTCCGAGTAGTCTAATGGCCTCTTTGATGTAGTCTACACGGTTTTGCAACACAATGCTACCGCCCTTATCTGCTGATTTATTGATAACATTCTCATTGGTTTTCAATAAATTGAGGGCTAATCTTTCTGGGTATGTTAAATTGTGATTTTTATAGGGGTTGTGTTGCTGTTGGCACATCATCAATAATTCAGAGTATACCATGCGGTAAAATGTTTCAAGGCATGGGCCTTTAGATTGTGTGGGATAAAAATTAGACAGGGGACGAAGATTGGTGTGTTTAACTGCAGGAGAACAATTTAGATGTTGGGTATATAAAAGGGCATCTGATTCAGGATTATCAGGGTTAAGGAACGGTCCAGTTCCTTCGTGATATAATTCTTCTAATATATCCAAGGCTATTTTTTCGTCTAGGATGTTGCTATAGGCTGAAGAGGGGGAGGTTGTGTCGATTGAAATGATAGATGCATCTTTAGCTGCTTTTATATTATAAAATCTTTTGAGGGTAAGGTCTCGGATAAACTTGTTCAAATCTTTGAACAACTGGAAGGCGTTAGGCAAATTAGTTGGTGCGAAAGTAAGTCCTCGTGTGAGTAAGATAGTTTCCTGCGTTGTGAGTGTGTGTGAAGATAAGTTGAAAATCTTCACCGTAGGCGTTGTTTTCTGCTGTGTGGGCTTGGGTTTATGTTTTCCTCCTCGTCCCCTACAACCTCTTCGGTGTATTTTCTTTTTGACGGCCTGGTGGGGAAGAGGCTGGGCCCTAAAAAAGAGACCGCAGGTAGTGCTGCGTCTGAAGTAAGTTGAGCACCAGTTACAGTGGAATAGTCAATGGTGCCCCTGGAGCTGGGAGTGGATGGAATAGTGGAATTGCTGGAGGTAGGGTTATGAGATGTATGTGACATACTCGTATGGAAATTTGGGATAGTCTGGTGTGAGGTAGATGGGGAGACTGTACTATTTGATTCTAGTGTGGTAGATGTATTTCTTGCAGGGTGGTTATGGCTGGTATTACTATTCTGTTTAGTAATTGAAACTTTGCGGGTGTCAGTAGTATTAGATACTCCACTGATGCCTGTGGTGGTGTTATTCCTTCTGGATACACTACTTGTATCTATAGTAGTGGTATTGTTCTGGTTGTTATTGGAGGGTCTAGGTCTATTGACGGTGGGTTGTTCCTGACGATTAGAGGTAATAGTGACCACCCAGGGGTCAATATGCAGTAATGAGGGTATACTGTTCTCGTTTTTGCGTTTCCACGTAAAAGCTTTATTATGATTATAATCATCTATATCTCTTTTGAATTTCCTTAGTTTGGTACGAATGAGGATGTCCTCTTGATGTTTGGTGTTTTGTTTGAGGGTGTTGAGCCATCTGTCAGGCAGTGTATTGGTGAGCTTTAAAATATCGTCAGAGAGGATTTGTACTAAATGTACTGCTGCGTCATATTTAATAGTTCTCTGTTCGATAATAATACTGATCCACTTTTGTGTACAGAATTCAGCAATCGAAAGCCATTCCTTCTCGTGTGATTGGTCTAGAAATGAACAGTCCTTTAATATGCGTAGGCCTCGGGGTGAAGTATGCGTGGAATGGTATTTTTCTAAAAAGTACCTATCCCACCGTTGTGTATTGGCAGAGGTGCATGCCCGTTCAAATCTTTTGAATAATATACCGTATATACTCGAGTATAAGTCGAATTTTTCAGCACATTTTTTTGTGCTGAGAGTGCCCCCCTCGACTTATACTCGAGTCAAGCACTTTTCTACAGCAAAAATTTTCATTTTTTGAACCGAATTTGGGGCCCCATATCTCAGGGCCACTTGGTGCTAGAAACCCCAGATTTGGTATGCAAACCCAGTGGACCAGGTACCATAACATATCCAAAGCTGAAATTCCTAGCTCTAAGTGGCCCCAAGATATGGGGCCCCAAAATCGGTTCGGAAAATGTCATTCTCTGCTGCAGAAAAGTGCTTGATATTTTCTAAACTGACTTTGGGGCCCCGTATCTCAGGGCCACTTGGTGCTAGAAACCCCAAGTTTGGTATGCAAACCCAATGGACCTGGTACCACAACATATCCAAAGCTGGGGTTCCTAGCATCAAGTGGCCCTGAGATACGGGGCCCCAAACCTGGTTCGGAAAATGTCATTCTCTGCTGCAGAAAAGTGCTTGACATTTTCTGAACTGATTTTTGGGGCCCTGTATCTTGGGGCCACTTGGTGCTAGAAACCCCAGCTTTGGAAATTTTATGGTGCTAGTTCCACTGGGTTTGCAAACCAAATTTGGGGTTCTTAGCACTAAGTGGCCCCGAGATACGGGGCCCCAAATTCAGTCAACTGTGTCCATCTGCAGCAATGTCATTTCGGGACCCTTTGGGTTCAGAGACCCCAAATATTGGCTGCAGCTCAGGGGGCATCTAGGAACCCTTAACTACCGGGTTTGAAGTTTGGGGGACCTATGGCTGCAAATGGGCACAGTGAGGCTGCAAATGGGCATTGTTGACCCTCTTTTCCCCTTACAGTAGCTGCGCATTTCTCACCCTCGTCTTATACTCGGGTCAATACGTTTTTCCCATTTTTTTTTTGTGGTAAATTAGGGCCTCGACTTATACTCGGAACGACTTATACTCGAGTATATACGGTACATAGATCATTATATTTGGGATGAATAAATTTGTTGGTGGGTGTAAATAGTGTGCTTGGAAGCACTGGGTACAAAGTGTCCAATATAGAGTATTTTAAGGTTTCTATTTCCTTCAAGAGTTCCATGATATGCAGACAAAAAAAAACAAAAACAAACAGGGAGTGATAGTGAGAAAGGAAGATTGGTGGGGAAGGGGGGAGGGGAAGGGTTTGGGCTGATGAGGAAGCAGAGGGAGGGGGTCAAATGGTAGGGAAAGGAGCACACAAGACACAGTCACTGTTCAATCAGTTGTACTGTCCATGGGTCTCCTTGATGATAGCAGGGTAAATCCTGTTAGTCTATGAAGAAAGAACCTTGATATAACGGTGATGTCGACCAAGCTTGTTCCAGCCTAAGCAGCAGCCAAGAAGCTTCAATGAGGTATAAAACAGAGAGGTGATAAGGGCGCTCTGGTGGAGGTGGGTAGCTGGTCAGAGGGATGATAGTGATGAGATGGCACTTCTGGCAGCACTTTGGTTAGAGGAGAAGCAACTCTGAAGATATAAAAAAGGAAAAGAAAGGCGCCTCTAAGTGCAGTATGTCAAATTTAATAGAGTGCACAAAGGGTTAAAAGCACTTACAAGATTGTTGAGTGTTAAAAGACATGATAAAATCCGGAGTCGTCATCTGTGGGATGTGTCCATCCTCAGCACGGTGGTAGAGAGCAGTGTAGAGCCGTCCAGCAGCTGTAAAGCGTTCTCATGCGTGTTGGAAAGAGGAGGCAGCAGGGAAGCCTGTATTCACTGCGGGACACACAAGGCTGACGGTGTCAGTGGAGAGAAGGGGCCTACACCCTATTTGCATGTGTACAAATGCCCGGCCGCCTTTATAACACATTCATATAGACACCCGGCCGACCATGTAACACACCTGTATATTAATTCAATGTCAACTTTATGTTTGTATATTTATTTATTTATTATTGTTAATTTAATCACTGCCATCTGTGCCCTGCACCCCTGTGTCACATTCATTCAGGACTTCATTGTATATAGCATTGACGTTAATAGTTCATTTTGCGGGTGCGCAGTCGTCTATGGCCGTCCTCATAATACATCTGTCACTTCCCTTATCATTGTGTATTTAGTATCTGCCCATACTCCTCCCCTTACTCCTCCCCTAACTCCTCCCCTTGCTCCTCCCCCTCACCATTTATAAGCCAGCTTGAGGAGTGTGGGGGTAGATCTGACGAAGGAGCCGCACATGCTCCGAAACGCGTTGCCACCCCCTTCTCTCCACTGACACCGTCAGCCTTGTGTGTCCCGCAGTGAATACCGGCTTCCCTGCTGCCTCCTCTTTCCAACATGCATGAGAACGCTTTACAGCTGCTGGACGGCTCTACACGGCTCTCTACCACCGTGCTGAGGATGGACACATCCCACAGATGACGACTCCGGATTTTATCATGTCTTTTAACACTCAACAATCTTGTAAGTGCTTTTAACCCTTTGTGCACTCTATTAAATTTTACATACTGCACTTAGAGGCGCCTTTCTTTTCCTTTTTTGGAGCTCTGAGTGTCTATGAAGAGGCGGAGCTCTGAGTGTGTATGAAGAGGCGGAGCTCTGAGTGTGTATAAAGAGGCGGAGCTCTGAGTGTGTATGAAGAGGCGGAGCTATGAGTGTGTATGAAGAGGCAGGGCTCTGAGTGTGTATGAAGAGGCGGAGCTCCTGAGTGTGTATGAAGAGGCGGAGCCCTGAGTGTGTATGAAGAGGCGGAGCTCTGAGTGTGTATAAAGAGGCGGAGCTCTGAGTGTGTATGAAGAGGCGGAGCTATGAGTGTGTATGAAGAGGAGGAGCTCTGAGTGTGTATGAAGAGGCGGAGCCCTGAGTGTGTATGAAGAGGCGGAGCTCCTGAGGGTGTATAAAGAGGCGGAGCTCTGAGTGTGTATGAAGAGGCGGAGCTATGAGTGTGTATGAAGAGGCGGAGCCCTGAGTGTGTATGAAGAGGCGGAGCCCTGAGTGTGTATGAAGAGGCGGAGCTCTGAGTGTGTATGAAGAGGCGGAGCCCTGAGTGTGTATGAAGAGGCGGAGCTCCTGAGTGTGTATGAAGAGGCGGAGCTCTGAGTGTGTATGAAGAGGCGGAGCTCTAAATGTGTATGAAGAGGCGGAGCCCTGAGTGTGTATGAAGAGGCGGAGCTCTGAGTGTGTATGAAGAGGCGGAGCCCTGAGTGTGTATGAAGAGGCGGAGCCCTGAGTGTGTATGAAGAGGCGGAGCTCCTGAGTGTGTATGAAGAGGCGGAGCTCTGAGTGTGTATGAAGAGGCGGGGCCCTGAGTGTGTATGAAGAGGCGGAGCTCCTGAGTGTGTATGAAGAGGCGGAGCTCTGAGTGTGTATGAAGAGGCGGAGCCCTGAGTGTGTACCAAGAGGCGGAGCCCTGAGTGTGTATGAAGAGGCGGAGCCCTGAGTGTGTATGAAGAGGCGGAGCTCTAAATGTGTATGAAGAGGCGGAGCTCTGAGTGTGTATGAAGAGGCGGAGCTCTGAGTGTGTATGAAGAGGCGGAGCTCTGAGTGTGTATGAAGAGACGGAGCTCCTGAGTGTGTATGAAGAGGCGGAGCCCTGAGTGTGTATGAAGAGGCGGAGCCCTGAGTGTGTATGAAGAGGGGGAGCTCTGAGTGTGTATGAAGAGGCGGAGCCCTGAGTGTGTATGAAGAGGCGGAGCTCTGAGTGTATAAAACAGAGAGGTGATAAGGGCGCTCTGGTGGAGGTGGGTAGCTGGTCAGAGGGATGATAGTGATGAGATGGCACTTCTGGCAGCACTTTGGTTAGAGGAGAAGCAACTCTGAAGATATAAAAAAGGAAAAGAAAGGCGCCTCTAAGTGCAGTATGTAAAATTTAATAGAGTGCACAAAGGGTTAAAAGCACTTACAAGATTGTTGAGTGTTAAAAGACATGATAAAATCCGGAGTCGTCATCTGTGGGATGTGTCCATCCTCAGCACGGTGGTAGAGAGCAGTGTAGAGCCGTCCAGCAGCTGTAAAGCGTTCTCATGCGTGTTGGAAAGAGGAGGCAGCAGGGAAGCCTGTATTCACTGCGGGACACACAAGGCTGACGGTGTCAGTGGAGAGAAGGGGCCTACACCCTATTTGCATGTGTACAAATGCCCGGCCGCCTTTATAACACATTCATATAGACACCCGGCCGACCATGTAACACACCTGTATATTAATTCAATGTCAACTTTATGTTTGTATATTTATTTATTTATTATTGTTAATTTAATCACTGCCATCTGTGCCCTGCACCCCTGTGTCACATTCATTCAGGACTTCATTGTATATAGCATTGACGTTAATAGTTCATTTTGCGGGTGCGCAGTCGTCTATGGCCGTCCTCATAATACATCTGTCACTTCCCTTATCATTGTGTATTTAGTATCTGCCCATACTCCTCCCCTTACTCCTCCCCTAACTCCTCCCCTTGCTCCTCCCCCTCACCATTTATAAGCCAGCTTGAGGAGTGTGGGGGTAGATCTGACGAAGGAGCCGCACATGCTCCGAAACGCGTTGCCACCCCCTTCTCTCCACTGACACCGTCAGCCTTGTGTGTCCCGCAGTGAATACCGGCTTCCCTGCTGCCTCCTCTTTCCAACATGCATGAGAACGCTTTACAGCTGCTGGACGGCTCTACACGGCTCTCTACCACCGTGCTGAGGATGGACACATCCCACAGATGACGACTCCGGATTTTATCATGTCTTTTAACACTCAACAATCTTGTAAGTGCTTTTAACCCTTTGTGCACTCTATTAAATTTTACATACTGCACTTAGAGGCGCCTTTCTTTTCCTTTTTTGGAGCTCTGAGTGTCTATGAAGAGGCGGAGCTCTGAGTGTGTATGAAGAGGCGGAGCTCTGAGTGTGTATAAAGAGGCGGAGCTCTGAGTGTGTATGAAGAGGCGGAGCTATGAGTGTGTATGAAGAGGCAGGGCTCTGAGTGTGTATGAAGAGGCGGAGCTCCTGAGTGTGTATGAAGAGGCGGAGCCCTGAGTGTGTATGAAGAGGCGGAGCTCTGAGTGTGTATAAAGAGGCGGAGCTCTGAGTGTGTATGAAGAGGCGGAGCTATGAGTGTGTATGAAGAGGCGGAGCCCTGAGTGTGTATGAAGAGGCGGAGCCCTGAGTGTGTATGAAGAGGCGGAGCTCTGAGTGTGTATGAAGAGGCGGAGCCCTGAGTGTGTATGAAGAGGCGGAGCTCCTGAGTGTGTATGAAGAGGCGGAGCTCTGAGTGTGTATGAAGAGGCGGAGCTCTAAATGTGTATGAAGAGGCGGAGCCCTGAGTGTGTATGAAGAGGCGGAGCTCTGAGTGTGTATGAAGAGGCGGAGCCCTGAGTGTGTATGAAGAGGCGGAGCCCTGAGTGTGTATGAAGAGGCGGAGCTCCTGAGTGTGTATGAAGAGGCGGAGCTCTGAGTGTGTATGAAGAGGCGGGGCCCTGAGTGTGTATGAAGAGGCGGAGCTCCTGAGTGTGTATGAAGAGGCGGAGCTCTGAGTGTGTATGAAGAGGCGGAGCCCTGAGTGTGTACCAAGAGGCGGAGCCCTGAGTGTGTATGAAGAGGCGGAGCCCTGAGTGTGTATGAAGAGGCGGAGCTCTAAATGTGTATGAAGAGGCGGAGCTCTGAGTGTGTATGAAGAGGCGGAGCTCTGAGTGTGTATGAAGAGGCGGAGCTCTGAGTGTGTATGAAGAGACGGAGCTCCTGAGTGTGTATGAAGAGGCGGAGCCCTGAGTGTGTATGAAGAGGCGGAGCCCTGAGTGTGTATGAAGAGGCGGAGCTCTGAGTGTGTATGAGTAGGCGGAGCTCTGAGTGTGTATGAAGAGGCGGAGCTCTGAGTGTGTATGAAGAGGCGGAGCTCTGAGTGTGTATGAAGAGGCGGAGCTCAGAGTGTGTATGAAGAGGCGGAGCTCTGAGTGTGTATGAGTAGGCGGAGCTCTGAGTGTGTATGAAGAGGCGGAGCTCTGAGTGTGTATGAAGAGGCGGAGCTCTGAGTGTGTATGAAGAGGCGGAGCCCTGAGTGTGTATATAGAGGCGGAGCTCTGAGTGTGTATGAAGAGGTGGAGCTCCTGAGTTTGTATGAAGAGGCGGAGCTCCTGAGTGTGTATGAAGAGGCGGAGCCCTGAGTGTGTATGAAGAGGCGGAGCCCTGAGTGTGTATGAAGAGGCGGAGCCCTGAGTGTGTATGAAGAGGCGGAGCTCTGAGTGTGTATGAAGAGGCGGAGCTCTGAGTGTGTATGAAGAGGCGGAGCTCTGAGTGTGTATGAAGAGGCGGAGCCCTGAGTGTGTATGAAGAGGCGGAGCCCTGAGTGTGTATGAAGAGGCGGAGCTCTGAGTGTGTATAAAGAGGTGGAGCTCTGAGTGTGTATGAAGAGGCGGAGCCCTGAGTGTGTATGAAGAGGCGGAGCTCTGAGTGTGTATGAAGAGGCGGAGCTCTGAGTGTGTATGAAGAGGCGGAGCTCTGAGTGTGTATGAAGAGGCGGAGCTCTGAGTGTGTATGAAGAGGCGGAGCCCTGAGTGTGTATGAAGAGGCGGAGCCCTGAGTGTGTATGAAGAGGCGGAGCTCTGAGTGTGTATGAAGAGGCGGAGCCCTGAGTGTGTATGAAGAGGCGGAGCTCTGAGTGTGTATGAAGAGGCGGAGCTCTGAGTGTGTATGAAGAGGGGGAGCTCTGAGTGTGTATGAAGAGGCGGAGCCCTGAGTGTGTATGAAGAGGCGGAGCTCTGAGTGTATAAAACAGAGAGGTGATAAGGGCGCTCTGGTGGAGGTGGGTAGCTGGTCAGAGGGATGATAGTGATGAGGTGGCACTTCTGGCAGCACTTTGGTTAGAGGAGAAGCAACTCTGAAGATATAAAAAAGGAAAAGAAAGGCGCCTCTAAGTGCAGTATGTAAAATTTAATAGAGTGCACAAAGGGTTAAAAGCACTTACAAGATTGTTGAGTGTTAAAAGACATGATAAAATCCGGAGTCGTCATCTGTGGGATGTGTCCATCCTCAGCACGGTGGTGGAGAGCCGTGTAGAGCCGTCCAGCAGCTGTAAAGCGTTCTCATGCGTGTTGGAAAGAGGAGGCAGCAGGGAAGCCGGTATTCACTGCGGGACACACAAGGCTGACGGTGTCAGTGTAGAGAAGGGGGTGGCAACGCGTTTCGGAGCATGTGCGGCTCCTTCGTCAGATCTACGCCCACGCTCCTCAAGCTGGCTTATAAATGGTGAGGGGGAGGAGTAAGGGGAGGAGTATGGGCAGATACTAATTACACAATGATAAGGGAAGTGACGGATGTATTATGAGGACGGCCAAGACGACCGCGCACTCGCAAAATGGATTATTAACGTCAGTGCTGTATACAATGAAGTCCTGAAGGAATGTGACACAGGGGTGCAGGGCACAGATGGCAGTGATTAAATTAACAATAATAAATAAATAAATATACAAACATAAGGTTGACATTGAATTAATATACAGGTGTGTTACATGGTCGGCCGGGTGTCTATATGAATGTGTTATAAAGGCGGCCGGGCGTTTGTACACATGCAAATAGGGTCGTAAGTCTAATGTTGAGTTGACAATGAATAAATCTACAGCCGTGTTACAAGGGCGGCCAGGCGTATATACACATGTGTTACCGGGGCAGCCAGGCGTCTATGTGCACGTGTTACAAAGGCAGCCGGGCGTTTGTACATAATGCAAATAAGGTCGTAACTCTAATGTTGAATTAACAATGAATAAATAATAAATAAATATGTAGCCGTGTTACAAGGGCAGCCGGGGAGCTATACACCTGTGTTACAGGGGCGGCCAGGCATCTGTTGTAAGGGGATAAAAAAAAAAAAAAAACTACAGAAGGATAATAGGAGGTGGTGGATACTTATACAAATAGTGCAGATTATGCCTGTAGCAATACTCTGACGATAATAGATAATAATAGACTGTAAATAAGTATGCGAGTGTGTTACAGGGGCGGCCGGGCATTTACACACCCGCAAATAAGGTCACAAATCTACTGTAAGGAATTAACTTATAGGAATAGGTAATAGGATGTAATGGATGCTCTACAAATAGTATTTGACTGTGACAGATGGCAGATATGTACATGTATAACAGGCAAACACCATGACGTATGGATATGATAATAAGCAGGGATGAATGATAAATGAACCATAATATTACAGTCTGTATGTTAAATGTGGTATCATCTAGAGTAAGGTGCTAATTTCCAATTCTTCATTGATCCCTCCAGGCGAAAGTACGTCAAGAGCGTCTATCCAATAAGTCTCCCGTTGGCGGAGACGTTTGAATCTGTGGCTGGTATGGATTCGATGATCCATACTTTTAGGCCTACGGTGGATTTAGGGTGATGTTGGGTGAAATGTCGTGGGATGCTATGGTGGTCTTTACCGGCCTCGATGAATCGGCGGTGCTCTCCAAAACGCTGGCGTAGGGGGGGGCGTATAGTTCGACCTACATAGTGGAGGCCGCAGGGGCAGGTCAGGCAGTATACTACATGGTCTGTAGAACAGGTGTAGAATTCTGAAATTTTGGATGTTTTATTTTTAATCGGGAATGTTTTTTGACCATGTTGTACAAAACTGCATGTAAGGCGAAGGGGTTTGCGGCATTGATACATCCCAATCATAAAGAAGAGTTGGAGTGAAGATGACGTATTTGTTTTCTTTTTGAGTTTGCTTGGGGCAATCTTTCCCTTAATGTTGGGTGCTTTCCTATATGAAAATTTCGGTTTATTTGGTATACTGTCTTTGAGATGGGGATCCTGCAGTAGTATTGGCCAATGTTTCTGAACTATGTGTTCCATATTTTTGTATTTGTTATGAAGTTGAGTCGTGAACCGAATGTCCTTTGATGAATTCATTCTATGGGTATGAGTGTCAGGATTGACGTATGTGGTGTAGGCTTGTTCGATGAGTGAAGGAGGGTAGCCTTTTTCAATAAATTTTTGTTTGAGATTTATGCTTTGTGTCTGATAGTCTGACTGCATGGTGCAATTATGTCTGAGACGGCAGAATTGACTTTTTGGAATATTTTTTAACCAACGAGGGTGATGGCAACTATTGTAGTGCAGATAGGAATTCCCAGCAGTGGGTTTGCAATAATTTTTTGCATGGATGCTGTAACGATATCAAGTACGGGACATGAAAAGCTGTAGCTAGCTGCCATCTTGTGTGGAAGTAGCCATGACAGTTTGGCTAACCATGTAACCTCACAGAGAACTCTGAACTCCCTCCTTCCCCACCTTAGGAATTCAAAGCTTTTTAAGTTCAACAGAAAAGGTTATCTCAAAACATTTGTTGTAAGGGCAGAGTGTTCAGACCTGTCGTAAAACTGTCACCCTCCCCACTCAGAGCCCTAACAGGCCTCGGCTGTAAATTTTCTGAATACACCTCAATAGAATAAGTATGAAATTTCAGCATGTTTCATAACTTCTGACTTAGTAATAGCACAGCCATAATCTGGACATATTTAGCTTCCTCAGATAATATGGAACGTTTCAAGTCCAGACACCCCTATGTCAGGTCATATGGGAAACCCCTGGGACCACTTATTCCTCCAAAGCAGGCTATACGTTATAGAGATGGCATGTTTAGACTTGTTTTGAAGGAAATCTCAAGTTGAATAATAATATGAATATTTGGAGTCTGTAAACACTATAGATGCAGATATATGAATATGTATTAAAGAAATCTACCTGGGACGTGGTCATGAGTGTAGACACCTCCCAGCAACCAACCCCTAAAACCAGCTGACCAGATGATTGGTTACTGGTCGCTGTCAACACCCCCTTTGATTTGACAGAAAAGAGGAGATGCCAAGACAATGGGCAGTTCTCCTTTTACCATCCAAGAAGAAACATCTGCCAAGTCGAGAACCGATCACCTAGCTCATCGATCGAACTCTGATCAACCCTCGGACATTAATTGCAAGTATTCTTCCTTCCCAATTCTACCTTATTGCTCTGTGGCTGTATATTGTCTTTATCTTTTGAAACATCTTTTTTCTGTAAATATTTTATTTGACCTTTTCATAATAAACTCTTATGTTGAAAAGTGTTAACTTTGTCTCTAAAGCTCTTAATGCAAGCTATAAACGAATCTGCCTCTTGAAGGGCGCTACTGTTGTAGAGTAAGACTCTGAGCAGACCTGTCTGTGGTGGCAGTGTGTGTGGCAGACGCTTATTCTAAAATTATAATTGGTATTGCTAAATTACGAGTCTCCCCCGGCTCGGTCTTTTAAATGGGGGTGGTGGCAGTTAAAGGGTTAATGGTGTAATTAGCCCAGTGACAATCACTCTCAGGCTGCTCGCACCTAGATTGTGGTCCCGCAAGCTGGAAAATCTTTGTGCCGGGCGCAGCTGAGAGTTGCATTGTTACGTAAGTGACAGCGTGGCGTGAGGTTGGCCGGTCCTTTGTCGCGAGTTAGCGAGGAGGGCGGGGATCTGACACCCGCGTTCGTCACAGAAGGGTGGCGGAAAATTTACTTCAAATGCAAAAATTCACATTATAATAGGAACTAAAACATATAAAATTAAATGTAACAATCTAAAAAAATAATAATTCCAAAGTGCGGTAATGGTGGGAACCTCCCAACGAAAAACTTGTTGCACTTGAAGATATTTTGTGTGGCAATTATCTGTAGAGGGGTTTCCACCATCCCTGATAAGGTAAAACAAAAAAGTTTATGTCTTCTTCTCATTGTGATGTATTACATGTGAAATCACAAATCACTGGGATTGTTACACATGAAGGTAATCTGTATGATAAATATCTCTAGGAGGGTTTCCACCATTTGTTATGTCTTGTTGTCAGTGTGATGTGTATTATATGTGACGTTACGTATCGCCGGTATTGTGCTGATATTGACGTTTATTGAGGTTCCCACACATTGGAGGCTCCACCATTATTGGTAAGTTATTGATTAGTAAGTTAGCGCTGAGCTCTTTTTTTGTGGTGTGGGAAGACATAACAGAGCTCAGCGGTGGGACTTTTACTGACACTTTTATTTTCCCTCCAGTAGTTTGATGATTACTTATTATACTAAAGATCGGCACGTGGCATTAATAATCATCAACAGATTTCAGTTGTGCCCCACCAGGCCATCCCCCCCCATGGACAATGTGCCAGGCTGCCGAGTTCATCTCCCCATCTCTGCACTCAGGGCACTGATGGGCGGCACTGATAGGCAGCACTCACGAGCATTGATTGGTGGCATTGGTTGGCACTGATAGGTGGCAGTGATAGGCAGCACTGACAGGCAACACTGATTGACAGCACTGATGGGCACCGATAGGTGGCATTGGTTAGCAGTGATAGGCACTGATAGGCAACACTCATTGACAGCACTGATGGGCACTGATAGGCAACGCTGATGGGCACTGATTGACACCGATAGGAAGCACTGATTGGAAGCACTGATTGGCACTGATAGATTGCATTGAGAAGAAAAAGGTCCTGGACTGCCGCACTCCATGCAAAAACATCTTTATTTGAAAAATTGGTAAAATCCAAAAAGGCAAACAAAACAAAAGGTGGACAAAGCAGGTATAAAATAGCTAACGCGTTTCACATTCAGAGATGCTTACTCATAGCTAGATAGATTGCATTGGTTGGCACTGATTGGCAGCACTGAGAGATAGCACTGATTGGCACTGATAGGTGGCATTGGTTGGCACTGACAGATAGCACTGATTGGCACTGATAGGTGGCATTGGTTGGCACTGACAGATAGCACTGATAGGTGGCATTGGTTGGCACTGACAGATAGCACTGATTGGCACTGATAGGTGGCACTGATTAGCACTGATAGGTGGCACCGATTGGCACTGATAGGTGGCACTGATTGGCACTGATAAAGGAGGGGGGTTTCACATTGAGCAGATCACCAGGCTTGTAAGAGCCACTAAGTGCCTTAAACTGTCATGTAATGTCACTGCTTGCAGAGACCAGCTGTCAAAACTCGACGGTGATGTCGGGGGGGGGGTTGGGGAGGTGGGACCAAACAGCTATCATACACCAGCCAACAGGATAGGGGCTGGGCGGGCCGCTCTGTGTATATTGCTCCGCCCCCTTTCTATCAGCTATCAAACACCAGCCAATGATTGGGCTGCTTAAGAAAAGGGGTGGAGCCACATACACGGAACGGCCCACCCAGTCCCTATCCAGTTGGCTGGTGTATGATAGCTGATGGAAAGGGGGCAGAGCCACATACACGGAGAAGCCCACCCAGCCCCTATCCCATTGGCTTGTGTTTGATAGGCTAGCTGTTTGGTCCCACCGACCTCCGACATCACCGCCGAGTTTTGACAGCTGGTGTGCATGAAGAGGCGGAGCCCTGAGTGTGTATGAAGAGGCGGAGCCCTGAGTGTGTATGAAGAGGCGGAGCCCTGAGTGTGTATGAAGAGGCAGGGCCCTGAGTGTGTATGAAGAGGCGGAGCCCTGAGTGTGTATGAAGAGGCGGAGCTCTGAGTGTGTATGAAGAGGTGGAGCTCTGAGTGTGTATGAAGAGGCGGAGCTCTGAGTGTGTATGAAGAGGCGGAGCTCTGAGTGTGTATGAAGAGGCGGAGCCCTGAGTGTGTATGAAGAGGCGGAGCCCTGAGTGTGTATGAAGAGGCGGAGCTCTGAGTGTGTATGAAGAGGCGGAGCTCTGAGTGTGTATGAAGAGGCGGAGCTCTGAGTGTGTATGAATGAATGAATGATTTGTATAGCGCTGCAAATGCGAACTGAATTGCCTCAAGGCGCTGGATCCATCCTGTGTTGTCAGCTTCTTAGAAGAGGTAGGTCTTGAGTTTCTTTCTGAAGGCCTGATGGTTTTCTTCCATGCGGATGTGAGTAGGTAGAGCGTTCCATAACCGTGGTCCTTGGACTGCGAATCTTTATTCTCCCTTTGTTTTGTAGAGGGTTTTTGGAAGAAGGAGGAGGTTTTGGTTAGAAGATTGAAGACTGCAATTGGGTGTGTAGCGTTTTATTTTCTCACATAGGTATTGAGGGGCGTTTCCGTGTATACATTTGTGGGTGAGGCAGAGGGTCTTGAAAGTGATTAGATTCTTTATGGGTAGCCAATGTAGGCTCCTCAGGGAAGGGGAGATGGATTCCCAGGGTTTTTTTCCTGTTAACAGTCTTGCCGCCGTGTTTTGGATGAGTTGTAAGCGAGCAAGCTGATATTGGGGTAGTCCTATGTAGAGGGAGTTTGCGTAGTCGAGTCGGGAATTGATGATTGTTCCCACAACTGCTGCTTTGTCCTCTTCTGGGACGAAGGGGATGAGTCTACGTAGCAGTCGGAGGAGATGGTGAGATCCGCTAACTACTCATCCTATTTGTGCATCCATTGACTCCGAGACTCTTGGCTTTGGTGCTTGGAGAGATGGTCTGTCCAAAGATGGTGGGCGGTGTCCATGGGGTCTTCGCTTTGGAATTTTGGTTTCCGTGTAGGAGAAGAAGCTCTGTTTTTGATCTGTTGAGTTTGAGAGAGCTAGTGGTCATCCAGTCGTCTATTAAAGTGAGGCATTTTTCTAGTCGCTGATGATGGTCTTTTTCTCCGGTGATGCGGAAGTAGAGTTGAGTATCATCAGCGTATGAGTGGAAGCAGAGGTCCGATTTTCTAATAATTTGGAGGAGTGGGTGGATGTAGATGTTGAAGAGCACTGGTGACAAGGGTGAACCTTGAGGGACTCCACAAGAGATTGCGCATGTTTCAGAAGTGAATGCTCCCAGTTTCACTGTCTGAGAATGATTTCCTAAGAAGAAGGATGTGAACCATTGTAGATCTGGGTCTGTGGCTCCTGCTACTTCTGTGAGGCGGATGAGTAGAGTATTGTGGTCCACTGTATCGAACGCTGCACTGAGGTCCAACAGTACCAGGAGACAAGATTCTCCGTCATCAGCTGCTTCGAGGGCGTCGTCCCATATTTTGAGAAGTGCCGTTTCTGTGCCATGGGCTGGGCGGAAGCCTGATTGCAGAGGGTCCAAGAGTTTGGGTGTGTCCAGGTGGTATTGTAGCTGTTGTACTACTGCTTTCTCTATAATCTTGGAGATGGTGTTAAGGCTTGTTATCGGTCTGCGTTACTTAACCACTTGCCGCCCGCCATATAGCAAAATGACGTCGGCAAAGTGGTTTCAATATCCTGACTGGACGTCATATGACGTGCTCAGGATATTGAGCCGCTGCGCGCCCCCGGGGGCGCGCATCGCGGCGATCGTTGTTGCGGGGTGTCAGTCTGACACCCTGCAACACCGATCTAGGTAAAGAGTCTCTGACGGAGACTCTTTACCACGTGATCAGCCGTGTCCAATCACGGCTGATCACGATGTAAATAGGAAGAGCCGGTGATCGGCTTTTCCTCACTCGCGTCTGACAGACACGAGTAGAGGAGCGCCGATCGGCTGCTCTCCTGACAGGGGGGGTCTGTGCTGATTGTTTATCAGCACAGCCCCCCCTCGGATCCTACCCAGGACCACCAGGGAAGCCGCCCAGGACCACCAGGGAAACCAGACACACTGGACCACCAGGTATGCCCCCTAGACCCCCAGGGAAATACTGATCTGTACAAAGGCAGCTGCCAATCAATGCCCAGGCAGCTGCCAATCAGTGCCCACTCTCATGCCTACGACTGCCAGTGCCACCAGGGATGCCCATCAGTGCCGCGTATCAGTGCCCATCAGTGCTGCGTATCAGTGCCCATCAGTGCCATGTATCAGTGCCCATCAGTGCCACCTATCAGTGCCCAGCAGTGCCGCCTATCAGTGCCCATCAGTGCCACCCATAAGAACCCATCTGTGCAGCCTTTCAGTGCCCATAAGTGTTGCCTAACAGTGCCCATCAGTGCCCACCAGTGCCACCCATGAGTGCCCATCAGTGCCATCTATCAATGCCCATCAGTGCTGCATATCAGTGCCACCCATCAGTGCCGCCTACCAGTGCCGCATATCAGTGCCCATCGTCAGTGCCCATCAGTGCCCGCTCATTGGTGCCACCTCATCGCTGCCGCCTTATCAGTGCCCGTCAGTGCCGCCTTATCAGTGCCCATCAGTGAAAGAGAAAACTTACTTATTTACAAAATTTTTAAACAAAAACAAAAGCAAAACTTTTATTTTTTTCAGAATTTTCGGTCTTTTTTTATCTGTTTCGCAAAAAATAAAAACCGCAGAGGTGATCAAATACCACCAAAAGAAAGCTCTATTTGTGGGAACAAAATGATAAAAATTTAGTTTGGGTACAGTGATGGATGACCGCGCAATTGTCATTCAAACTGCGACAGTGCTGAAAGCTGAAAATTGGTCTGGGCAGGAAGGTGTATAAGTGCCCTGTATTGAAGTGGTTAAGGTCCTTAGGGTCGAGGTTGGATTCCTTTAGGAGGGGTTTGATGATGCCATGCTTGAGGGTGATCGGAACAGTCCTTTCTTTGAACGACTGGTTTATGAGGTGTGTTATAGTGGGAGCCAAGATGTCGGAACATTCTTTCAGGAGTTTTGTGGGAATGGTGTCGTTTGGTGATGTGCTGTCTCTGAGGCTTCTGATGATGTTTTTGGTGGTGTCAGAGGTGATTGGGATCAGCGAAAAATTCGGTGATTGTGTGATGATCGTATCGATTTTTTCTTTTTGCTTTAGTTTGATGAGGTTGGTTGTTTTTTTCTGTTGAATTGCTTTCCGGATGTTGTCGATTCTGTCGATAAAAAAATCTGATAACTCATTGCAGAATTCTTGGGTTTCGTTTCCTGGGGGCTCTAGGCAGGTGGGGTTCACAATCTTGGCGACTATTTTAAAGAGTTCCCGAGGGCGGTTTTAAGGCTGTTGAGATGGTGTTTGAGAAATGTTCCTTTTTTGCTTTGAAGATTGCTTTGTGATATTTCTCCGTGAGTGCTTTGTAGTTTTTGTGTGGTTTTCCTTTGTGGAATTTCTTCTCAAGGCTCTTTCAGCTCTTCTGCGTTCCTGCTTTAGTAAAGTAAGAGTGCCATTAAACCATCCAGAGTCTATCTTGCGGATGTGTGTTCTACGTTTTGGAGCCACTGAGTCCGCTGTTTGTAGTAATACCTTGTTTAAGGAGTTGAGTATTTGTTCCATTGAGTGGTTTAAGTTTACCATTGCTATTTTGTTTGATAATGTGGTTCTGAAGAGTTCGGAGTGTAGTTTCTTCTGAGATCTTGTCCAGCGTGTTGTTATTGCGTGTTTCCGTTTTTGGAGGGTGGTGTTGGTAGCGATTTTAAATTTGATAGCGTGGTGATCCATCCACGGTAGCGGTAGGTTGTCGAATATGTTGACGTTAGAGGTCGACCGATATGGGTTTTTCTCTGGCCGATGCCGATGCCGATATTTAGAAATCGCGGTGGCCGATGGCCGATATATGATGCCGATTTTTTTGGGCCGATATATTAGGCCGATTTTTTTTTTTTTTTTTTTTTTCTTTTTTCCCCCTTCATCTCATAAAATCTAACAGTTAGATCCCTTTCACACTGGGGCATTTTTTTAGGCTAAAAATAGCACCTGTAAAGTGCCAGTAAAACGGCTCCCCTGCAGTCTGTGTGATATCCCGAGTGCTGTCACACTGAGGCGATGCGCTGGCAGGATGTAAAAAAAAAGTCCTGCAAGCGGCATCTTTGGAGCGGTGTATACTGCTGCTCCACCACTCCTGCCCATTAAAATGAATGCGCACCGCTGCCGAAGCACCTGCAAAGCGTTTCGGCAGCGGCGCTTGAGGGGCACATTTAACCCCTTCCTTCGGCCGCTAGCTGGGTTATAAGCGCCCCGCTAGCAGCCGAATAGCGCCGCTAAAATGACGGTAAAGCGCCGCTAAAACTAACAGCGTTTTACCGTCAACGCATGCCTGCTCCAGTGTGAAAGCAGCCTTAAGTAATAAGTGATACAGAAAATTTTTTACATTTAAACATTTATTGAACAAAACAAACCTCCAATCAGTTCACTTGTATGTAGAATTTAGATTAAAAAAAAATAACTATATCTTAAATATTAAATACACAAAAACAGGTAATCAAAACTTTTGGACGAAAAAAAAAAAATGGGCTAACTTTACTGTTTATTTATTTATTTTTTTAATTAGTGTATTTTTTTAAAAAAAATTGCGTTTAAAAGACCGCTGCGCAAATACCGTGTGACATAAAATATTGCAACAACCGCTATTTTATTCCCTAGGGTCTCTGCTAAAAAAAATATATATAATGTTTGGGGGTTCTAAGTGATTTTCTAGCAGAAAATACAGGATTTTTACTTGTAAGCAACAAATGTCAAAAAAGATTTAGTCTTTAAATGGTTAAACTGAAAACTTCTCCACGGAGTTCAGTCTATTGATAAAAGAACCTGAAGAGATACAAATGTATCTTCTTATCAGATTTGGCAGGCTGCCCAGAGGAGGAGAGAAAACAAACTTCAAACAGCTTGCAATTGACTCTATTACAGAAGTCATTTGCAAGTCCCGCTGAAGTTATAATCGGCTTTCGGCCGATGCCGATTAAGTAAAAAAAGCCAAATATCGGCCGATATATCGGTCGACCTCTAGTTGACGTCCATATTTTGTTTGAGGGTGAGGTCCAGAATGTGTCCCGAACCATGCGTAGGAGCATCTATCAGTTGCTGAAGTTGGTTAATGCAGGAGGTGGCGATAGGGTCTTGGGTGGAGTTTGCCCAGAGGTTGAAGTCTCCAAGTACCAAAAAGTTTTCGGTTTTCAGGATGTGAGTTGAGATGAATTCTGTGAAGGATGTAAGGAGATTGGTCTTCGGTCCTGGTGGTCTGTAACATAGAAGTATGTGGATAGTATCTTGGGGTGTTGTTTGAAGATGTAGGGTGAGTGTCTCCATGAAAGGCACTGAGTTCTGTACAGTTGGTTTGGTGAGCGCGAGGTGAGATTTGAAGATCACTGCTAGGCCTCCTCCTTTTTTCCCTGTTCTGTGCTCCTTTAGGATCCTGTAGTTTTCAGGCACTAATTCGGTTAGGATGGCGTTGCAGTCGGGAGTTAGCCAGCTTTCCATAATGAAGAGGCAATCTATGTTGTTTTGGGTGATGAAGTCGTGTACCTCCAGTCTGTGCTTGACTGCAGATCTGGTGTTGATCAGAGCGCATGCTAATTGTTGTGGTTGAATTGTTGTCTTCCTATAGTTGATGGTTGATTGTAGGTTGGTCCTTAGTAGTTGTTCCTTCTGTAGTATTTTATGAATGGATGTTGTTAATGATGAGGCGGTATTTCTTAGCCTGTGGAGAGCGTCCGCTGAGCATTTTAAGTTGCACATGGCGAGAAAACTGCTGAAGATAGGATGATGCGGTGATGATTCTGATGTAGCGATGGTGAAGTTGCTGAGGAAATGGTGGTCCTGAAGGGTGCCGCTGCTTCAGGGGTGGCATTGAGGATGGTGCGACTGGAACTGTTGGTGGTGGAGGGGGGGCCACGCAGACCTTACCGCTCTACCGATGATCCAGAGGAAGGCGAAAAACCCCTAGCTGAGCTAGCCAATTGCTGCAGCAGAGGAAAAAAATTCCTTCCTGACCCCCGGAGGCGATTGGACCGAGGTCCCTGGATCAACTGCTAGTAGGTGGACCCGCGTACTTACCTGACCCGGGTTGGTCAGTGATGAGTAGAGAAAGGAGAGGGGTGGAGGGGGGGCTGTCAGACCGAAGGAGAGGGCACTAGGGTTGACCTAGACTACTACTTAGAGGTACTGAGCCGCGTCTGGAAAGATCAAGATGAACACCGGTGCAAGGCCTGAGCCAAAGATTGTCCTTCTCTCAGTATCCCGTGCCCTTGCGGTGAGGTCCGGTACGACGGAGGTGGTATTCAGGGGTGGGAAGGGCACACTGCCCGCTAGAGACAGAGAGGAGTGAGCTGAAGAGATGAGCCGGAGCTGGCCGCAGCCGCGGTCTGTCCCCCGTGTCTAGCAGCTAGGGACGGGGTGACCAGACGGCGGCTGTGGAAGGTGCACTGGTGAGCAGGGGCTAGTGGATCCCTGTGGAGTACTGCTGTGGAGTCCGGGAGGGGCTCCGGGCGGCCGGTAGGGAGCTACGGCCTAATGTGGGAGTACCAAGATGGCCACCGGGCTAGGCCTGAGCCGCGGCCTGATCAGATGCTGAGAGGTGCACTGGAGGGCAGGGGTCTGGCGGGGTAGGGGATCGGGTCCTGGTAGGTCCAGCTGTGGAGTCTGAGGATGCGCTCCGGGTGGCTAAGGAGTGCTGCAGCCGCGTGTGGGTGTCCCAAGATGGCCGCTGGTCTAGGCCGGAGCCGCGGTCTGTCCAGATGGAGAGGATCCCTGGTGCGAAAACGATCGCGCCAGTAGCTGGTGGGTACGGTGCGGGAGGGAGGGGTGCGGGGTCTGCCGATCGGGGTGGGGATACTGGGGGAGGAAGGCGACAGGCCGGGCTAGGGCGGAGTGCTAGGCCGGAGCCGCGGTGTGTCCTGGGAGGCTGTCCTGTGTGCTGGTGAGCTGGAACTAAGCGGACGGCGCGATGGAGACTGGGGGCCGAGGTGTCCTGCTCCCGTTTCTGGATGTTGCTAGGGGCTGCTGGGGACCCGGGAAGAATCCTGGATGCTGGATGCCGGATGGCCGGTGCTTCAGTACACACGTCTGTACGTCTGCTCTCTGCTCTGCTCTGACAACTCTGTCAATTACTCAAAGGCAACAGGGGTACTCTGTTTTCTAAAGAGTACCCCTCTGAAGAGGCGGAGCCCTGAGTGTGTATGAAGAGGCGGAGCCCTGAGTGTGTATGAAGAGGCGGAGCCCTGAGTGTGTATGAAGAGGCGGAGCCCTGAGTGTGTATGAAGAGGCGGAGCCCTGAGTGTGTATGAAGAGGCGGAGCCCTGAGTGTGTATGAAGAGGCGGAGCCCTGAGTGTGTATGAAGAGGCGGAGCCCTGAGTGTGTATGAAGAGGCGGAGCCCTGAGTGTGTATGAAGAGACGGAGCTCCTGAGTGTGTATGAAGAGGCGGAGCTCTGAGTGTGTATGAAGAGGCGGAGCCCTGAGTGTGTATGAAGAGGCGGAGCCCTGAGTGTGTATGAAGAGGCATAGCCCTGAGTGTGTATGAAGAGGCGGAGCCCTGAGTGTGTATATAGAGGCGGAGCTCTGAATGTGCATGAAGAGGCGGAGCCCTGAGTGTGTATATAGAGGCGGAGCTCTGAATGTGTATGAAGAGGCGGAGCCCTGAGTGTGTATGAAGAGGCGGAGCTTTGAGTGTGTATGAAGAGGCGGAGCTCTGAGTGTGTATGAAGAGGCGGAGCTCTGAGTGTGTATGAAGAGGCGGAGCTCTGAGTGTGTATGAAGAGGCGGAGCTCTGAGTGTGTATGAAGAGGCGGAGCTCTGAGTGTGTATGAAAAGGCGGAGCTCTGAGTGTGTATGAAGAGGCGGAGCTCTGAGTGTGTATGAAGAGGCGGAGCTCTGAGTGTGTATGAAGAGGCGGAGCTCTGAGTGTGTATGAAGAGGCGGAGCCCTGAGTGTGTATGAAGAGGCGGAGCTCTGAGTGTGTATGAAGAGGCGGAGCTCTGAGTGTGTATGAAGAGGCGGAGCTCTGAGTGTGTATGAAGAGGCGGAGCTCTGAGTGTGTATGAAGAGGCGGAGCTCTGAGTGTGTATGAAGAGGCGGAGCCCTGAGTGTGTATGAAGAGGCGGAGCTCTGAGTGTGTATGAAGAGGCGGAGCCCTGAGTGTGTATGAAGAGGCGGAGCTCTGAGTGTGTATGAAGAGGCGGAGCTCTGAGTGTGTATGAAGAGGCGGAGCTCTGAGTGTGTATGAAGAGGCGGAGCTCTGAGTGTGTATGAAGAGGCGGAGCTCTGAGTGTGTATGAAGAGGCGGAGCCCTGAGTGTGTATGAAGAGGCGGAGCCCTGAGTGTGTATGAAGAGGCGGAGCTCTGAGTGTGTATGAAGAGGCGGAGCCCTGAGTGTGTATATAGAGGCGGAGCTCTGAGTGTGTATGAAGAGGCGGAGCCCTGAGTGTGTATGAAGAGGCGGAGCTCTGAGTGTGTATGAAGAGGCGGAGCTCTGAGTGTGTATGAAGAGGCGGAGCTCTGAGTGTGTATGAAGAGGCGGAGCCCTGAGTGTGTATGAAGAGGCGGAGCTCTGAGTGTGTATGAAGAGGCGGAGCCCTGAGTGTGTATGAAGAGGCGGAGCTCTGAGTGTGTATGAAGAGGCGGAGCTCTGAGTGTGTATGAAGAGGCGGAGCCCTGAGTGTGTATGAAGAGGCGGAGCCCTGAGTGTGTATGAAGAGGCGGAGCCCTGAGTGTGTATGAAGAGGCGGAGCCCTGAGTGTGTATGAAGAGGCGGAGCTCTGAGTGTATAAAACAGAGAGGAGATAAGGGCGCTCTGGTGGAGGTGGGTAGCTGGTCAGAGGGATGATGGTGATGAGATGGCACTTCTGGCAGCACTTTGGTTAGAGGAGAAGCAACTCTGAAGATATAAAAAAGGAAAAGAAAGGCGCCTCTAAGTGCAGTATGTCAAATTTAATAGAGTGCACAAAGGGTTAAAAGCACTTACAAGATTGTTGAGTGTTAAAAGACATGATAAAATCCGGAGTCGTCATCTGTGGGATGTGTCCATCCTCAGCACGGTGGTGGAGAGCCGTGTAGAGCCGTCCAGCAGCTGTAAAGCGTTCTCATGCGTGTTGGAAAGAGGAGGCAGCAGGGAAGCCGGTATTCACTGCGGGACACACAAGGCTGACGGTGTCAGTGTAGAGAAGGGGGTGGCAACGCGTTTCGGAGCATGTGCGGCTCCTTCGTCAGATCTACGCCCACACTCCTCAAGCTGGCTTATAAATGGTGAGGGGGAGGAGCAAGGGGAGAAGTTAGGGGAGGAGTAAGGGGAGGAGTATGGGCAGATACTAAATACACAATGATAAGGGAAGTGACAGATGTATTATGAGAACGGCCATAGACGACCGCGCACTCGCAAAATGGATTATTAACGTCAGTGCTATATACAATGAAGTCCTGAAGGAATTTGACACAGGGGTGCAGGGCACAGATGGCAGTGATTAAATTAACAATAATAAATAAATAAATATACAAACATAAGGTTGACATTGAATTAATATAAAGGTGTGTTACATGGTCGGCCGGGTGTCTATATGAATGTGTTATAAAGGCGGCCGGGCATTTGTACACATGCAAATAGGGTCGTAAGTCTAATGTTGACTTGACAATGAATAAACCTACAGCCAGGCGTATATACACATGTGTTACCGGGGCAGCCAGGCGTCTATGTGCACGTGTTACAAAGGCAGCCGGGCGTTTGTACATAATGCAAATAAGGTCGTAACTCTAATGTTGAATTAATAATGAATAAATAATAAATAAATATGTAGCCGTGTTACAAGGGCAGCTGGGGAGCTATACACCTGTGTTACAGGGGCGGCCAGGCATCTGTTGTAAGGGGATAAAAAAAAAAAAAAACTACAGAAGGATAATAGGAGGTGGTGGATACTTATACAAATAGTGCAGATTATGCCTGTAGCAATACTCTGACGATAATAGATAATAATAGATAATAATAGACTGTAAATAAGTGTGCGAGTGTGTTACAGGGGCGGCCGGGCATTTACACACCCGCAAATAAGGTCACAAATCTACTATAAGGAATTAACTTATAGGAATAGGTGATAGGATATAATGGATGCTCTACAAATAGTATTTGATTGTGACAGATGGCAGATATGTACATGTAGAACAGGCAAACACCATGACGTGTGGATATGATAATAAGGAGGGATGAATGATAAATGAACCATAATATCACAGTCTGTATGTTAAATGTGGTATCATCTAGAGTAAGGTGCTCATTTCCAATTCTTCATTGATCCCTCCAGGCGAAAGTACGTCAAGAGCGTCTATCCAATAAGTCTCCCGTTGGCGGAGACGTTTGAATCTGTGGCTGGTATGGATTCGATGATCCATACTTTTAGGCCTACGGTGGATTTAGGGTGATGTTGGGTGAAATGTCGTGGGACGCTATGGTGGTCTTTACCGGCCTCGATGAATCGGCGGTGCTCTCCAAAACGCTGGCGTAGGGGGGGGCGTATAGTTCGACCTACATAGTGGAGGCCGCAGGGGCAGGTCAGGCAGTATACTACATGGTCTGTAGAACAGGTGTAGAATTCTGAAATTTTGGATGTTTTATTTTTAATCGGGAATGTTTTTTGACCATGTTGTACAAAACTGCATGTAAGGCGAAGGGGTTTGCGGCATTGATACATCCCAATCATAAAGAAGAGTTGGAGTGAAGATGACGTATTTGTTTTCTTTTTGAGTTTGCTTGGGGCAATCTTTCCCTTAATGTTGGGTGCTTTCCTATATGAAAATTTCGGTTTATTTGGTATACTGTCTTTGAGATGGGGATCCTGCAGTAGTATTGGCCGATGTTTCTGAACTATGTGTTCCATATTTTTGTATTTGTTATGAAGTTGAGTCGTGAACCGAATGTCCTTTGATGAATTCATTCTATGGGTATGAGTGTCAGGATTGACGTATGTGGTGTAGGCTTGTTTGATGAGTGAAGGAGGGTAGCCTTTTTCAATAAATTTTTGTTTGAAATTTATGCTTTGTGTCTGATAGTCTGACTGCATGGTGCAATTATGTCTGAGACGGCAGAATTGACTTTTTGGAATATTTTTTAACCAACGAGGGTGATGGCAACTATTGTAGTGCAGATAGGAATTCCCAGCAGTGGGTTTGCAATAATTTTTTGCATGGATGCTGTAACGATATCACGTACGGGACATGAAAAGCTGTAGCTAGCTGCCATCTTGTGTGGAAGTAGCCATGACAGTTTGGCTAACCATGTAACCTCACAGAGAACTCTAAACTCTCTCCTTCCCCACCTTAGGAATTCAAAGCTTTTTAAGTTCAACAGAAAAGGTTATCTCAAAACATTTGTTGTAAGGGCAGTGTTCAGGCCTGTCGTAAAACTGTCACCCTCCCCATTCAGAGCCCTAACAGGACTCGGCTGTAAATTTTCTGAATACACCTCAATAGAATAAGTATGAAATTTCAGCATGTTTCATAACTTCTGACTTAGTGATAGCACAGCCATAATCTGGACATATTTAGCTTCCTCAGATAATATGGAACGTTTCAAGTCCAGACACCCCTATGTCAGGTCATATGGGAAACCCCTGGGACCACTTATTCCTCCAAAGCAGGCTATACGTTATAGAGATGGCATGTTTAGACTTGTTTTGAAGGAAATCTCACGCTGAATAATAATATGGATATTTGGAGTCTGTAAACACTATAGATGCAGATATATGAGTATGTATTACTAAAATCTACCTGGGACGTGGTCATGAGTGTAGACACCTCCCAGCAACCAACCCCTAAAATAAGATGACCAGACGATTGGTTACTGGTCGCTGTCAACACCCCCTTTGATTTGACAGAAAAGAGGAGATGCCAAGACAATGGGGAGTTCTCCTTTTACCATCCAAGAAGAAACATCTGCCAAGTCGAGAACCGAGTACCCAGCTCATCGATCGAACTCTGAGCAACCCTCGGACATTAATTGCAAGTATTCTTCCTTCCCAATTCTACCTTATTGCTTTGTGGCTGTATATTGTCTTTATTTTTTGAAACATCTTTTTTCTGTAAATGTTTTATTTGCATCAACTTTGACCTTTTCATAATAAACCCTTATGTGGAAAAGTGTTAACCTTGTCTCTAAAGCTCTTAATGCAAGCTATAAAGGAACCTGCCTCTTGAAGGGCGCTACTGTTGTAGAGTAAGACTCTGAGCAGACCTGTCTGTGGTGGCAGTGTGTGTGGCAGACGCTTATTCTAAAATTATAATTGGTATTGCTAAAATTACGAGTCTCCCCCGGCTCGGTCTTTTAAACGGGGGTGGTGGCAGTTAAAAGGGTTAATGGTGTAATTAGCCCAGTGACAATCACTCTCAGGCTGCTCGCACCTAGATTGTGGTCCCGCAAGCTGGAAAATCTTTGTGCCGGGCGCAGCTGAGAGTGGCATTGTTACGTAAGTGACAGCGTAGTGTGAGGTTGGCCGGTCCTTTGTCGCGAGTTAGCGAGGAGGGCGGGGATCTGACACCCGCGTTCCTCACAGAAGGGTGGCGGAAAATTTACTTCAAATGCAAAAATTCACATTATAATAGGAACTAAAACATATGGAATTAAATGTAACAATCTAAAAAATAATAATTCCAAAGTGCTGTAATGGTGGGGACCTCCCAACTAAAAACTTGTTGCACTTGAAGATATTTTGTGTGGCAATTATCTGTAGAGGGGTTTCCACCATCCCTGATAAGGTAAAACAAAAAAGTTGATGTCTTCTTCTCATTGTGATGTATTACATGTGAAATCACAAATCACTGGGATTGTTACACATGAAGGTAATCTGTATGATAAATATCTCTAGGAGGGTTTCCACCATTTGTTATGTCGTGTTGTCAGTGTGATGTGTATTATATGTGACGTTACGTATCGCCGGTATTGTGCTGATATTGACGTTTATTGAGGTTCCCACACATTGGAGGCTCCACTATTATTGGTAAGTTATTGATTAGTAAGTTAGCGCTGAGCTCTTTTTTTGTGGTGTGGGAAGACATAACAGAGCTCAGCGGTGGGACTTTTACTGACACTTTTATTTTCCCTCCAGTAGTTTGGTGATTACTTATTATACTAAAGATCGGCACGTGGCATTAATAATCATCAACAGATTTCAGTTGTGCCCCACCAGGCCGCCCCCCCCCCCATGGACAATGTGCCAGGCTGCTGAGTTCATCTCCCCATCTCTGCACTCAGGGCACTGATGGGCGGCACTCACGAGCATTGATTGGTGGCATTGGTTGGCACTGATAGGTGGCAGTGATAGGCACTGACAGGCAACACTGATTGACAGCACTGATGGGCACCAATAGGCAGCGCTGATAGGCAGCACTGATGGGCACTGATTGGTGGCATTGGTTAGCAGTGATAGGCACTGATAGGCAACACTCATTGACAGCACTGATGGGCACTGATAGGCAACGCTGATGGGCACTGATTGACACCGATAGGAAGCACTGATTGGCACTGATAGATTGCATTGAGAAGAAAAAGGTCCTGGACTGCCGCACTCCATGCAAAAACATCTTTATTTGAAAAATTGTTAAAATCCAAAAAGGCAAACAAAACAAAAGGTGGACAAAGCAGGTATAAAATAGCTAACGCATTTCACATTCAGAGATGCTTACTCATAGCTAGATAGATTGCATTGGTTGGCACTGATTGGCAGCACTGAGAGATAGCACTGATTGGCACTGATAGGTGGCATTGGTTGGCACTGACAGATAGCACTGATAGGTGGCATTGGTTGGCACTGACAGATAGCACTGATTAGCACTGACAGGTGGCACTGATTGGCACTGATAGGTGGCACTGATTGGCACTGATAAAGGAGGGGGGTTTCACATTGAGCAGATCGCCAGGCTTGTAAGAGCCACTAAGTGCCTTAAACTGTCATGTAAAGTCACTGCTTGCAGAGACCAGCTGTCAAAACTCGGCGGTGATGTCGGGGGGGGGGGGAGGTGGGACCAAACAGCTATCATACACCAGCCAACAGGATAGGGGCTGGGCGGGCCGCTCTGTGTATATTGCTCCGCCCCCTATCAGCTATCAAACACCAGCCAATGATTGGGCTGCTTAAGAAAAGGGGTGGAGCCACATACACGGAACGGCCCACCCAGTCCCTATCCAGTTGGCTGGTGTATGATAGCTGATGGAAAGGGGGCAGAGCCACATACACGGAGAGGCCCGCCCAGCCCCTATCCCATTGGCTTGTGTTTGATAGGCTAGCTGTTTGGTCCCATCCACCTCCGACATCACCGCCGAGTTTTGACAGCTGGTGTGTATGAAGAGGCGGAGCTCTGAGTGTGCTTGAAGAGGCGGAGCCCTGAGTGTGTATGAAGAGGCGGAGCCCTGAGTGTGTATGAGGTGGCGGAGCTCTGAGTGTGTATGAATGAATGAATGAATGATTTGTATAGCGCTGCAAATGCGAACTGAATCGCCTCAAGGCGCTGGATCCATCCTGTGTTGTCCAGCTTCTTAGAATAGGTAGGTCTTGAGTTTTTTTCTGAAGGCCTGATGGTTTTCTTCCATGCAAATGTGAGTAGGTAGAGCGTTCCATAACCGTGGTCCTTGGACTGTGGATCTTCGTTTTCCCTTTGTTTTGTAGCGGTTGTTTGGAATAAGGAGGAGGTTTTGGTTAGAAGATTGAAGACTGCGATTGGGTGTGTAGCTTTTTATTTTCTCACATAGGTATTGAGGGGCGTTTCCGTGTATACATTTGTGGGTGAGGCAGAGGGTCTTGAAAGTGATTAGATTCTTTACGGATAGCCAATGTAGGTTCCTCAGGGAAGGGGAGATGAATTCCCAGGGTTTTTTCCTGTTAGCAGTCTTGCCGCCGTGTTTTGGATGAGTTAGTGCGCAAGCTGATATTGGGGTAGTCCTATGTAGAGGGAGTTTGCGTAGTCGAGTCTGCAATTGATGATTGTTCCAACTACTGCTGCTTTGTCCTCTTCTGGGACGAAGGGGATGAGTCTACGTAGCAGTCGGAGGAGATGGTATGATCCGCTAACTACTCATCCTATTTGTGCATCCATTGACTCCGAGACTCTTGGCTTTGGTGCTTGGAGAGATGGTCTGTCCAAAGATGGTGGGCGGTGTCCATGGGGTCTTCGCTTTGGAATTTTGGTTTCCGTGTAGGAGAAGAAGCTCTGTTTTTGATCCGTTGAGTTTGAGAGAGCTAGTGGTCATCCAGTCGTCTATTAAAGTGAGGCATTTTTCTAGTCGCTGATGATGGTCTTTTTCTCCGGTGATGCGGAGGTAGAGTTGGGTATCATCAGCGTATGAGTGGAAGCAGAGGTCCGATTTTCTAATAATTTGGAGGAGTGGGTGGATGTAGATGTTGAAGAGCACTGGTGACAAGGGTGAACCTTGAGTGACTCCACAAGAGATTGCGCGGGTTTCAGAGGTGAATGCTCCCAGTTTTCCTGTCTGAGAATGATTTCCTAAGAAGGATGTGAACCATTGTAGATCTGGGTCTGTGGCTCCTGCTACCTCTGTGAGGCGGATGAGTAGAGTATTGTGGTCCACTGTATCGAACGCTGCACTGAGGTCCAACAGTACCAGGAGACAAGATTCTCCGTCATCAGCTGCTTCGAGGGCGTCGTCCCATATTTTGAGAAGTGCCGTTTCTGTGCCATGGGCTGGGCGGAAGCCTGATTGCAGAGGGTCCAAGAGTTTGGGTGTGTCCAGGTGGTATTGTAGCTGTTGTACTACTGCTTTCTCTATAATCTTGGAGATGGTGTTAAGGCTTGTTATCGGTCTGCGGTACTTAACCACTTGCCGCCCGCCATATAGCAAAATGACGTCGGCAAAGTGGTTTCAATATCCTGACTGGACGTCATATGACGTGCTCAGGATATTGAGCCACTGCGCGCCCCCGGGGGCGCGCATCGCGGCGATCGTTGTTGCGGGGTGTCAGTCTGACACCCTGCAACACCGATCTAGGTAAAGAGTCTCTGACGGAGACTCTTTACCACGTGATCAGCCGTGTCCAATCACGGCTGATCACGATGTAAATAGGAAGAGCCGGTGATCGGCTTTTCCTCACTCGCGTCTGACAGACACGAGTAGAGGAGCGCCGATCGGCTGCTCTCCTGACAGGGGGGGTCTGTGCTGATTGTTTATCAGCACAGCCCCCCCCTCGGATCCTACCCAGGACCACCAGGGAAGCCGCCCAGGACCACCAGGGAAACCAGACACACTGGACCACCAGGTATGCCCCCTAGACCCCCAGGGAAATACTGATCTGTACAAAGGCAGCTGCCAATCAATGCCCAGGCAGCTGCCAATCAGTGCCCACTCTCATGCCTACGACTGCCAGTGCCACCAGGGATGCCCATCAGTGCCGCGTATCAGTGCCCATCAGTGCCGCGTATCAGTGCCCATCAGTGCCATGTATCAGTGCCCATCAGTGCCACCTATCAGTGCCCAGCAGTGCCGCCTATCAGTGCCCATCAGTGCCACCCATAAGAACCCATCTGTGCAGCCTTTCAGTGCCCATAAGTGTTGCCTAACAGTGCCCATCAGTGCCCACCAGTGCCACCCATGAGTGCCCATCAGTGCCATCTATCAATGCCCATCAGTGCTGCATATCAGTGCCACCCATCAGTGCCGCCTACCAGTGCCGCATATCAGTGCCCATCGTCAGTGCCCATCAGTGCCCGCTCATTGGTGCCACCTCATCGCTGCCGCCTTATCAGTGCCCGTCAGTGCCGCCTTATCAGTGCCCATCAGTAAAAGAGAAAACTTACTTATTTACAAAATTTTTAAACAAAAACAAAAGCAAAACTTTTATTTTTTTCAGAATTTTCGGTCTTTTTTTATCTGTTTCGCAAAAAATAAAAGTCGCAGAGGTGATCAAATACCACCAAAAGAAAGCTCTATTTGTGGGAACAAAATGATAAAAATTTAGTTTGGGTACAGTGATGGATGACCGCGCAATTGTCATTCAAACTGCGACAGTGCTGAAAGCTGAAAATTGGTCTGGGCAGGAAGGTGTATAAGTGCCCTGTATTGAAGTGGTTAAGGTCCTTAGGGTCGAGGTTGGATTCCTTTAGGAGGGGTTTGATGATGCCATGCTTGAGGGTGATCGGAACAGTCCTTTCTTTGAACGACTGGTTTATGAGGTGTGTTATAGTGGGAGCCAAGATGTCGGAACATTCTTTCAGGAGTTTTGTGGGAATGGTGTCGTTTGGTGATGTGCTGTCTCTGAGGCTTCTGATGATGTTTTTGGTGGTGTCAGTGGTGATTGGGATCAGCGAAAAATTTGGTGATTGTGTGATGATCGTATCGATTTTTTCTTTTTGCTTTAGTTTGATGAGGTTGGTTGTTTTTTTCTGTTGAATTGCTTTCCGGATGTTGTCGATTCTGTTGATAAAAAAATCTGATAACTCATTGCAGAATTCTTGGGTTTCGTTTCCTGGGGGCTCTAGGCAGGTAGGGTTCACAATCTTGGGGACTATTTTAAAGAGTTCCCGAGGGCGGTTTAAGGCTGTTGAGATGGTGTTTGAGAAATGTTCCTTTTTTGCTTTGAAGATTGCTTTGTGATATTTCTCCGTGAGTGCTTTGTAGTTTGTGTGGTTTTCCTTTGTGGAATTTCTTCTCCAGGCTCTTTCAGCTCTTCTGCGTTCCTGCTTTAGTAAAGTAAGAGTGCCATTAAACCATCCAGAGTCTATCTTGCGGATGTGTGTTCTACGTTTTGGAGCCACTGAGTCCGCTGTTTGTAGTAATACCTTGTTTAAGGAGTTGAGTGTTTGTTCCGTTGAGTGGTTTAAGTTTACCATTGCTATTTTGTTTGATAGTGTGGTTCTGAAGAGTTCGGAGTGTAGTTTCTTCTGAGATCTTGTCCAGCGTGTTGTTATTGCGTGTTTCCGTTTTTGGAGGGTGATGTTGGTAGCGATTTTAAATTTGATAGCGTGGTGATCCGTCCATGGTAGCGGTAGGTTGTCGAATATGTTGACGTCCATATTTTGTTTGAGGGTGAGGTCCAGAATGTGTCCCGAACCATGCGTAGGAGCATCTATCAGTTGCTGAAGACCTAATTCTTTCAGTTGGTTAATGCAGGCGGTGGCGATAGGGTCTTGGGTGGAGTTTGCCCAGAGGTTGAAGTCTCCAAGTATCAAAAAGTTTTTGGTTTTCAGGGTGTGAGTTGAGATGAATTCTGTGAAGGATGTAAGGAGATTGGTCTTCGGTCCTGGTGGTCTGTAACATAGAAGTATGTGGATAGTGTCTTGGGGTGTTGATTGAAGATGTAGGGTGAGTGTCACCATGAAAGGCACTGAGTTCTGTACAGTTGGTTTGGTGAGCGCGAGGTGAGATTTGAAGATCACTGCTAGGCCTCCTCCTTTTTTTCCTGTTCTGTGCTCGGTTAGGATCCTGTAGTTTTCAGGCACTAATTCGGTTAGAATGGCGTTGCAGTCGGGTGTTAGCCAGCTTTCCATAATGAAGAGGCAATCTATGTTGTTTTGGTTGATGAAGTCGTGTACTTTTAGTCTGTGCTTGACTGCAGATCTGGTGTTGATCAGAGCGCATGCTAATTGTTGTGGTTGAATTGTTGTCTTCCTATAGTTGATGGTTGATTGTAGGTTGGTCCTTAGTAGGGATGAGCCGAACACCCCCCGGTTCGGTTCGCACCAGAACCCGCGAACGGACCGCAAGTTCGCACGAACGTTAGAACCCCATTGACGTCTATGGGACTCGAACGTTCGAAATCAAAAGTGCTCATTTTAAAGGCTAATTTGCATGGTATTGTCCTAAAAAGGGTTTGGGGACCCGGGTCCTACCCCAGGGGACATGTATCAATGCAAAAAAAACTTTTAAAAACGGCCGTTTTTTCGGGAGCAGTGATTTTAATGATGCTTAAAGTAAAAAAAAAAAAAGTGAAATATTCCTTTAAATATCGTACCTGGGGGGTGTCTATAGTATGCCTGTAAAGTGACGCGTGTTTCCCGTGTTTAGAACAGTTCCTGCACCAAATGTCATTTTTAAAGGAAAAAATCTCATTTAAAACTGCTTGCGGGTTTAATGTCATGTCGGGTCCTGGCAATATGGATGAAAATCAGTGAGACAAACGGCATGGGTACCCCCCAGTCCATTACCAGGCCCTTTGGGTCTTGTATGGATATTAAGGGGAACCCCGCACCCAAATTAAAATAAGGAAAGGTGTGGGGCCACCAGGCCCTATATACTCTGAACAGCAGTATACAGGCGGTGCAAACAAGACAGGGACTGTAGGTTTGTTGTTAAGTAGAATCTGTTTGTAATTTTGAACATTTTTAACGTGTTTAGCTCCAGCCAAAAAATCTTTTCTAAGCTTTTTGGAAAACATAGGGAAGGGTTATCACCCCTGTGACATTTGTTTTGCGTCTTTCCTCCTCTTCAGAAGATTTCACCTCACTTTTTTGTCCCAATGAAAAATGTTTTTTGAAAATTTGGGTTTTTTTGTGGAACAAGGATTGGAAAGCATCAGTGGAAAGGAGAAATTGTTTTCCCATATTAACTCTTACAGGAGAGAATTTCCCTTCCTAGGGGTAGATTTCATCTCACTTCCTGTTGTCTCCTTCCGTTTGCAAGTAGGAGTCGTTTGTAAGTTAGATGTTTGAAAGTAGGGTCCTGCCCTATATACTCAGCAGAAATTTGGGCCTTAGGTGTTGCTGTGGCCAAAACACTGTAAGCCCTCACAGGGCCCTGCTGTGAAATATTAGATCAAGAATTGTAATTACATGCCCCTGTTGAACAGGAGCTGAAAAATTAGGCCTTAGGCACTGGTGCTGGTGCCACAACACTGCAACCCCTCACAGACACTCTAGTTGGAACGCAGGAACGAGCCCTGCTGCAAAGTATTGCATCAAAAATTGTAATTACACGCCCCTGTTAGACAGGGGCAGAAAAATTGGGCCTTAGGCACTGGTGCTGGTGCCACAACACTGCAACCCCTCACAGACACTCTAGTTGGAACGCAGGAACGAGCCCTGCTGCAAAGAATTGCATCAAAAATTGTAATTACACGCCCCTGTTAGACAGGGGCAGAAAAATTGGGTCTTAGGCACTGGTGCTGGTGCCACAACACTGCAACCCCTCACAGACACTCTAGTTGGAACACAGGAACGAGCCCTGCTGCAAAGTATTGCATCAAAAATTGTAATTACACGCCCCTGTTAGACAGGGGCAGAAAAATTGGGCCTTAGGCACTGGTGCTGGTGCCACAACACTGCAACCCCTCACAGACACTCTAGTTGGAATGCAGGAACGAGCCCTGCTGCAAAGTATTACATCAAAAATTGTAATTACACGCCCCTGTTAAACAGGGGCTGAAAAATTGTGCCTTAGGCACTGGTGGTGGCGCCCAGAACCAAAAATGTTCTTACAAGCTATCAGCGTGATGATTGAGGAGGAAGAGGATAATTACTCAGGGATAGTCACTCAGCATCAGCATAGGCAGTCTTTGAAGGGATCTGAAAAAAATTATTCAGTTACATCAGCATCAGGTGCTTGGTAGCTGGTGGTGATCCAAGACTGATTCATTTTTATGAAGGTCAGCCGATCGACCGAGTCAGTGGACAGACGCACCCTGTGATCGGTTACCACGCCTCCAGCAGCACTGAATGTGCGTTCCGAAAGAACGCTGGATGCAGGACAGGCCAGTAGCTCAATTGCATACTGTGCAAGCTCTGGCCAGTGATCCATCCTCAAGACCCAGTAACCCAGAGGATTTTCGGTGGGAAAGGTGTCCAAGTCTGATCTTGCCCCTAGGTATTCCTGCACCATGTAAAACAGACGCTGGCGATGGTTGCTGGAACCGATCATACCTTGGGGCTGCGGACCAAAAAATTGTCTGAACGCATCGGTCAGACGGCCACCTTCTCCACCGCTCCTTCTTTGACTGACCGAAGCCTCAGCAACACGTTGTCCAGAAACAGGAGTTTGTAACCTCCCAGTCTCTGGGAACGCGTTGCACAGACCTTTCTGCAAGGCCTCCCGAAGATGTTTCATCCTCTGCTCCCTCTGCGATGGCAAGATAAGGTCCGCAACCTTACCCTTGTAACGTGGATCAAGGAGGGTTGCCAGCCAGTATTGGTCCTTCTCCTTGATACCACGAATACGAGGATCCTTACGCAGGCTTTGCAGGATCAGGGAGGCCATGCAGCGTAGGTTTGCTGAGGCATTCGGTCCGGAGTCCTCTGGGTCACTAAGGACAACAACATCCCTGGGTCACTAAGGACAACAACATCCGCAGCCACCTCCTCCCAGCCACGTACAAGCCCATGTGTTCCTTGGGACTGATCCCTTAAAGACTGCTGATGCTGAGTGCCAGGCTCCACCTCCATACTGACACAATCTTCCTCCTCCTCCTCCTCCTCCTCGTCCTCTTCCTGTGTGATCGGCGGGCACGCAGGAACACTGTCTGGATAAAGGGGGCCTTGAGAGCTAAGGAAGTCCTCCTCTTCCTGCCTCTGTTCTGCCTCAAGTGCCCTGTCCATTATTCCACGCAGCGTGTGCTCCAACAGGTGGACAAGGGGGACAGTGTCACTGATGCATGCACTGTCAGTGCTCACCATCCTCGTGGCCTCCTCGAATGGTGACAGGACAGTGCATGCATCCCTGATCATGGCCCACTGGCGTGGGGAAAAAAAACCAAGGTCCCCTGACCCTGTCCTGGTGCCATAGTCGCACAGGTACTCATTGATGGCCCTCTGCTGCGTGTGCAGCCGCTGCAGCATGGCCAATGTCGAGTTCCACCTGGTGGGCATGTCACAGATTAGGCGGTTCTTGGGCAGGTTAAACTCCTTTTGGAGGTCCGTCAGCCGAGCACTGGCATTATATGACCGGCAGAAATGCACACAGACTTTCCTGGCCTGCCTCAGGACATCCTGTAAGCCCAGGTACCTGCCCAAGAACCGCTGCACCACCAAGTTAAGGACGTGAGCCAAACAGGGCACATGGGTCAGTTGTCCCTGTCGGAGGGCAGAGAGGAGGTTGGTGCCATTGTCGCAAACCACCATTCCTGCCTTAAGTTGGCGTGGCGTCAACCACCTCTGAACCTGCCCCTGCAGAGCTGACAGAACCTCTGCCCCAGTGTGGCTCCTGTCCCCCAAGCACACCAGCTCAAGCACCGCATGGCATCTTTTGGCCTGCGTACTTGCGTAGCCCCTTGAACGCCTACGGAGCACCGCTGGTTCCGAGGAAGAGGCCATGGAGGAAGAAGAAGAGGAGGGGGTGGAGGAGAGAGGTGTGTCACAATCAGCATTTTGGAGGCGTGGTGGCGGAACAACCTCCAACACTACTGCACCTTGTCCTGCATCCTTCCCAGCTGCCAGCAGAGTCACCCAATGCGCCGTGAAACTTAAGTAACGTCCCTGTCCATGCCTGCTGGACCATGAGTCAGCGGTAATATGCACCTTACCGCTGACCGCCCTGTCCAGCGAGGCATGGACATTGCCTTCCACATGCCGGTAGAGAGCCGGAATCGCCTTCCGTGAGAAAAAGTGGCGTTTGGGTACCTGCCACTGAGGAACCGCACATTCCACAAACTCACAGAAGGGGGCAGAGTCTACCAACTGAAAAGGCAGCAGTTGAAGTGCTAGCAATTTTGCCAAGCTAGCATTCAACCGCTGGGCATGTGGAAGGCTGGGAGCAAACTTCTTTCGGCGGTGCAGCAGCTGGGGCAGGGAAATTTGCCTGGTACAATCTGACGTCGGTGTACCAAAAGCAGATTGCCCACAAGTACTTGGCTGTGACACACCTAATTCTACACCTTCATTCCTCTCACTGCAGGTCTCAGAGAGGACTGAAGGTCTAGTGGGGTTGGAAATCTCAGCTGATGAGGAGCAAGGAGAGATCCTCTTTGTTCTTTGGTGTGGGTCTTTTAGATACGCTTGCCAACGAACTGCATGGCAGGTCAACATATGTCTGGTCAAGCATGTGGTACCCAAGCGGGAGATGTTTTGGCCACGCGAGATACGCTTGAGACATATGTTGCAAATAGCAGCGGTGCGATCTGATGCACTCGTCTCAAAAAAGGCCCACACCAAAGAACTTTTTGAATAACGCGCAGAGACTGCAGCGCCCTGCACATGTGGAGCTTTGGGGTGTGATGCAGTCAATGTGCTGCCCTTAGGCTGGCCCCTGGAGGGCATCCTGCCTCGTTGGTGATGTGCCGCCTCCTCCTCCTCCTCCTCCTCTCTCCTATCAGGCACCCACGTTGAGTCAGTGACCTCATCATCCCCTCCCTCCTCATCACTGGAGCAAACCTGGCAGTATGCTGCAGCAGGGGGAGCATGACTGCCAGATTGCTGTCCTTCTTGGGCACCCCCTCTGTCCGTGCTCATGTTACTGCCTTCATCGAGCTCAGTATCATCATCAGAGCCTTCCAAACGCTGGGCATCCTCCTGGAGCATGTACCCAACACTGTGGTCAAACAGTTCGAGGGAATCCTCAGGAGGACATGGTGGAGCTAGGGAAGGAGTCACTGATGACATTGAGCTGAGGGAAGAGGCCGCTGCTTTGCCAGACAAAGCACCCTGGGCATGGGTGAGAGAGGATGAGGAGGATGAGGACGGCTTGGTCATCCACTCGACCAAGTTTTCTGCATGTTGCGGCTCAACACGGCCAGCTGCCGAAAAAAGGCCAAGCGTGTCCCATGGCCACGGGCTGATGAGGATGCACCGTCTCCACGACCAGCACTAGACACAGAGCCTGCTTGCCCTCTTTTATTGGCTTGTGACTGTCTGCCTCTCCTTCTTGGCCTTCCAGACATACTAATGGCCTGTAGCTGCACTAAGCTGGGATAGAACACCTGTAATTTTCTTCAGGTAGCTTTATATACTGTAACCAGACAAGCCTGCCTGTCAGTAGGAAGATAACAGGAACGGATCTAGCTGAACACTGTGAGCAGGACGCACTGCACTAAATGTAAATAGCAGGAACGGATCTAGCTGAACACTGTGAGCAGGACGCACTGACTGCACTAAATGTAAATAGCAGGAACGGATCTAGCTGAACACTGTGAGCAGGACGCACTGACTGCACTAAATGTAAATAGCAGGAACGGATCTAGCTGAACACTGTGAGCAGGACGCACTGACTGCACTAAATGTAAATAGCAGGAACAGATCTAGCTGAACACTGTGAGCAGGACGCACTGCACTAAATGTAAATAGCAGGAACGGATCTAGCTGAACACTGTGAGCAGGACGCACTGCACTAAATGTAAATAGCAGGAACAGATCTAGCTGAACACTGTGAGCAGGACGCACTGCACTAAATGTAAATAGCAGGAACGGATCTAGCTGAACACTGTGAGCAGGACGCACTGCACTAAATGTAAATAGCAGGAACGGATCTAGCTGAACACTGTGAGCAGGACGCACTGCACTAAATGTAAATAGCAGGAACAGATCTAGCTGAACACTGTGAGCAGGACGCACTGCACTAAATGTAAATAGCAGGAACGGATCTAGCTGAACACTGTGAGCAGGACGCACTGCACTAAATGTAAATAGCAGGAACAGATCTAGCTGAACACTGTGAGCAGGACGCACTGCACTAAATGTAAATAGCAGGAACAGATCTAGCTGAACACTGTGAGCAGGACGCACTGCACTAAATGTAAATAGCAGGAACGGATCTAGCTGAACACTGTGAGCAGGACGCACTGCACTAAATGTAAATAGCAGGAACAGATCTAGCTGAACACTGTGAGCAGGACGCACTGCACTAAATGTAAATAGCAGGAACAGATCTAGCCTAATCTAGCTAACTCAAATCAAATGACACTGTCTCTCTCTCTCTATCTCTCAGCACACCGGAACACACTACACAGGGCCGCCGTGCAGGCGGCCTTATATAGTGTGAGGCGTGTACTAAATCCCCTGAGCCATAATTGGCCAAAGCCACCCTGGCTTTGGCCAATTACAGCTCTCTCTACTGACGGCGCTGTGATTGGCCAAGCATGCGGGTCATAGTGCATGCTTGGCCAATCATCAGCCAGCAATGCACTGCGATGCCGCAGTGAATTATGGGCCGTGACGCGCCACACGAATTTGGCGCGAACGGCCCATAACGTTCGCAATTCGACGGACGGTCGAACAGCCGATGTTCGAGTCGAACGTGGGTTCGACTCGAACACGAAGCTCATCCCTAGTCCTTAGTAGTTGTTCCTTCTGTAGTATTTTATGAATGGATGTTGTTAATGTTGAGGCGGTATTTCTTAGCCTGTGGAGAGCGTCCGCTGAGCATTTGAAGTTGCACATGGCGAGAAAACTGCTGAAGATAGGAAGATGCGGTGATGATTCTGATGTAGCGATGGTGAAGTTGCTGAGGAAATGGTGGTCCTGAAGGGTGCCGCTGCTTCTGCTGCTGAGAAGATGATGGTCTGAAGAATGCCGCTGCTTCAGGGGTGGAGTTGAGGATGGTGCAACTGGAACTGTTGGTGGTGGTGGAGGGGGGGGGGGGGCACGCAGGCCTAACCGCCCTACCAATGATCCAGAGGAAGGCGAAAAACCCCTAGCTGAGCTAGCCAATTGCTTCAGCAGAGGAGAAAATTCCTTCCTGACCCCCGGAGGCGATCGGACCGAGGTCCCTGGATCAACTGCTAGTAGGTGGACCCGCGTATTTACCTGACCCGGGTTGGTCGGTGATGAGTAGAGAAAGGAGAGGGGTGGAGGGGGGCTGTCAGACCGAAGGAGAGGGCACTAGGGTTGACCTAGACTACTACTTAGAGGTACTGAGCCGCGTCTGGAAAGATCAAGATGAACACCGGTGCAAGGCCTGAGCCAAGGATTGTCCTTCTCTCAGTATCCCGTGCCCTTGCGGTGAGGTCCGGTACGACGGAGGTGGTATTCAGGGGTGGGAAGAGCACACTGCACGCTAGAGACAGAGAGGGGTGAGCTGAGGAGGTGAACCGGAGCTGGCCGCAGCCGCGGTCTGTCCCCCAAGTCTAGCAGCTAGGGACGGGGTGACCAGACGGCGGCTGTGGAAGGTGCACTGGTGAGCAGGGGCTAGTGGATCCCTGTAGAGTACTGCTGTGGAGTCCGGGAGGAGCTCCGGGCGGCCGGTAGGGAGCTACGGCCTAGTGTGGGAGTACCAAGATGGCCACCGGGCTAGACCCGAGCCGCGTCCTGATCAGATGCTGGGAGGTGCACTAGAGGGCAGGGGTCTGGCGGGGTAGGGGACCGGGTCCGGGTCCTGGTAGGTCCAGCTGTGGAGTCTGAGGATGCGGTCCGGGTGGCTGGGGAGTGCTGCAGCCACGTGTGGGTGTCCCAAGATGGCCACTGGACTAGGCCCGAGCCGTGGTCTGTCCAGATGGAGAGGATCCCAACGATCGTGCCAGTAGCTGGTGGGTACGGTGCGGGAGGGAGGGGTGCGGGGTCTGCTGATCGGGGTGGGGAGGCTGGGGGAGGAAGGCGACAGGCCGGGCTAGGGCGGAGTGCTAGGCCGGAGCCGCGGTGTGTCCTGGGAGGCTGTCCTATGTCCTGTGTGCTGGAACTAAGCGGACGGTGCGATGGAGACTGGGGGCCGAGGTGTCCCGCTCCCGTTTCTGGATGTTGCTAGGGGCTGCTGGGGAGCCGGGAAGAATCCTGGATGCTGGATGGCCGGATGGCGAGTGCTTCAGTACACACGTCTGTACGTCTGCTCTCTGCTCTGCTCTGACAACTCTGTCAATTACTCAAAGGCAACAGGGGTACTCTGTTTTCTAAAGAGTACCCCTCTGAAGAGGCGGAGCCCTGAGTGTGTATGAAGAGGTGGAGCTCCTGAGTGTGTATGAAGAGGTGGAGCTCTGAGTGTGTATGAAGAGGCGGAGCTCTGAGTGTGTATGAAGAGGCGGAGCCCTGAGTGTGTATGAAGAGGCGGAGCCCTGAGTGTGTATGAAGAGGCGGAGCCCTGAGTGTGTATGAAGAGGAGGAGCCCTGAGTGTGTATGAAGAGGCGGAGCTCTGAGTGTGTATGAAGAGGCGGAGCCCTGAGTGTGTATGAAGAGGAGGAGCTCTAAATGTGTATGAAGAGGCGGAGCCCTGAGTGTGTATGAAGAGGCGGAGCCCTGAGTGTGTATGAAGAGGCGGAGCTCCTGAGTGTGTATGAAGAGGCGGAGCCCTGAGTGTGTATGAAGAGGCGGAGCTCCTGAGTGTGTATGAAGAGGTGGAGCCCTGAGTGTGTATGAAGAGGCGGAGCTCCTGAGTGTGTATGAAGAGGCGGAGCTCTGAGTGTGTATGAAGAGGCGGAGCCCTGAGTGTGTATGAAGAGGCGGAGCTCCTGAGTGTGTATGAAGAGGCGGAGCTCTGAGTGTGTATGAAGAGGCGGAGCTCTGAGTGTGTATGAAGAGGTGGAGCCCTGAGTGTGTATGAAGAGGTGGAGCCCTGAGTGTGTATGAAGAGGCGGAGCTCCTGAGTGTGTATGAAGAGGTGGAGCCCTGAGTGTGTATGAAGAGGCGGAGCTCTGAGTGTGTATGAAGAGGTGGAGCCCTGAGTGTGTATGAAGAGGCGGAGCTCCTGAGTGTGTATGAAGAGGTGGAGCCCTGAGTGTGTATGAAGAGGTGGAGCCCTGAGTGTGTATGAAGAGGCGGAGCCCTGAGTGTGTATGAAGAGGCGGAGCTCTGAGTGTGTATGAAGAGGTGGAGCCCTGAGTGTGTATGAAGAGGCGGAGCTCCTGAGTGTGTATGAAGAGGTGGAGCCCTGAGTGTGTATGAAGAGGTGGAGCCCTGAGTGTGTATGAAGAGGCGGAGCTCCTGAGTGTGTATGAAGAGGTGGAGCCCTGAGTGTGTATGAAGAGGTGGAGCCCTGAGTGTGTATGAAGAGGCGGAGCCCTGAGTGTGTATGAAGAGGAGGAGCCCTGAGTGTGTATGAAGAGGAGGAGCTCCTCAGTGTGTATGAAGAGGCGGAGCTCTGAGTGTGTATGAAGAGGCGGAGCTCTGAGTGTGTATGAAGAGGCGGAGCTCTGAGTGTGTATGAAGAGGCGGAGCTCTGAGTGTGTATGAAGAGGCGGAGCCCTGAGTGTGTATGAAGAGGCGGAGCTCTGAGTGTGTATGAAGAGGCGGAGCCCTGAGTGTGTATGAAGAGGCGGAGCCCTGAGTGTGTATGAAGAGGCGGAGCCCTGAGTGTGTATGAAGAGGCGGAGCCCTGAGTGTGTATGAAGAGGCGGAGCCCTGAGTGTGTATGAAGAGGCGGAGCCCTGAGTGTGTATGAAGAGGCGGAGCCCTGAGTGTGTATGAAGAGGCGGAGCCCTGAGTGTGTATGAAGAGGCGGAGCCCTGAGTGTGTATGAAGAGGCGGAGCTCTGAGTGTGTATGAAGAGGCGGAGCCCTGAGTGTGTATGAAGAGGCGGAGCCCTGAGTGTGTATGAAGAGGCGGAGCCCTGAGTGTGTATGAAGAGGCGGAGCCCTGAGTGTGTATGAAGAGGAGGAGCTTTGAGTGTGTATGAAGAGGCGGAGCCCTGAGTGTGTATGAAGAGGAGGAGCTCTGAGTGTGTATGAAGAGGCGGAGCTCTGAGTGTGTATGAAGAGGCGGAGCCCTGAGTGTGTATGACGAGGCGGAGCTCTGAGTGTGTATGAAGAGAAGGAGCTCTGAGTGTGTATGAAGAGAAGGAGCTCTGAGTGTGTATGAAGAGGCGGAGCCCTGAGTGTGTATGAAGAGGCGGAGCTCTGAGTGTGTATGAAGAGGCGGAGCCCTGAGTGTGTATGAAGAGGCGGAGCCCTGAGTGTGTATGAAGAGGCGGAGCCCTGAGTGTGTATGAAGAGGCGGAGCCCTGAGTGTGTATGAAGAGGCGGAGCCCTGAGTGTGTATGAAGAGGCGGAGCCCTGAGTGTGTATGAAGAGGCGGAGCCCTGAGTGTGTATGAAGAGGCGGAGCCCTGAGTGTGTATGAAGAGGCGGAGCCCTGAGTGTGTATGAAGAGGCGGAGCCCTGAGTGTGTATGAAGAGGCGGAGCCCTGAGTGTGTATGAAGAGGCGGAGCTCTGAGTGTGTATGAAGAGGAGGAGCTCTGAGTGTGTATGAAGAGGCGGAGCCCTGAGTGTGTATGAAGAGGCGGAGCCCTGAGTGTGTATGAAGAGGCGGAGCCCTGAGTGTGTATGAAGAGGCGGAGCCCTGAGTGTGTATGAAGAGGCTGAGCCCTGAGTGTGTATGAAGAGGCGGAGCTCTGAGTGTGTATGAAGAGGCTGAGCCCTGAGTGTGTATGAAGAGGCGGAGCTCTGAGTGTATAAAACAGAGAGGAGATAAGGGCGCTCTGGTGGAGGTGGGTAGTTGGTCAGAGGGATGATGGTGATGAGATGGCACTTCTGGCAGCACTTTGGTTAGAGGAGAAGCAACTCTGAAGATATAAAAAAGGAAAAGAAAGGCGCCTCTAAGTGCAGTATGTAAAATTTAATAAAGTGCACAAAGGGTTAAAAGCACTTACAAGATTGTTGAGTGTTAAAAGACAGGATAAAATCCGGAGTCGTCATCTGTGGGATGTGTCCATCCTCAGCACGGTGGTAGAGAGCCGTGTAGAGCCGTCCAGCAGCTGTAAAGCGTTCTCATGCGTGTTGGAAAGAGGAGGCAGCAGGGAAGCCGGTATTCACTGCGGGACACACAAGGCTGATGGTGTCAGTGTAGAAAAGGGGGTGGCAACGCGTTTCGGAGCATGTGCGGCTCCTTCGTCAGATCTACGCCCACACTCCTCAAGCTGGCTTATAAATGGTGAGGGGGAGGAGCAAGGGGAGGAGTGTGGGCAGATACTAAATACACAATGATAAGGGAAGTGACAGATGTATTATGAGGACGGCCATAGACGACCGCGCACTCGCAAAATGGATTATTAACGTCAGTGCTGTATACAATGAAGTCCTGAAGGAATGTGACACAGGGGTGCAGGGCACAGATGGCAGTGATTAAATTAACAATAATAAATAAATAAATATACAAACATAAAGTTGACATTGAATTAATATACAGGTGTGTTACATGGTCGGCCGGGTGTCTATATGAATGTGTTATAAAGGCGGCCGGGCATTTGTACACATGCAAATAGGGTCGTAAGTCTAATGTTGAGTTGACAATGAATAAATCTACAGCCGTGTTACAAGGGCGGCCAGGCGTATATACACATGTGTTACCGGGGCAGCCAGGCGTCTATGTGCACGTGTTACAAAGGCAGCCAGGCGTTTGTACATAATGCAAATAAGGTCGTAAGTCTAATGTTGAATTAACAATGAATAAATAATAAATAAATATGTAGCCGTGTTACAAGGGCAGCCGGGGAGATATACACCTGTGTTACAGGGGCGGCCAGGCATCTGTTGTAAGGGGATAAAAAAAAAAACTACAGAAGGGTAATAGGAGGTGGTGGATACTTATACAAATAGTGCAGATTATGCCTGTAGCAATACTCTGACGATAATAGATAATAATAGATAATAATAGACTGTAAATAAGTGTGCGAGTGTGTTACAGGGGCGGCCGGGCATTTACACACCCGCAAATAAGGTCACAAATCTACTATAAGGAATTAACTTATAGGAATAGGTAATAGGATGTAATGGATGCTCTACAAATAGTATTTGATTGTGACAGATGGCAGATATGTACATGTAGAACAGGCAAACACCATGACGTGTGGATATGATAATAAGGAGGGATGAATGATAAATGAACCATAATATCACAGTCTGTATGTTAAATGTGGTATCATCTAGAGTAAGGTGCTAATTTCCAATTCTTCATTGATCCCTCCAGGCGAAAGTACGTCAAGAGCGTCTATCCAATAAGTCTCCCGTTGGCGGAGACGTTTGAATCTGTGGCTGGTATGGATTCGATGATCCATACTTTTAGGCCTACGGTGGATTTAGGGTGATGTTGGGTGAAATGTCGTGGGACGCTATGGTGGTCTTTACCGGCCTCGATGAATCGGCGGTGCTCTCCAAAACGCTGGCGTAGGGGGGGCGTATAGTTCGACCTACATAGTGGAGGCCGCAGGGGCAGGTCAGGCAGTATACTACATGGTCTGTAGAACAGGTGTAGAATTCTGAAATTTTGGATGTTTTATTTTTAATCGGGAATGTTTTTTGACCATGTTGTACAAAACTGCATGTAAGGCGAAGGGGTTTGCGGCATTGATACATCCCAATCATAAAGAAGAGTTGGAGTGAAGATGACGTATTTGTTTTCTTTTTGAGTTTGCTTGGGGCAATCTTTCCCTTAATGTTGGGTGCTTTCCTATATGAAAATTTCGGTTTATTTGGTATACTGTCTTTGAGATGGGGATCCTGCAGCAGTATTGGCCAATGTTTCTGAACTATGTGTTCCATATTTTTGTATTTGTTATGAAGTTGAGTCGTGAACCGAATGTCCTTTGATGAATTCATTCTATGGGTATGAGTGTCAGGATTGACGTATGTGGTGTAGGCTTGTTCGATGAGTGAAGGAGGGTGGCCTTTTTCAATAAATTTTTGTTTGAGATTTATGCTTTGTGTCTGATAGTCTGACTGCATGGTGCAATTATGTCTGAGACGGCAGAATTGACTTTTTGGAATATTTTTTAACCAACGAGGGTGATGGCAACTATTGTAGTGCAGATAGGAATTCCCAGCAGTGGGTTTGCAATCATTTTTTGCATTGATGCTGTAACGATATCAAGTACGGGACATAAAAAGCTGTAGCTAGCTGCCATCTTGTGTGGAAGTAGCCATGACAGTTTGGCTAACCATGTAACCTCACAGAGAACTCTAAACTCTCTCCTTCCCCACCTTAGGAATTCAAAGCTTTTTAAGTTCAACAGAAAAGGTTATCTCAAAACATTTGTTGTAAGGGCAGTGTTCAGGCCTGTCGTAAAACTGTCACCCTCCCCATTCAGAGCCCTAACAGGCCTCGGCTGTAAATTTTCTGAATACACCTCAATAGAATAAGTATGAAATTTCAGCATGTTTCATAACTTCTGACTTAGTAATAGCACAGCCATAATCTGGACATATTTAGCTTCCTCAGATAATATGGAACGTTTCAAGTCCAGACACCCCTATGTCAGGTCATATGGGAAACCCCTGGGATCACTTATTCCTCCAAAGCAGGCTATACGTTATAGAGATGGAATGTTTAGACTTGTTTTGAAGGAAATCTCAAGTTGAATAATAATATGGATATTTGGAGTCTGTAAACACTATAGATGCAGATATATGAGTATGTATTACTAAAATCACCTGGGATGTGGTCATGAGTGTAGACACCTCCCAGCAACCAACCCCTAAAACCAGCTGACCAGATGATTGGTTACTGGTCGCTGTCAACACCCCCTTTGATTTGACAGAAAAGAGGAGATGCCAAGACAATGGGCAGTTCTCCTTTTACCATCCAAGAAGAAACATCTGCCAAGTCGAGAACCGATTACCTAGCTCATCGATTGAACTCTGATCAACCCTCGGACATTAATTGCAAGTATTCTTCCTTCCCAATTCTACCTTATTGCTTTGTGGTTGTATATTGTCTTTATCTTTTGAAACATCTTTTTTCTGTAAATAATTTATTTGCATCAACTTTGACCTTTTCATAATAAACCCTTATGTTGAAAAGTGTTAACCTTGTCTCTAAAGCTCTTAATGCAAGCTATAAACGGACCTGCCTCTTGAAGGGCGCTACTGTTGTAGAGTAAGACTCTGAGCAGACCTGTCTGTGGTGGCAGTGTGTGTGGCAGACGCTTATTCTACAATTATAATTGGTATTGCTAAAATTACGAGTCTCCCCCGGCTCGGTCTTTTAAACGGGGGTGGTGGCAGATAAAGGGTTAATTGTGTAATTAGCCCAGTGACAATCATTCTCAGGCTGCTCACACCTAGATTGTGGTCCCGCAAGCTGGAAAATCTTTGTGCCGGGCGCAGCTGAGAGTGGCATTGTTACGTAAGTGACAGCGTGGTGTGAGGTTGGCCGGTCCTTTGTCGCGAGTTAGCGAGGAGGGCGGGGATCTGACACCTGCGTTCGTCACAGAAGGGTGGCGGAAAATTTACTTCAAATGCAAAAATTCACATTATAATAGGAACTAAAACATATAAAATTAAATTTAACAATCTAAAAAATAATAATTCCAAAGTGCTGTAATGGTGGGGACCTCCCAACTAAAAACCTTGTTGCACTTGAAGATATTTTGTGTGGCAATTATCTGTAGAGGGGTTTCCACCATCCCTGATAAGGTAAAACAAAAAAGTTGATGTCTTCTTCTCATTCTGATGTATTACATGTGAAATCACAAATCACTGGGATTGTTACACATGAAGGTAATCTGTATGACAAATATCTCTAGGAGGGTTTCCACCATTTGTTATGTCTTGTTGTCAGTGTGATGTGTATTATATGTGACGTTACGTATCGCCGGTATTGTGCTGATATTGACGTTTATTGAGGTTTCCACACATTGGAGGCTCCACTATTATTGGTAAGTTATTGATTAGTAAGTTAGCGCTGAGCTCTTTTTTTTTGTGGTGTGGGAAGACATAACAGAGCTCAGCGGTGGGACTTTTACTGACACTTTTATTTTCCCTCCAGTAGTTTATTGTAAATAGTAGTGTGGTTATTACTTATTATACTAAAGATCGGCACGTGGCATTATTAATCATCAACAGATTTCAGTTGTGCCCCACCAGGCCGCCCCCCCCCATGGACAATGTGCCAGGCTGTCGAGTTCATCTCCCCATCTCTGCACTCAGGGCACTGATGGGCGGCACTGATAGGCAGCACTCACGAGCACTGATTGGTGGCATTGGTTGGCACTGATAGGTGGCAGTAATAGCCACTGACAGGCAACACTGATTGACAGCACTGATGGGCACCGATAGGCAGCACTGATAGGCAGCGCTGATGGGCACTGATAGGTTGCATTGGTTAGCAGTGATAGGCACTGATAGGCAACACTCATTGACAGCACTGATGGGCACTGATAGGCAACGCTGATGGGCACTGATTGACACCGATAGGAAGCACTGATTGGAAGCACTGATTGGCACTCATAGATTGCATTGAGAAGAAAAAGGTCCTGGACTGCCGCACTCCATGCAAAAACATCTTTATTTGAAAAATTGGTAAAATCCAAAAAGGCAAACAAAACAAAAGGTGGACAAAGCAGGTATAAAATAGCTAACGCGTTTCACATTCAGAGATGCTTACTCATAGCTAGATAGATTGCATTGGTTGGCACTGATTGGCAGCACTGAGAGATAGCACTGATAGGTGGCATTGGTTGGCACTGACAGGTGGCACTGATTGGCACTGATAGAGGAGAGGGGGGTTTCACATTGAGCAGATCGCCAGGCTTGTAAGAGCCACTAAGTGCCTTAAACTGTCATGTAAAGTCACTGCTTGCAGAGACCAGCTGTCAAAACTCGGCGGTGATGTCGGGGGGTGGGGGTGGGACCAAACAGCTATCATACACCAGCCAACAGGATAGGGGCTGGGCGGGCCGCTCTGTGTATATTGCTCCGCCCCCTTTCTATCAGCTATCAAACACCAGCCAATGATTGGGCTGCTTAAGAAAGGGGCGGAGCCACATACACGGAGCGGCCCACCCAGTCCCTATCCAGTTGGCTGGTGTATGATAGCTGATGGAAAGGGGGCAGAGCCACATACACGGAGAGGCCCGCCCAGCCCCTATCCCATTGGCTTGTGTTTGATAGGCTAGCTGTTTGGTGTCATCCACCTCCGACATCACCGCCGAGTTTTGACAGCTGGTGTGTATGAAGAGGTGGAGCTCTGAGTGTGTATGAAGAGGCGGAGCTCTGAGTGTGTATGAGGAGGCGGAGCTCTGAGTGTGTATGAATGAATGAATGAATGATTTGTATAGCGCTGCAAATGCGAACTGAATCACCTCAAGGCGCTGGATCCATCCTGTGTTGTCCAGCTTCTTAGAAGAGGTAGGTCTTGAGTTTCTTTCTGAAGGCCTGATGGTTTTCTTCCATGCGAATGTGAGTAGGTAGAGCGTTCCATAGCCGTGGTCCTTGGACTGCGGATCTTCGTTTTCCCTTTGTTTTGTAGCGGTTGTTTGGAATAAGGAGGAGGAGGTTTTGGTTAGAAGATTGAAGACTGCGATTGGGTGTGTAGCATTTTATTTTCTCGCATAGGTATTGAGGAGCGTTTCCTTGTATAAATTTGTGAGTGAGGCAGAGGGTCTTGAAAGTGATCTGATTCTTTATGGTTAGCCAATGTAGGTTCCTCAGGGAAGGGGAGATGAATTCCCAGGGTTTTTTTCCTGTTAGCAGTCTTGCCGCCGTGTTTTGGATGAGTTGTAAGTGCGCAAGCTGATATTGGGGTAGTCCTATGTAGAGGGAGTTTGCGTAGTCGAGTCTGCAATTGATGATTGTTCCAACTACTGCTGCTTTGTCCTCTTCTGGGACGAAGGGGATGAGTCTACGTAGCAGTCGGAGGAGATGGTGAGATCCGCTAATTACTCATCCTATTTGTGCAGCCATTGACTCCGAGACTCTTGGCTTTGGTGCTTGGAGAGATGGTCTGTCCAAAGATGGTGGGAGGTGTCCATGGGGTCTTCGCTTTGGAATTTTGGTTTCCGTGTAGGAGAAGAAGTTCTGTTTTTGATCCGTTGAGTTTGAGAGAGCTAGTGGTCATCCAGTCGTCTATTAAAGTGAGGCATTTTTCTAGTCGCTGATGATGGTCTTTTTCTCCGGTGATGCGGAAGTAGAGTTGAGTATCATCAGCGTATGAGTGGAAGCAGAGGTCTGATTTTCTAATAATTTTGAGGAGTGGGTGGATGTAGAAGTTGAAGAGCACTGGTGACAAGGGTGAACCTTGAGGGACTCCACAAGAGATTGCGCATGTTTCAGAAGTGAATGCTCCCAGTTTCACTGTCTGAGAATGATTTCCTAAGAAGGATGTGAACCATTGTAGATCTGGGTCTGTGACTCCTGCTACTTCTGTGAGGCGGATGAGTAGAGTATTGTGGTCCACTGTATCGAACGCTGCACTGAGGTCCAACAGTACCAGGAGACTTGATTCTCCATCATCAGCTGCTTCGAGGGCATCGTCCCATATTTTGAGAAGTGATTGCAGAGGGTCCAAGAGTTTGTGTGTGTCCAGGTGGTGTTGTAGCTGTTGTACTACTGCTTTCTCTATAATCTTGGAGATGGTGTTAAGGCTTGTTATCGGTCTGCGGTACTTAAGGTCCTTAGGGTCTAGGTTGGATTCCTTTAGGAGGGGTTTGACGATGCCATGCTTGAGGGTGATCGGAACAGTCCTTTCTGTGAACGACTGGTTGATGAGGTGTGTTATAGTGGGAGCCAAGATGTCGTAACATTCTTTCAGGATTTTTGTGGGAATGGTGTCGTTTGGTGATGTGCTGTCTCTGAGGCTTCTGATGATGTTTTTGGTGGTGTCAGAGGTGATTGGGATCAGCGAAAAATTCGGTGATTGTGTGATGATCGTATCGATTTTTTCTTTTTGCTTTAGTTTGATGAGGTTGGTTGTTTTTTTCTGTTGAATTGTTTTCCGGATGTTGTCGATTTTGTCGATAAAAAAATCTGATAACTCATTGCAGAATTCTTGGGTTTCGTTTCCTGGGGGCTCTAGGCAGGTGGGGTTCACAATCTTGGCGACTATTCTAAAGAGTTCCCGAGGGCGGTTTAAGGCTGTTGAGATGGTGTTTGAGAAATGTTCCTTTTTTGCTTTGAAGATTGCTTTGTGATATTTCTCCGTGAGTGCTTTGTAGTTTTTGTGTGGTTTTCCTTTGTGGAATTTCTTCTCCAGGCTCTTTCAGCTCTTCTGCGTTCCTGCTTTAGTAAAGTAAGAGTGCCATTAAACCATCCAGAGTCTATCTTGCGGATGTGTGTTCTACACTTTGGAGCCACTGAGTCCGCTGTTTGTAGTAATACCTTGTTTAAGGAGTTGAGTATTTGTTCCGTTGAGTGGTTTAAGTTTACCATTGCTATTTTGTTTGATAATGTGGTTCTGAAGAGTTCGGAGTGTAGTTTCTTCTGAAATCTTGTCCAGCGTGTTGTTATTGCGTGTTTCCGTTTTTGGAGGGTGATGTTGGTAGCGATTTTAAATTTGATAGCGTGGTGATCCGTCCACGGTAGCGGTAGGTTGTGGAATATGTTGACGTCCATATTTTGTTTGAGGATGAGGTCCAGAATGTGTCCCGAACCATGCGTAGGAGCATCTATCAGTTGCTGAAGTTGGTTAATGCAGGCGGTGGCGATAGGGTCTTGGGTGGAGTTTGCCCAGAGGTTGAAGTCTCCAAGTACCAAAAAGTTTTCGGTTTTCAGGATGTGAGTTGAGATCAATTCTGTGAAGGATGTAAGGAGATTGGTCTTCGGTCCTGGTGGTCTGTAACATAGAAGTATGTGGATAGTGTCTTGGGGTGTTGATTGAAGATGTAGGGTGAGTGTCTCCATGAAAGGCACTGAGTTCTGTACAGTTGGTTTGATGAGTGCGAGGTGAGATTTGAAGATCACTGCTAGGCCTCCTCCTTTTTTTCCTGTTCTGTGCTCCTTTAGGATCCTGTAGTTTTCAGGCACCAATTCGGTTAGGATGGCGTTGCAGTCGGGTGTTAGCCAACTTTCCATAATGAAGAGGCAATCTATGTTGTTTTGGGTGATGAAGTCGTGTACTTCTAGTCTGTGCTTGACTGCAGATCTGGTGTTGATCAAAGCGCATGCTAATTGTTGTGGTTGAATTGTTGTCTTCCTATAGTTGATGGTTGATTGTAGGTTGGTCCTTAGTAGTTGTTCCTTCTGTAGTATTTTATGAATGGATGTTGTTAATGTTGAGGCGGTATTTCTTAGCCTGTGGAGAGCGTCCAAGTTGCACATGGTGAGAAAACTGCTGAAGATAGGATGATGCGGTGATGATTCTGATGTAGCGATGGTGAAGTTGCTGAGGAAATGGTGGTCCTGAAGGGTGCCGCTGCTTCAGGGGTGGCATTGAGGATGGTGCGACTGGAACTGTTGGTGGTGGAGGGGGGGCCACGCAGACCTTACCGCTCTACCGATGATCCAGAGGAAGGCGAAAAACCCCTAGCTGAGCTAGCCAATTGCTGCAGCAGAGGAAAAAAATTCCTTCCTGACCCCCGGAGGCAATTGGACCGAGGTCCCTGGATCAACTGCTAGTAGGTGGACCCGCGTACTTACCTGACCCGGGTTGGTCGGTGATGAGTAGAGAAAGGAGAGGGGTGGAGGGGGGCTGTCAGACCGAAGGAGAGGGCACTAGGGTTGACCTAGACTACTACTTAGAGGTACTGAGCCGCGTCTGGAAAGATCAAGATGAACACCGGTGCAAGGCCTGAGCCAAAGATTGTCCTTCTCTCAGTATCCCGTGCCCTTGCGGTGAGGTCCGGTACGACGGAGGTGGTATTCAGGGGTGGGAAGGGCACTGCCCGCTAGAGACAGAGAGGAGTGAGCTGAAGAGATGAGCCGGAGCTGGCCGCAACCGCGGTCTGTCCCCCGTGTCTAGCAGCTAGGGACGGGGTGACCAGACGGCGGCTGTGGAAGGTGCACTGGTGAGCAGGGGCTAGTGGATCCCTGTGGAGTACTGCTGTGGAGTCCGGGAGGGGCTCCGGGCGGCCGGTAGGGAGCTACGGCCTAGTGTAGGAGTACCAAGATGGCCACCGGGCTAGGCCCGAGCCGCGGCCTGATCAGATGCTGGGAGGTGCACTAGAGGGCAGGGGTCTGGCGGGGTAGGGGACCGGGTCCGGGTCCTGGTAGGTCCAGCTGTGGAGTCTGAGGATGCGGTCCGGGTGGCTGGGGAGTGCTGCAGCCACGTGTGGGTGTCCCAAGATGGCCGCTGGACTAGGCCCGAGCCGCGGTCTGTCCAGATGGAGAGGATCCCAACGATCGTGCCAGTAGCTGGTGGGTACGGTGCAGGAGGGAGGGGTGCGGGGTCTGCTGATCGGGGTGGGGAGGCTGGGGGAGGAAGGCGACAGGCCGGGCTAGGGCGGAGTGCTAGGCCGGAGCCGCGGTGTGTCCTGGGAGGCTGTCCTGTGTGCTGGTGAGCTGGAACTAAGCGGACGGCGCGATGGAGACTGGGGGCCGAGGTGTCCCGCTCCCGTTTCTGGATGTTGCTAGGGGCTGCTGGGGAGCCGGGAAGAATCCTGGATGCTGGATGCCGGATGGCCGGTGCTTCAGTACACACGTCTGTACGTCTGCTCTCTGCTCTGCTCTGACAACTCTGTCAATTACTCAAAGGCAACAGGGGTACTCTGTTTTCTAAAGAGTACCCCTCTGAAGAGGCGGAGCCCTGAGTGTGTATGAAGAGGCGGAGCTCTGAGTGTGTATGAAGAGGCGGAGCCCTGAGTGTGTATGAAGAGGAGGAGCTCTGAGTGTGTATGAAGAGGCGGAGCTCTGAGTGTGTATGAAGAGGAGGAGCCCTGAGTGTGTATGAAGAGGCGGAGCCCTGAGTGTGTATGAAGAGGCGGAGCCCTGAGTGTGTATGAAGAGGCGGAGCTCCTGAGTGTGTATGAAGAGGCGGAGCCCTGAGTGTGTATGAAGAGGCGGAGCGCCTGAGTGTGTATGAAGAGATGGAGCCCTGAGTGTGTATGAAGAGATGGAGCCCTGAGTGTGTATGAAGAGGCGGAGCCCTGAGTGTGTATGAAGAGGCGGAGCCCTGAGTGTGTATGAAGAGGCGGAGCCCTGAGTGTGTATGAAGAGGCGGAGCTCCTGAGTGTGTATGAAGAGGCGGAGCCCTGAGTGTGTATGAAGAGGAGGAGCTCTGAGTGTGTATGAAGAGGCGGAGCCCTGAGTGTGTATGAAGAGGCGGAGCCCTGAGTGTGTATGAAGAGGAGGAGCTCTGAGTGTGTATGAAGAGGCGAAGCCCTGAGTGTGTAAGAAGAGGCGGAGCTCCTGAGTGTGTATGAAGAGGCGGAGCTCCTGAGTGTGTATGAAGAGAAGGAGCCCTGAGTGTGTATGAAGAGGCGGAGCCCTGAGTGTGTATGAAGAGGCGGAGCTCCTGAGTGTGTATGAAGAGGCGGAGCCCTGAGTGTGTATGAAGAGGAGGAGCTCTGAGTGTGTATGAAGAGGCGGAGCCCTGAGTGTGTATGAAGAGGAGGAGCTCTGAGTGTGTATGAAGAAGCGGAGCCCTGAGTGTGTATGAAGAGGCGGAGCTCCTGAGTGTGTATGAAGAGGTGGAGCCCTGAGTGTGTATGAAGAGGCGGAGCTCCTGAGTGTGTATGAAGAGGTGGAGCCCTGAGTGTGTATGAAGAGGCGGAGCTCTGAGTGTGTATGAAGAGGCGGAGCTCTGAGTGTGTATGAAGAGGCGGAGCTCCTGAGTGTGTATGAAGAGGCGGAGCTCTGAGTGTGTATGAAGAGGCGGAGCCCTGAGTGTGTATTAAGAGGCGGAGCTCCTGAGTGTGTATGAAGAGGCGGAGCCCTGAGTGTGTATGAAGAGGCGGAGCCCTGAGTGTGTATGAAGAGGCGGAGCTCCTGAGTGTGTATGAAGAGGCGGAGCCCTGAGTGTGTATGAAGAGGAGGAGCCCTGAGTGTGTATGAAGAGGCGGAGCCCTGAGTGTGTATGAAGAGGAGGAGCTCTGAGTGTGTATGAAGAGGCGGAGCCCTGAGTGTGTATGAAGAGGCGGAGCTCCTGAGTGTGTATGAAGAGGTGGAGCCCTGAGTGTGTATGAAGAGGTGGAGCTCCTGAGTGTGTATGAAGAGGTGGAGCCCTGAGTGTGTATGAAGAGGCGGAGCTCCTGAGTGTGTATGAAGAGGCGGAGCTCTGAGTGTGTATGAAGAGGCGGAGCTCCTGAGTGTGTATGAAGAGGAGGAGCCCTGAGTGTGTATGAAGAGGCGGAGCTCTGAGTGTGTATGAAGAGGCGGAGCCCTGAGTGTGTATGAAGAGGCGGAGCTCTGAGTGTGTATGAAGAGGCGGAGCCCTGAGTGTGTATGAAGAGGCGGAGCTCCTGAGTGTGTATGAAGAGGCGGAGCCCTGAGTGTGTATGAAGAGGTGGAGCTCTGAGTGTGTATGAAGAGGTGGAGCTCTGAGTGTGTATGTAACATTTGTTGCCAGCGGTTTAGACATTAATGGCTGTGTGTTGAGTTATTTTGAGGGGACAGCAAATTTACACTGTTATACAAGCTGTACACTCACTACTTTACATTGTAGACAAGTGTCATTTCTTCAGTGTTGTCACATGAAAAGATAGAAGAAAAGATTTACACAAATGTCACTGAGGGGTGTACTTACTTTTGTCAGATACTGTACACAGCACAAGGCCGTGTTCACACTACAAGACGTTTTTCTGGACTGCAGTTCCTCTGAGCTCCACAAGGTGGTGATCTCACCTCTACTCAGACAGGAAGTCTCTAAGGAATACAGACAGGAAGTGATGTCTGATACAGACAGGAAGTCTCTATGGTAGACAGGAAGTGATGTCAGGAGCACACAGGACATTCCATAGGACATAGAGAGGAGAGGTTGCTGGATCTGGAGGCAGAGGAGGTAATATGAAGATTAACCCCTTCAGGGGGATCAGTTGATGATGAATGGATCTTTCTTCCAGAGCTGGCCATACATGGTTCAGATTTATCAATCATCCAGTGAGCTGAGTGAGAAAACGGAAGCGATTCCCCCCATGCACACGTTGGAGGAGGATGGGGGAATCCTCCGTGCTTAGGGTGGCCTCCTGTCCGGTGTTTGAATGATGTGTTGGGGATTTCATCTGCCCCAGACCCGGACTCATCATTCACACCGGACTGCACCGAGGGTGACATCTGATGTCTCCCCTCCTCCTCCCTCCCTGACTGCAGCCTGGTTCAGTACAGTGTCAGTGAATCAAAGCTCCTCCCCTCCTCCTCCTCCCTCCCTGACTGCAGCCTGGTTCAGTACAGTGTCAGTGAATCAAAGCTCCTCCCCTCCTCCTCCTCCCTCCCTGAATGCAGCCTGGTTCAGTACAGTGTCAGTGAATCAAAGCTCCTCCCCTCCTCCTCCTCCTCCCTCCCTGACTGCAGCCTGGTTCAGTACAGTGTCAGTGAATCAAAGCTCCTCCCCTCCTCCTCCTCCCTCCCTGACTGCAGCCTGGTTCAGTACAGTGTCAGTGAATCAAAGCTCCTCCCCTCCTCCTCCTCCCTCCCTGACTGCAGCCTGGTTCAGTACAGTGTCAGTGAATCAAAGCTCCTCTCCTCCTCCCTCCCTGACTGCAGCATGGTTCAGTACAGTGTCAGTGAATCAAAACTCCTCCTCCCTCCCTGACTGCAGCCTGGTTCAGTACAGTGTCAGTGAATCAAAGCTCCTCCCCTCCTCCTCCCTCCCTGACTGCAGCCTGGTTCAGTACAGTGTCAGTGAATCAAAGCTCCTCCCCTCCTCCTCCCTCCCTGACTGCAGCCTGGTTCAGTACAGTGTCAGTGAATCAAAGCTCCTTCCCTCCTCCGCTCTGTATACACACAAAGGAAGAGGAGGAGGAACATGATGATCGAGGTCTGTATACACACGAAGGAGGAGGAGGAGGAACACGATGATCGAGGTCTGTATACACACGAAGGAGCAGGACTAACACGATGATCGAGGTCTGTATACACACGAAGGAGGAGGAACACGATGATCGAGGTCTGTATACACACGAAGGAGGAGGAACACGATGATCGAGGTCTGTATACACACGAAGGAGGAGGAGGAACACGATGATCGAGGTCTGTATACACACGAAGGAGGAGGAGGAGGAGGAACACGATGATCGAGGTCTGTATACACACGAAGGAGCAGGACTAACACGATGATCGAGGTCTGTATACACACGAAGGAGGAGGAACACGATGATCGAGGTCTGTATACACACGAAGGAGGAGGAGGAACACGATGATCGAGGTCTGTATACACACGAAGGAGGAGGAGCGGGGACACGATGATCGAGGTCTGTATACACACATAGGAGGAGGAGGAACACGATGATCGAGGTCTGTATACACACGAAGGAGGAGGAGCGGGGACACGATGATCGAGGTCTGTATACACACATAGGAGGAGGAGGAACACGATGATCGAAGTCTGTATACACACATAGGAGGAGCAGGGACACAATGATCGAGGTCTGTATACACACACAGGAGGAGGAAAGACACGATGAACAAGGTCTGTATACACACACAGGAGGAGGGAGGAGGAGGAACATGATGATCGAGGTCTGTATACACACGAAGGAGGAGGAACACGATGATCGAGGTCTGTATACACACACAGGAGGAGGAACACGATGATCGAGGTCTGTATACACACACAGGAGGAGGAGGGACACGATGAACAAGGTCTGTATACACACACAGGAGGAGGAGGAACATGATGATCGAGGTCTGTATACACACACAGGAGGAGGAGGGACACGATGATCGAGGTCTGTATACACACACAGGAGGAGGAGGAGGAACATGATGATCGAGGTCTGTATACACACAGGAGGAGGAGGAGGAACATGATGATCGAGGTCTGTATACACACGAAGGAGGAGGAGCGGGGACACGATGATCGAGGTCTGTATACACACATAGGAGGAGGAGAAACACGATGATCGAGGTCTGTATACACACGAAGGAGGAGGAGCGGGGACACGATGATCGAGGTCTGTATACACACATAGGAGGAGGAGGAACACGATGATCGAAGTCTGTATACACACACAGGAGGAGGAGGAACACGATGATCGAAGTCTGTATACACACATAGGAGGAGCAGGGACACAATGATCGAGGTCTGTATACACACACAGGAGGAGGAAAGACACGATGAACGAGGTCTGTATACACACACAGGAGGAGGGAGGAGGAGGAACATGATGATCGAGGTCTGTATACACACATAGGAGGAGGAGGAACACGATGATCGAGGTCTGTATACACACATAGGAGGAGGAGGAACACGATGATCGAAGTCTGTATACACACATAGGAGGAGCAGGGACACAATGATCGAGGTCTGTATACACACACAGGAGGAGGAAAGACACGATGATCGAGGTCTGTATACACACATAGGAGGAGGAGGAACACGATGATCGAGGTCTGTATACACACATAGGAGGAGGAGCGGGGACACGATGATCGAAGTCTGTATACACACATAGGAGGAGGAGGAACACGATGATCGAAGTCTGTATACACACATAGGAGGAGCAGGGACACAATGATCGAGGTCTGTATACACACACAGGAGGAGGAAAGACACGATGAACGAGGTCTGTATACACACACAGGAGGAGGGAGGAGGAGGAACATGATGATCGAGGTCTGTATACACACACAGGAGGAGGAACACGATGATCGAGGTCTGTATACACACACAGGAGGAGGAGGGACACGATGAACAAGGTCTGTATACACACACAGGAGGAGGAGGAACATGATGATCGAGGTCTGTATACACACACAGGAGGAGGAGGGACACGATGAACAAGGTCTGTATACACACACAGGAGGAGGGAGGAGGAGGAACATGATGATCGAGGTCTGTATACACACACAGGAGGAGGAGGAGGGACACGATGATTGAGGTCTGTATACACACACAGGAGGAGGAGGAGGAACATGATGATCGAGGTCTGTATACACACACAGGAGGAGGAGGGACACGATGAACAAGGTCTGTATACACACACAGGAGGAGGGAGGAGGAGGAACATGATGATCGAGGTCTGTATACACACACAGGAGGAGGAGGAGGGACACGATGATTGAGGTCTGTATACACACACAGGAGGAGGAGGAGGAACATGATGATCGAGGTCTGTATACACACACAAGAGTGGGAGGAGGGACACGATGATCGAGGTCTGTAAACACACAAGAGGAGGAGGAGGGACATGATGATCGAGGTCTGTACAAAATTTTCTATACTCTGTAGAAAGAGAGCGGCTGGGGGGAGGGGTTAGGAGGATATGTGCTGGGGGAGGGGTTAGGTTATGTGTTGGGGGAGGGGTTAGGAGGATATGTGCTGGGGGGAGGGGTTAGGGGGATATGTGCTGGGGGGAGGGGTTAGGAGGATATGTGCTGGGGGGAGGGGTTAGGAGGATATGTGCTGGGGGGAGGGGTTAGGAGGATATGTGCTGGGGGGAGGGGTTAGGAGGATATGTGCTGGGGGGAGGGGTTAGGGGGATATGTGCTGGGGGGAGGGGTTAGGAGGATATGTGCTGGGGGGAGGGGTTAGGAGGATATGTGCTGGGGGAGGGGTTAGGAGGATATGTGCTGGGGGAGGGGTTAGGATATGTGCTGGGGGGAGGGGTTAGGGGGATATGTGCTGGGGGAGGGGATAGGAGGATATGTGCTGGGGGAGGGGTTAGGAGGATATGTGCTGGGGGAGGGGTTAGGAGGATATGTGTTGGGGGAGGGGTTAGAAGGATATGTGCTGGGGGGAGGGGTTAGGAGGATATGTGCTGGGGGAGGGGTTAGGAGGATATGTGCTGGGGGAGGGGTTAGGAGGATATGTGCTGGGGGAGGGGTTAGGAGGATATGTGCTGGGGGAGGGGTTAGGAGGATATGTGCTGGGGGAGGGGTTAGGAGGATATGTGCTGGGGGAGGGGTTAGGAGGATATGTGTTGGGGGAGGGGTTAGGAGGATATGTGCTGGGGGAGGGGTTAGGAGGATATGTGTTGGGGGAGGGGTTAGGGGGATATGTGCTGGGGGAGGGGTTAGGAGGATATGTGCTGGGGGAGGGGTTAGGAGGATATGTGCTGGGGGGAGGGGTTAGGAGGATATGTGCTGGGGGGAGGGGTTAGGAGGATATGTGCTGGGGGAGGGGTTAGGAAGATATGTGCTGGGGGAGGGGTTAGGGGGATATGTGCTGGGGGAGGGGATAGGAGGATATGTGCTGGGGGAGGGGTTAGGAGGATATGTGCTGGGGGGAGGGGTTAGGAGGATATGTGCTGGGGGAGGGGTTAGGAGGATATGTGCTGGGGGGAGGGGTTAGCAGGATATGTGCTGGGGGGAGGGGTTAGGAGGATATGTGCTGGGGGAGGGGTTAGGAGGATATGTGCTGGGGGAGGGGTTAGGAGGATATGTGCTGGGGGAGGGGTTAGGAGGATATGTGCTGGGGGAGGGGTTAGGAGGATATGTGCTGGGGGGGAGGGGTTAGGATATGTGCTGGGGGAGGGGTTAGGATATGTGCTGGGGGGAGGGGTTAGGAGGATATGTGCTGGGGGAGGGGTTAGGAAGATATGTGCTGGGGGAGGGGTTAGGAGGATATGTGCTGGGGGGAGGGGTTAGGAGGATATATGCTGGGGGAGGGGTTAGGAGGATATGTGCTGGGGGAGGGGTTAGGATATGTGCTGGGGGGAGGGGTTAGGAGGATATGTGCTGGGGGAGGGGTTAGGAGGATATGTGCTGGGGGGAGGGGTTAGGAGGATATGTGTTGGGGGAGGGGTTAGGAGGATATGTGTTGGGGGAGGGGTTAGGAGGATATGTGTTGGGGAGGGGTTAGGAGGATATGTGCTGGGGGAGGGGTTAGGAGGATATGTGCTGGGGGAAGGGGTTAGGAGGATATGTGCTGGGGGAGGGGTTAGGAGGATATGTGCTGGGGGGAGGGGTTAGGAGGATATGTGCTGGGGGAGGGGTTAGGAGGATATGTGCTGGGGGAGGGGTTAGGAGGATATGTGCTGGGGGGAGGGGTTAGGAGGATATGTGCTGGGGGAGGGGTTAGGAAGATATGTGCTGGGGGAGGGGTTAGGAGGATATGTGCTGGGGGAGGGGTTAGGAAGATATGTGCTGGGGGAGGGGTTAGGAGGATATGTGCTGGGGGAGGGGTTAGGAAGATATGTGCTGGGGGAGGGGTTAGGAGGATATGTGCTGGGGGAGGGGTTAGGAGGATATGTGTTGGGGAGGGGTTAGGAGGATATGTGCTGGGGGGAGGGGTTAGGAGGATATGTGTTGGGGAGGGGTTAGGAGGATATGTGCTGGGGGAGGGGTTAGGAGGATATGTGCTGGGGGAGGGGTTAGGAGGATATGTGCTGGGGGAGGGGTTAGGAGGATATGTGCTGGGGGGAGGGGTTAGGAGGATATGTGCTGGGGGAGGGGTTAGGAGGATATGTGCTGGGGGAGGGGTTAGGAGGATATGTGCTGGGGGGAGGGGTTAGGAGGATATGTGCTGGGGGAGGGGTTAGGAAGATATGTGCTGGGGGAGGGGTTAGGAGGATATGTGCTGGGGGAGGGGTTAGGAAGATATGTGCTGGGGGAGGGGTTAGGAGGATATGTGCTGGGGGAGGGGTTAGGAAGATATGTGCTGGGGGAGGGGTTAGGAGGATATGTGCTGGGGGAGGGGTTAGGAAGATATGTGCTGGGGGAGGGGTTAGGAGGATATGTGCTGGGGGAGGGGTTAGGAGGATATGTGCTGGGGGAGGGGTTAGGAGGATATGTGCTGGTGGAGGGGTTAGGAGGATATGTGCTGGGGGGAGGGGTTAGGAGGATATGTGCTGGGGGAGGGGTTAGGAGGATATGTGCTGGGGGAGGGGTTAGGAGGATATGTGCTGGGGGAGGGGTTAGGATATGTGCTGGGGGGAGGGGTTAGGAGGATATGTGCTGGGGGAGGGGTTAGGAGGATATGTTCTGGGGGGAGGGGTTAGGAGGATATGTGCTGGGGGAGGGGTTAGGAGGATATGTGCTGGGGGAGGGGTTAGGAGGATATGTGCTGGGGGGAGGGGTTAGGATATGTGCTGGGGGAGGGGTTAGGAGGATATGTGCTGGGGGAGGGGTTAGGAGGATATGTGCTGGGGGGAGGGGTTAGGAGGATATGTGCTGGGGGAGGGGTTAGGAGGATATGTGTTGGGGGAGGGGTTAGGATATGTGCTGGGGGAGGGGTTAGGGGGATATGTGCTGGGGGGAGGGGTTAGGAGGATATGTGCTGGGGGAGGGGTTAAGAGGATATGTGCTGGGGGAGGGGTTAGGATATGTGCTGGGGGAGGGGTTAGGAGGATATGTGCTGGAGGAGGGGTTAGGAGGATATGTGCTGGGGGAGGGGTTAGGAGGATATGTGCTGGGGGGAGGGGTTAGGAGGATATATGCTGGGGGAGGGGTTAGGAGGATATGTGCTGGGGGAGGGGTTAGGAGGATATGTGCTGGGGGGAGGGGTTAGGATATGTGCTGGGGGGAGGGGTTAGGAGGATATGTGCTGGGGGGAGGGGTTAGGAGGATATGTGCTGGGGGGAGGGGTTAGGAGGATATGTGCTGGGGGAGGGATTAGGAGGATATGTTCTGGGGGGAGGGGTTAGGAGGATATGTGCTGGGGGGAGGGGTTAGGATATGTGCTGGGGGAGGGGTTAGGAGGATATGTGCTGGGGGAGGGGTTAGGAGGATATGTGCTGGGGGAGGGGATAGGGGGATATGTGCTGGGGGAGGGGTTAGGATATGTGCTGGGGGGAGGGGTTAGGAGGATATGTGCTGGGGGAGGGGTTAGGAGGATATGTGTTGGGGGAGGGGTTAGGATATGTGCTGGGGGAGGGGTTAGGGGGATATGTGCTGGGGGGAGGGGTTAAGAGGATATGTGCTGGGGGAGGGGTTAGGAGGATATGTGTTGGGGGAGGGGTTAGGAGGATATGTGCTGGGGGAGGGGTTAGGATATGTGTTGGGGAGGGGTTAGGAGGATATGTGCTGGGGGAGGGGTTAGGGGGATATGTGCTGGGGGAGGGGTTAGGAGGATATGTGCTGGGGGGAGGGGTTAGGAGGATATGTGCTGGGGGAGGGGTTAGGATATGTGTTGGGGAGGGGTTAGGAGGATATGTGCTGGGGGAGGGGTTAGGGGGATATGTGCTGGGGGAGGGGTTAGGAGGATATGTGTTGGGGAGGGGTTAGGAGGATATGTGCTGGGGGGAGGGGTTAGGAGGATATGTGCTGGGGGAGGGGTTAGGATATGTGTTGGGGAGGGGTTAGGAGGATATGTGCTGGGGGAGGGGTTAGGGGGATATGTGTTGGGGGAGGGGTTAGGGGGATATGTGTTGGGGGAGGGGTTAGGAGGATATGTGTTGGGGGAGGGGTTAGGAGGATATGTGCTGGGGGAGGGGATAGGAGGATATGTGCTGGGGGAGGGGATAGGAGGATATGTGCTGGGGGGAGGGGTTAGGAGGGTATGTGCTGGGGGAGGGGTTAGGAGGATATGTGCTGGGGGGAGGGGTTAGGAGGATATGTGCTGGTGGAGGGGTTAGGAGGATATGTGCTGGGGGAGGGGTTAGGAGGATATGTGCTGGGGGGAGGGGTTAGGAGGATATGTGCTGGGGGAGGGGTTAGGAGGATATGTGCTGGGGGAGGGGATAGGAGGATATGTGCTGGGGGAGGGGATAGGAGGATATGTGCTGGGGGAGGGGTTAGGAGGATATGTGTTGGGGAAGGGTTAGGAGGATATGTGCTGGGGGAGGGGATAGGAGGATATGTGCTGGGGGAGGGGATAGGAGTATATGTGCTGGGGGAGGGGTTGAGATAATCTCCCATTGGCTGAGCAATATTCTCATTTGTCTCTGAGCTCCTTCTTGCTATTCCTCGTCCTGCCTGTTGTTTCCTTGGATTGATTTTCTGTGTAGTGACCCCGGCTTCATCTCTTGGATGCTCGTCTGTTGCTTGTCCTGACCTTCATCCTGATTCCTCATCTCTCCTCCATATCCTCTTACACTGCTTTTCTCCACACCTGCAGTGATCCTGGGGGGTGGAAACTTGGCACCAGCACTCAGCAAAATCCATCCCCACCATTAGGAGCTCTGGAGAAAATTGTCTGCTATTTACACTCCGTTCCTCCGCACGTCACCTGATCTCATGAGAGCTTACTTTCACAGATTCCTGACGGATTTCTGTATGGTAAAGGTCAAAGTTCACTCTTCAGTTTAGGGGAGGTAGGACGCACCCAGGTACAATGATTTGGTTTGCAGAGGAGCCTCATATAGAGGACCCCTCAAATCTCCCCATCCAAATGTCCCTCCATCCAGAGTCTATATGTCCTATGACATCACACTGACCTCACAGCTCCTCCTCCCAATGTCCCTCCATCCAGAGTCTATATGTCCTATGACATCACACTGACCTCACAGCTCCTCCCTCCATCCAGAGTCTATATGTCCTATGACATCACACTGACCTCTCAGCTCCTCCCTCCATCCAGAGTCTATATGTCCTATGACATCACACTGACCTCACAGCTCCTCCTCCCAGTGTTCCTCCATCCAGAGTCTGAAGATCCTGTGATCCTCCATTTGTTTGTTTATTTGATGATGATGATCTTAGGATGTAGGTGGACCATTGGCCTCCTCACTAGCAAAGTAGGACTGTTGGTCCTGCGTTGTATGTAATGATGTCAGAATGCCTGCAACAAGCTTTTATCCTGAATAGTGTGGGGGTCCTGTGTGGGTAAATTATACCTCAGTCTGACGTGGGGCTTTAGTAAAATTAATGCCCGAATGATGAGGTGAGGAGGATTCTGGGAATATCATTTGATTTTACTATTTGTTTTCAGATCCAGAGTTTTCCTCCTGTGAAGTCTGGAGATCATATGACCATCACATCTCCTCCACCTCCCTCCCTGATAGAATAGAGAAATACAAAGAAGATTCTAGAAGTCACCAGAGAGATCATGGAGTAGAGGTGAGGAGGATTCTGGGAATTCAGGGACATTATCCAGTAACAGACAAGGGATGTGTCTGGATGGTGACTGTATCATTGTGTGTGTCAGGTTCCTATAAGGTGTCAGGATGTCACTGTCTATTTCTCCATGTAGGAGTGGGAGTATTTAGAAGGACACAAGGATCTCTACAAGGACGTCATGATGGACAATCAGCCGCCCCTCACATCACCGGGTAAGAGGAGACTTTATTGTAAAGGAGAGAGCAGTACGGAGGGTCCACCTAGATCCCCCATCATCTGATAAACACATAGAAACAATGTATTCAGTCAGTGTGTGTGTTTCCTACAGATGGATCCAGTAATGGGAACCCACCAGAGAGATGTCCCCGTCCTCTGTATTCCCGGGATTCCACACAGGAAGGTCACACCATCCCTCACCATCATCAGGTAGATGAGGAACAATCACTGATAGTATCATTAGGATCTGTACATTATCTGCCTTGTTACCATTGATGTCATTTTTATTCTATATTCAGAGTGGAAACCTGAGAGATTCTAAAGTTGAGATTAAAGAAGAGATAAAAGAGGAGGTTGATGAGGATGGGGTGATGGAGGAGTCTCTAAAAGAACACAAAGATCTGTACCAGGACACCATGGTGGAGTCATCCAGCTACAGAAACCCACCAGAGAGATGTCCCCGTCCTCTGTATTCCCGGGATTCCACACAGGAAGGTCACACCATCCCTCACCATCATCAGGTAGATGAGGAACAATCACTGATAGTATCATTAGGATCTGTACATTATCTGCCTTGTTACCATTGATGTCATTTTTATTCTATATTCAGAGTGGAAACCTGAGAGATTCTAAAGTTGAGATTAAAGAAGAGATAAAAGAGGAGGTTGATGAGGATGGGGTGATGGAGGAGTCTCTAAAAGAACACAAAGATCTGTACCAGGACACCATGGTGGAGTCATCCAGCTACAGAAACCCACCAGAGAGATGTCCCCGTCCTCTGTATTCCCGGGATTCCACACAGGAAGATCACACCATCCCTCACCATCATCAGGTAGATGATTGACAATCATTGGTAGTTCTGATTTATACACAGCATGATTGTTACAATGAATGTTTTATTATATATTCAGAGTGGAAACCTCGGGGATGATAATTGTGATGTTAAAGAAGAGTATAAAGATGAGGATGAGGAGTATGGAGTGATGGAGGAGTTATCAGAAGGACACAAGGATATGATGGAGCCACCAAATACCAGGAACCCACCAGAGAGATGTCCTCATCCTCTGTATTCCCGGGATTCCACACAGGAAGATCACACCATCCCTCACTGTTACAAGGTTGGTGGGATGTATTTTATAAAACACACTTATAATGACAATGTGTGGATTTTTTATGTGATGTCACAATATTAAAGCTTATATCTTACAGATGATATTCTCTCTCATTTTCTTGGTTTAGAGTGGAGATCCAATCGATATAGAATTTGAGGTTAAATCAGAAGAAGAAGAGAGGTATGTGAGGGATGATCAGAAGTCTATGGAGGAGGATGGAATAACGGGGACATTTATAGAGGAGGACACTCCTACAGAGATCAGCACAGGTGGGTCATTAACACTAAATACGTTCCTCCACCCATACTGCTCACTGATTGGTCCAGAGTAGGGCGGGGACTGGGTGATATCAGCCTGTAATCCCCTGGTCACTTTCCTGAGCTGTGTTCCCCGTCCTGTATTCCTGTATTTCTCTCGGATAATCTTCCTTCTCTGTGCTGCAGACACAATTTATGTATCTAGACTGGATTTATGGAGATTCTGGGGTTCAGCTGGCAGCAAAATGTTCATTTCTTTATCGTACATCACGGGACACAGAGCACCATAATAATGACTATGTGGGTTATACGCTACCTTTAGGTGATTGGACACTGGCAACCAATAGTAAGACGGTTCCTCCCATATAACCCCTCCTACACAGGAAGTGTCTCAGTTTTTTCACCAGTGTCTTGAAGGTGATGGTCATGGCTGTTGAAGCTCTTCAGTTTCTTCAAAGAAAATGTCCCACTGAGGACGTTATAATCGGATCCATTCGGATGGCTTGCTAAGCTAAAGTGGATGGTACCCGAACCTCGGCTCAAGAACGAGGGTGTTGCTTGTAATGTGTCCTTTATAGGCGCTGGACCCTTGTTAAAATTTGGTATTCCTGGTCAATCTTGCCCGAGGAAACCATAAAGGGTGCTTTACAGGTCCAGGGGTGTGGACCCCAATATGGGGGACCCGGTCCCTGAAGGTTCTTAGAGGCGCTACCCGCCGTGATGGGGGAAGATTGGGCCTGGCAAGACAGGCCCTGCTGCTTGGGATGGTGAGTACTCCCTTTGGGGCCTTTTTTTTATATATATATATATATGTATTTCCCCTTGTAAAACTGCTAGTGTAAGCCTTGAGCCTGTGCCAGGATTACAGAGGCCGGTTTGGCGCGCAGTGCGCGTCACCGGCGTGCGAATGCGCCGCAGGTGTGTGCATGCACCGCCGCTATCCGCGTCACAGGTGCGCCGCGGGCGTCAGGTGGGCGCATGCGCCATGTGGTAGGCGGGTCGCCGATCGCTGATGCGCGCGCTCGCTCTCATGCTAGTGTTTATAAGCATGGAGCTCCTGGCGTGCGCATGGAGGAAACAGGGCGAATGGTGCGCACGTGAGCCTGGTGGTCTTGGACACAGCGGTGACAGGTTTAAAGCTAGTTGTAGTTTGTGGGGAGTACTCCTCCTTTTTAGTTTCCTTATGTGTAAGCAATGTCTTCCAAAAAACGAGGAACAGGGATCAAGGCAAGCACAGGGGTAAGAGTCCCTCCACAAAAGACAGGAGACCAACCCCGTGCTGATTTAGCCTCAGTTTCTCCTGAAGGACCTGCGACTTCTGACCTGGCTGTGCCATTGCACTTGTCAGGCATAGTGGACACTACCAATGTACCGGCCTCGGCTTATGTTACAAAGGATGATTTGGCATCTGCCTTAGCGGGCCTTGAAGGCAAAATAGCTGGCATGATTGTCTCTGTAACACAGGGGGGAAGGAAGCGTAATAGATCTCCCTCCCCCGGGCCCGGGCCAAGTGGAGAGTCACTAGAGCCCCAGGACTCTTATAGCCAGATGGGTCCAGGTGACCTGGAACCAGAATGGGCAGAGGATCCAGAGGAGGTGGTCATGAAGAACCAGGAGGTAGGAGAGGCTGAAGATTCCTCGGCAGGGGGATTCTGGCTCTGAGGAGCCAATTTCAGCCTGCCATTGCCAGAAATTGTTTATCCAATCTCTAATGGAGATGGTACGAATTGGGTTTAAGTTACCCCCGGTTTAGGAGTCTGCACTCTCCTGTTCCACTCTGGGATCTTTGCGACATAAACAAATTACCCAAGCATTTCCCTTGCATCTGTTACTGAAGCAGGTGATTTATGTGGACTGGGAGCATCCTGACAGGATATACTTACCTCCCAAAAGGTTTTCTGTTTTATACCCTATGGAGGAGAAGTTTATGAAGAAGTGGAGCACACCTTTAGTAGACGCTGCCATATCGTCCGTAAATAAAAACTTAACCTGTCCAGTGGATAATGCCCAGGTTTTCAAGGATTCGGCCGATAAAAAGCTAGAGTCCTTATTGAAGGCCTCCTTCTCGGGTGGCAGTGCAGCAGTTCAGCCTGCTATTGCAGCTATTGGGATTTGTCAATCCCTAAAGGATCGCTTTAAGAGGATAGTAAAGAACATACCTGGCCTGGAGGAATCTGCTGAGGAACTATCAGAGATCCCTCATGCCTTGTGTTTTGGTAGACGCTTTAAAAGACTCAATCCAACAGATGTCTCGTTTTGCGTTACTATCAGTTCATATGCGCCGAGTATTGTGGGTAAAGAACTGGTCTGCTGAGACGCCATGTAAAAGGATACTTGCTGCTTTTCCATTTCATGGAGAGCGCCTGTTTGGCGAAGATCTGGATAAATATATCCAAAAGATCGCTGGAGGTAAGAGTGCTCTGCTTCCTATTAAAAAGAAGGGGAAGCAGCCCTCTTGTAAAATTCCTAATGCTCCAGGATCTGGTGCCTCTTTCCCTAAGCAGTATCGACGGCCTCAGCCGTCTGGGTTTAAAAGACCCCAGGGTCAGAAAAAACCCTGGACCCAAAAGCCACCCAAGCCCAACTCTAAGTCTACCTTGTGAAGGGGCGCCCCCGCTCTCACGGGTGGGGGGCAGGCTTCAGCTGTTTGGGGAGGCCTGGGAAGAACTGGTTCAAGACAGATGGGTCATTTCCACTGTAAAATATGGTTACAGAATAGAGTTCCGGGAGGTTCCCCCGAACTGGTTTCTGTACTCAAGGGTCCCGGCGGATCCAGAGAAGAGAAGATGCCTATTTCTAGCTTTACACCATCTGCTGTCGCAGGGAGTAATTGTAAAGGTCCCGCACGAGGAAAGATTCAAGGGGTTTTACTCAAACCTATTCACCGTGCCGAAACCAAATGGGGAAGTAAGGCCCATTCTGGACCTCAAGGCTCTCAACTTCTTTGTAGACGTCCGATTTTTCCGCATGGAGTCGGTTCGTTCAGTAATAAGGTCCCTGAGAAAGGGAGACTATTTGGCATCCATAGATTTCAAGGATGCCTACCTTCATGTGCCGATCTTCGGTCCACACCAAAGGTTCTTACGCTTCGCTGTAGAGGACAGTCATTTCCACTTTGTGGCACTGCCTTTCGGTCTAGCCACGGTCCCCAGGGTCTTCACAAAGGTTCTGGCCTCAGTATTGGCTTCCCTAAGATCTCAAGGAGTCTCCATAATAGGAAACCTGGACGATCTACTTCTAAAGGGAATGCTCTCGCCCTACACTAGTTCTAAACGTATCAAGTACAGTGCGGGTCTTACAACGCCCAGGTTGGGTACTAAATTTGGACAAGTCAGCTCTTTGTCCGACCCAAACCTTGGTGTGTCTGGGTCTGGTCTTGGACACCGCCCAAGAAAAAGTGTTTCTTCCGGCCTTAAAAGTCGCCTCCATAGTGGAAATTGTACAGAAGGTGAAAAAAGAACCAACACCTTCGGTTCGGCTGTGCATGAGATTATTGGGCAAGATGGTGTCATCTTTCAGCGCAGTGCCATATGCACAGTTCCACTCCAGAGTGTTCCAGAACAGTATCCTGAAAGCCTGGGACAAGTCTGCTCGAACCTTGGATCAACCAATGGTTCTATCTCCGCAGTTTCTATGGAACCTCTCTTGGTGGTTAAGAACCAGCAACTTAACAAGAGGGAAGTCTTTCCTACCAGTAGCCTGGAGAGTGGTGACCACTGACGCCAGTCTTTTCGGCTGGGGAGCAGTCCTAGAGGAAGCGTCTGTCCAGGGAGTATGATCCCGAACAGAAAAGACTCTGCCCATCAACCTACTGGAGATTCGGGCAGCCCATCTGGCCCTGCGATTCTGGACATCCAGATTGCGAGGTTTTCCGGTCAGAGTTCGACAACTCCCCAGTAGTGACGTATATCAACCACGAGGGAGGTACCAGGAGTCGGGCAGCCCAAAGAGAAGTAAATCATATACTAACCTGGGCAGAAAAACATGTGCCGTTTCTGTCGGCAGTATTTATCCCAGGGGTGGACAATTGGCTGGCAGATTTCCTGAGTCGCCAGAAATTGTTACCAGGGGAATGGTCCCTGCCTCCCGAGGTTTTTCTACAGATCTGCCAATACTGGGGGACCCCAGATGTGGATCTGCTGGCATCCAGATTCAATGCCATACTGGACAGGTTTGTGTCCAGGACCAAGGATCCGCTTGCTGTCGGGATAGACGCATAAGTGGTTCCTTGGGATCAGTATTCTCTGATCTATGCCTTCTCTCCGATCCAAATTCTGTCACACTTACTACGCAGAATACGGGAGGAACGGAAGCCGGTGATCTTAGTGGCCCCAGCGTGGCCCAGGAGATCATGGTACTCGGAGATTGTGAAATTGGCAGTAGGGGACCCGTTGGTCCTTCCTTGTCGCCCAGACCTGTTGTCTCAAGGGCCCATATTCCATCCTTCTTTATGGTTGCTGAATTTGATGGCCTGGCTATTGAGACCAGACTATTGAAAGACCGTGTTATTATGGGTTCAGTCTTGTCCACTTTGATAAACACTAGAAAGTCAGTTTCTAGAGCTATCTACCTTGTTTCCCCGAAAATAAGACATACCCATAAAATAAGCCGTAGCAGGATTTCTAAGCATTTGCGCAATATAAGCCATACCCCGAAAATAAGACATAGTGATAGGCGTGGCTATGTGCTGTAAGCTGAGGCATAGAGGGAGACATAGAAAGTGAAAGTAAGTCTCCTCAGTGAAGTGAGGAGCAGGACACTCTCCTTTAGGTATTGTGTGTCCTCAGGGAAAGAAGTAAAGCTGTGGCTGTCGTTTTACTCAGCACTGTGGGTCCCCCCCAGCACCAACCAGCAATAGTCTGTGGGTCTCTCTCACCCCCCACAAATACCAGTAAAGCTGCTGCTTAATAAAAATAAGACATCCCCTGAAAATAAGCCATAGTGTGTCTTCTTGAGGAAAAATAAATATAAGACGGTGTCTTATTTTCGGGGAAACACGGTATTATAGAGTCTGGAAGTCTTACATTTCTTGGTGTGAGAAAAGGAAATCGTAGGTATACGATTGGAAGGGTGCTCGCCTTTCTCCAAACAGGAGTAGACTTGCAGCTGGCTTTAGGGACAATCAGGGGACAGATTTCGGCCTTATCGTTTTTTTCCAGAGACCAATTGCATCCCATTCCTTGGTGCGAACCTTTGTCAAGGGAATAACACACCTGAGGCCACCGCTTAAACCACCTTTGTGTCCTTGGGACCTAAATTTGGTACTGTCAGTCTTACAGAGTCAACCCTTTGAACCTATTAGGCATATTCCTTTTGTCCTATTGACCAGGAAATTAGTTTTCCTAGTGGCTATAACATCGGCTAGAAGGGTGTCAGAATTGGCCGCCCTTTCTTGCAAGGAACCTTTTATGGCTCTTCATGAGGACAAAGTGGTCATGCGTCCTTGTCCGGATTTTCTACCGAAGGTAGTTTCCAAATTTCATTTGAATCAGGATATAATTTTACTTTCCTTTTTTCCAAACCCTAAAACGAGAGAGAAAAGGTCGCTTCACTCACTGGATCTGGTAAGAGCGATAAAGTTTTACTTGGAAATGTCAGCTCCTTTTCGGAAAACTGACTGTCTTTTTGTCTTGCCTGAGGGTCCTAAAAGAGGACAGCCTGCAACAAGTTCTTCTATATCCAGGTGGATTCGCCAGACTATTGTCCAGGCGTATGGATTAAAGCGTAGGGTTCCACCCCGCGATTTAAGAGCACACTCCACTAGAGGGGTTAGTGCATAATGGGCAGTACGCCAGCAGGTGTCTATGGCTCAGGTTTGCAAAGCAGCCGTTTGGTCTTCAGTTCATACGTTCACCAGGTTTTACCAGGTGGATGTGAGATCTCAAAATGAGACTGTTTTTGGCCACAGCATGTTGCAGGCTGCTTTCCCCCCCCCTCAGTTGCATTGCTTTAGGACATCCCACATAGTCATTATTATGGTGCTCTGTGTCCCGTGATGTACGATAAAGAAAAATTGTTTTTTAATACAGCTTACCTGTAAAATCCTTTTCTTGGAGTACATCACGAGACACTGAGGTCCCTCCCCTCTTTTTCTGGGATCGTCTTGCTGCAAAACTGAGGCACTTCCTGTGTAGGAGGGGTTATATGGGGTTATAACCCACATAGTCATTATTATGGTGCTCTGTGTCCCGTGATGTACTCCAAGAAAAGGATTTTACTGGTAAGCTGTTTTAAAAATCAATTTTTTTCCCCATAGGTGTCACTACACCTAGGCACCTGGGGTATGTGTTTTGGGTCTTCTGCCCCATACCCGGGTATGGCAAGATCTCTGACAGACAATTCTCCCAGGATTACTAATTCTGTTGTCTGCTGGCTGTGCCGGGTGGAGGGATATGTCTGTATAGTCTCAGACCCAAGTCACTGAGTGCAGTCTCAGGAGATGGGAGGCAGCGGTGTGGGACCTCTGCAACTTGTCTCATGTAAAAAATAATCTACCACTGATTACTGAATACCAATATTATGAGTAGCGATGAGCTTCGAGTTCGAGTCGAACAATGGCTGTTCGATCTTTCGACGAAGATCAAAAAGTTATGGGGCGTTCGCACCAAATTCGAGTGGAGCATCACGCCCCATAATGCACTGCATCATCACAGTGCATTGCTGGCTGATGATTGGCCAAGCATGCACTATGACCTGCATGCTTTGGTCAATAACAGCGCTGTAAGCAAAGAGAGCCATAATTGGCCAAAGGCAGGGTGCCTTTGGCCAATTATGTCTCAGGGGGTTAAGTCCACGCCCCACACTATATAAGGCCGCCTGCACGTCAGCCTTGTGTCGTGTGTTGCTGGCGGAGAGAGAGAGAGAGAGTCATTTCATTTACTTTGAGCAGGCAGTTTTTTCAGTTAGCTAGAACTCACTGCAAACCGTTCCTGCTGTACTGTTTCTAATCTACTTAAGGCAGGCAGTTGATTCAGTTAGCTGCAGTGTATTTTATATATATATATATATATATATATATATATATATATATATATATATACACACTGTATCCTGTGTAGCTAGATCTCACTGCAAGCCATTCCTGGTGTACGTATTCAGTGATCTGCAGTGCATAAAATATATATACTGTCTCCTACATATATATCCACTGCATTCTAGTATAGCCAAGCTTATATTTGACTGCCGGCCATCGCTGGTGTACGTTTTTCAAATACACTTTCAGGCAGGGAAGTGATTCAGTGATCTGCAGTGCATAAAATATATATACTGTCTCCTACATAATTATCCACTGCATTCTAGTCTAGACAAGCCTATACCTGACTACAGGCCATTCCTGGTGTATGTTTTCTAATACACTTTCAGGCAGGCAGGTGATTCAGTGATCTGCAGTGCATAAAGATATATATATACAGTCTCCTACATATATATCAAACTGCATTCTAGTCTAGCCAAGCCTATATCTGACTGCAGGTAGTTCCTGGTGTACGTTTTCAAATACACTTTCAGGCAGGCAGGTGATTCAGTGATCCGCAGTCCATAAAATATATATAATGTCTCCTACATATATATCCACTGCATTCTAGTCTAGCCAAGCCTATATCTGACTGCAGGCCATTGATGGTGTAGGTTTTGAAATACACTTTCAGGCAGGCAGGCAAGTGATTCAGTGATCTGCAGTGCATTAAATATATATACTGTCTCCTACATATATATCCACTGCATTCTAGTCTAGCCAAGCCTATATCTGACTGCAGGTAGTTCCTGGTGTACGTTTTCAAATACACTTTCAGGCAGGCAGGTGATTCAGTGATCCGCAGTGCATAAAATATATATACTGTCTCTTACATATATATCTACTGCATTCTAGTCTAGCCAAGCCTATACCTGACTACAGGCCATTCCTGGTGTATGTTTAGAAATACACTTTCAGGCAGGCAGGCAAGCAGGTGATTCAGTGATCTGCAGTGCATAAAATATATATACTGTATCTTACATATATATCCACTGCATTCTAGTCTAACCAAGCCTATACCTGACTACAGGCCATTCCTGGTGTACGTTTTCAACGACACTTTCAGGCAGGCAGGCCAGACAGGTGATTCAGTGATCTGCAGTACATAAAGATATATACAGTCTCCTACGTATATATCCACTGCATTCTAGTCTAGCCAAGCCTATATCTGACTGCAGGTAGTTCCTGGTGTACATTTTCAAATACACTTTCAGGCAGGCAGGTGATTCAGTGATCTGCAGTGCATTTAAATATATATACAGTCTCCAACATATATATATCCACTTTATTCTAGTCTAGCCAAGCCTATATTTGACTGCAGGCCATTGCTGGAGTACCTTTCCAAATACACTTTCAGGCAGGCAGGGGATTCAGTGATCTGCAGTGCATAAAATATATATACTGTCTCCTACATATATATCCACTGCATTCTAGTCTAGCTAAGCCTATATCTGACTGCAGGCCATTGCTGGTGTACGTTTTCAAATACACTTTCAGGCAGGGAAGTGATTCAGTGATCTGCAGTGCATAAAATATATATACTGTCTCCTACATATATATCCACTGCATTCTAGTCTAGACAAGCCTATACCTGACTACAGGCCATTCCTGGTGTACGTTTTCTAATACACTTTCAGGCAGGCAGGTGATTCAGTGATCTGCAGTGAATAAAGATATATATATACCATCTCCTACATATATATCCACTGTATTCTAGTCTAGCCAAGCCTATATCTGACTGCAGGTAGTTTCTGGTGTACGTTTTCAAATACACTTTAAGGCAGGCAGGCAGGTGATTCAGTGATCCGCAGTCCATAAAATATATATAATGTCTCCTACATATATATCCACTGCATTCTAGTCTAGCCAAGCCAATATCTGACTGCAGGCCATTGGTGGTGTACGTTTTGAAATACACTTTCAGGCAGGCAGGCAAGTGATTCAGTGATGTGCATTGCATTAAATATATATACAGTCTCCAACATATATATATCCACTGCATTCTAGTCTAGCCAAGCCTATATCTGACTGCAGGTAGTTCCTGGTGTATGTTTTCAAAAACAATTTCAGGCAGGCAGGTGATTCAGTGATCCGCAGTGCATAAAATATATATACTGTCTCCTACATATATATCTACTGCATTCAAGTCTAGCCAAGCCTATATCTGACTACAGGCCATTCCTGGTGTATGTTTTGAAATACACTTTAAGGCAGGCAGGCAGGTGATTCAGTGATCTGCACTGCATAAAATATATATACTGTCTCTTACATATATATCCACTGCATTCTAGCCTAGCCAAGCCTATACCTGACTACAGGCCATTCCTGGTGTACGTTTTCAACGACACTTTCAGGCAGGCAGGCCAGACAGGTGATTCAGTGATCTGCAGTACATAAAGATATATATACCATCTCCTACATATATATCCACTGCATTCTAGTCTAGCCAAGCCTATATCTGACTGCAGGTAGTTCCTGGTGTACGTTTTCAAATACACTTTCAGGCAGGCAGGCGATTCAGTGATCTGCAGTGCATAAAAATATATACTGTCTCCTACATATATATCCACTGCATTCTAGTCCAGCCAAGCCTATATCTGACTGCAGGCCATTGCTGGTATACGTATCCAAATACACTTGCAGGCAGGCAGGTGATTCAGTGTTCTGCAGTGCATTTAAATATATATACAGTCTCCAACATATATATATCCACTTTATTCTAGTCTAGCCAAGCCTATATCTGACTGCAGGTAGTTCCTGGTGTACATTTTCAAATTCACTTTCTGGCAGGCAGGCAGGTGATTCAGTGATCTGCAGTGCATAAAATATATATACTGTCTCCTACATATATATCCACTGCATTCTAGTCTAGCCAAGCCTATACCTGACTACAGGCCATTCCTGGTGTCGTTTTCAATGACACTTTTAGGCAGGCAGGGTATTCAGTGATCTGCAGTGCATAAAATATATATACAGTCTCCTACATATATATCCACTGCATTATAGTTCAGCCAAGCCTATATCTGACTGCATGCCATTCCTGGTGTACATTTCCAAATACACTTTCAGGCTGGCCAGGCAGGTGATTCAGTGATCTGCAGTGCATAAAGATATATATATACTGTCTCCTACGTATATATCCACTGCATTCTAGTCTAGCCAAGCCTATACGTGACTGCAGGCCATTCCTGGTGTAATTTTTCTAGTAAACTTCAGGCGGTGTTTTGCTAATCCAATTTTACAGCATGTCTGGAAGGCCACCAAGGAAAGGCAGATGCTCACAGGCCACTAAAAGAGGGCAAGCAGGCTCTGTGTCTACAGCCAACGTTGCTGGTCGTGGACACGGTGCATCCTCAGCATGTGGCCGTGGGGCACCCTTGTCCTTTTTTTTCAGCAGCTGGCCGTGTTGAGCCACAACATGCAGAAGAGTTGGTAGAGTGGATGACAAAGTCATCCTCATCCTCTGTCACCCAGGCTAAGAGAAGTTTGGCTGCCAATGCAGCTGCCTATTCCATCGGCTCAATGGCATCAGTCACTCCTTCCCTAGCCCCACCATCATGCTCTGAGGAGTCCCCCAAACTGTTTGATCACAGTGTCGGGTACATGCTGCAGGAGGATGAGCAGCATTTTGAAGGCTCCGATGATGGTACCCAGGTTGAGGATGAAGGCAGTAACGTGAGCTCAGAGAGAGGGGGTGCCCAAGAAGGACAAGAAACTGGCAGTCATGTACCCCCAGCTGCAGCATACTGCCAGGTTTGCTCCAGTGGCGAGGAGGGAGGGGATGATGAGGTCACTGACTCTATGTGGGTGCCTGATGGAAGAGAGGAGGAGAAGGCACATCTCCAACGAGGCAGGATGCCCACCAGGGGCCAGCTTAAGGACAGCCAACCGACTGCATCGCACCGCAGAGCTCAGCATGTGCAGGGCGCTGCTGACGTTTTTTCAAAAGTTCTTTGGTGTGGGCCTTTTTTGAGACGTGTGCAGCAGATCGCACTGTTGCTGTTTGCAACATATGTCTGAAGCTTATCAAGTGTGTCCAAAACAGCAGCCGCTTGGGCACCACATGTTTGACCAGACATATGTCAAACTCCCATGCAGTCCGTTGGCAACAATGCTTAAAATGGAGGTCCACCAGAAAAGAAAAAATTGCATCAAAAAATTCCTAAAAAATTGGAGGAAAAATTATTTTTTTTTAACTCACCTGAAATGGCTGTTGCTAGGCAGTCTTCCTAATCTGCCTCTTCCTACTCTGTGGTGATGTTCAGTCTTCTCCCCGCATTGTCTTCTGGGGAATGGGGCGCGGTGTGTTATGGGAACTGTGTGTGTCCCACAACACATCGCGTCCCATTCACAAAGCGCTGCGCAACTCACGCATGCGCAGTAGGAAATGGCAGTGAAGCCGCAAGGCTCCACTGCCTGTTTCCCTTAGTTAGGATGGCGGTGCCGGGTCCCAAAAACCGACAGACAGGTCGGCCTCGGGCAGCCGACATCGCGTGCACCCAGGACAGGTAAGTGTGCTTATTAAAAGTCAGCAGCTACAGTGTTTGTAGCTGCTGACTTTAAAAAAAAAAATTTTCCCGGTCAGAACCTCCCTTTAAAAGACCCACACGAAAGAACAAGGCGGACCTCTCCTTGCTCCTCATTAGCTGGGATCTCCAACCCCACTATACCTTCAGTCCTCTCAGAGACCTGCACTGAGAAGAATGAAGGTGTAGAATTAGGTGTCCCTAGCACTTGCGGGCAATCTGCTAGCGGTACACCTAAATCCGATTGTAGCAGGCAAATTTCCCTATCCCAGTTGCTAAACTGTCAAAAGAAATTTGGTCCAGGCCATCCACGTGCTCAGCAGCTGAATGCTAGTTTGGCTAAATTTCTAGCACTCCAACTGCTACCTTTTCAGTTGGTAGACTCTGCCCCTTTCGAGAATTTGTGGAATGTGCGGTACCTCAGTGGCAGGTTCCCAAACACCATTTTTTTTCCCGGAAGGCCATTCCGGCTCTCTACCGGCATGTGGAAGGCAATGTCTTGGCCTCGTTGAACAGGGCAGTCAGTGGTAAGGTGCATATTACTGCTGACTCATGGTCCAGCAGGCATGGACAGGGATGTTACCTTTCTTTTCTGGCGCACTGGGTGACCCTGCTGGCAGCTGGGAAGGATGCAGGACAGGGTGCAGTAATAGAGCTTGTTCTGCCACCACGCCTCCAATATGCTGGTAGCGGTGATTCTGCCACACCTCTCTCCTCCACACCCTCCTCTTCTTCTTTCTCTATGGCCTCTTCCTGTGCAGATTTGTCCTCGGAACCAGCGGTGCTCCGTAGGCGTTCTAGGGGCTATGCAAGCACTTAGGCAAAAAGATGCCATGTGGTGCTTGAGTTGGTCTGCTTAGGGGACAGGAGCCACACTGGGGCAGAGATTCTGGCAGCTCTGCAGGGGCAGGTTCAGAGGTGGTTGACGCCACACCAGCTTTAGGCAGGAATGGTGGTTTGTGACAATGGCATCAACCTCCTCTCCGCCCTCCGACAGGGACACTTGACCCATGTTCACTGTTTGGCTCACATCCTTAATTTGGTGGTGCAGCGGTTCTTGTGCAGGTACCCGGGCTTACAGGATCTCCTGAGGCAGGCCAGCAAAGTCTGTGGGCATTTCCGCCAGTCATATAATGCCAGTGCTCGGCTGGCTGACCTTCAAAAGAAATGCATCCTGCCCAAGAACCGCCTAATCTGTGACATGCTCACCAGGTGGAACTCAACGTTGGCAATGCTGCAGTGGCTGCACAGGCAGCAGAGGGCCATCAATGAGTACCTGTGTGAGTATGGCACCAGAACAGGGTTAGGGAAGCTTGGCTTCTTTTCGCCACGCCAGTGGATAATGATCAAGGATGCATGCACTGTCCTGTCACCATTTGAGGAGGCCATGAGGATGGTGAGCAGTGACAGTGCATGCATCAGTGACACTGTCCCTCTTGTCTTCCTGTTTGAGCACACGCTGCGTGGAATAATGGACAGGGCACTTGAGGCAGAACAGAGGGAGGAAGAGGGGGACTTCCTTACCTCTCAAGGCCCCTTTTATCCAGATACTAGTATTCCTGAAGAACCGCCTATCACACAGGAAGAGGCCTGCGAAAGGACCCTCAGATTTGTGGTATCAAGGAGAGGGATCAGTACTGGCTGGCAACCTTTCTTGATCCACGTTACAAGGGTAAGGTTGCAGAACATATCCAGCCTTCGCAGAGGGAGCAGAGGATGAAACATCTTCGGGAGGCCTTGCAGAAAGGTTTGTGCAATGTGTTTCCAGAGCCTGGGAGGTTGCAATTTCCTGGTCCTCCTGAACAACGTGTTGCTGAGGCTTCGGTCAGTCACAGAAGGAGCGGTGGAGAAGGTGGTCGTCTGACTGATGCGTTCAGACAATTTTTTAGTCCGCAGCCCCAAGGTCTGATTGGTTCCAGCAGCCATCGCCAGCATCTGATTTACATGGTGCAGGTATAACTTGGGGCAAGATCAGACTTGGAGACCTTTCCAACCGAAAATCTACTGGGTCTTGAGCATGGATCATTGGCCAGAGCTTGCACAGTATGCAATTGAGCTACTGGCCTGTCCTGCATCCAGCGTTCTATCTGAACGCACGTTCAGTGCTGCTGGAGGCTTTGTAACCGATCACAGAGTGCGCCTGTCCACAGACTCGGTTGATCGGCTCACCTTCCTAAAAATCAATCAGTCTTGGATCACCAGCTACCAAGCACCTGATGCTGATGTAACCAATTAATTTTTTTAATGAATGTGAGATCCCTTGAAGACTGCCTATGCTGATGCTAAGTGACTATCCTGTTATGCTGAGTGACTATCCTCTTCCTCCTCAATGTTCATGTTGATAGCTTGTAAGGACATTTTTGGTTCTAGGCACCACTACAAGTGCCTAAAGCCCAATTTTTCTGCCCCTGTTTAACAGGGGCAAGTAATTACAATTTTTGCTGTAATATTTTGCAGCAGGGTCTGTTCCTGCACTCAACAAGAGTATCTGTGAGGCTTTACAGTATTGTGTCACCACCACCACCGCCTAAGGCCCAATTTTTCTACCCCTGTTTAACAGGGGCGCGTAATTACAATTTTTAATCTAATATTTCACAGCAGGGCTCGTTCCTGCGCTCAACAACAGAATCTGTGAAGGGTTACAGTGTTGTGGCACCACCACCACTGCCTAAGACCCAATTTTTCTGCCCCTGTTTAACAGAGGCATGTATATACAATTTTTGATCTAATATTTCACAGCAGGGCCCGTTCCTGCGCCCACCAAGAGTAACTGTGAGGGCTTACAGTGTTGTTGCACCACCCCCAAAGGCCCAATTTTTCTGCCCCTGTTCAACAGGGGCATGTAATTACAATTTTTTTATATAATATTTCACAGCAGGGCCTGTTCCTGCGCTCACCAAGAGTAACTGTGAGGGCTTACAGTGTTCTGGTACCACCAACACCTAAGGCCCAAATTTCTGCTGAGTGTATAGGGCAAGCCAAATTACAAACAGATTCAACTTAACAACAAACCTACAGTCCCTGTCTTGTTTGGACCGCCTGTATACTACTGTTCAGAGTATATAGGGCCTGGGGGCCCCACGTCTTTTCTTTTTTTAATTTGGGTGCTGGGTTCCCCTTAATATCCATACAAGACCCAAAGGCCCTGGTAATGGACTGGGGGGGTACCCATGCCGTTTTTCATCCATATTCCCGGGACCCTACATTACATTAAAGCCGCAAGCAGTTTTAAATGACTTTTTTCCTTTAGAAATGTCATTTTGCTCTCGGACTGTTCTAAACACGGGAAACATGCGCCACTTTACAGGCATACTATAGACACCCCCCAGGTACGATATTTAAAGGAATATTACACTTTTATTTTTTCACTTTAAGCATTATTAAAATCACTGCTCCAGAAAAAAACGTAAGTTTTTAAAACTTTTTTGCATTGATACATGTCCCCTGGGGCAGAACCCGGGTCCCCAAACACTTTTTATGACAATAACTTGCATATTAGCCTTTAAAAATCGGACTTTTGATTTCTCACGTTCATGTCCCATAGGCTTTAACGGTGTTCGAATGTTCGCGCAAACTTTTGGTCTGTCCACATGTTCTGGATGCGATCCGAACATCCCTAATTATGAGTTCTGATCCTTAAACTATATAATTTATATTGTACATTACATACTCCTGACCCCTGCACTATATACTCTATGTTGTACATTACATACTCCTGACCCCTGCGCTATATACTCTGTTGTACATTACATACTCCAGACCCCTGCACTATATACTCTATGTTGTACATTATAGACCCCTGAACTATATACTCTATGTTGTACATTACATACTCCTGATCCCTGCACTATATACTCTATGTTGTACATTACATACTCCTGACCCCTGCCCTATATAGTCTATGTTGTACATTACATACTCCTGACCCCTGTCCTATATACTCTATGTTGTACATTACATACTCCTGACCCCTACCCTATATAATCTATGTTGTACATTACATACTCCTGACCCCTGCCCTATATACTCTATGTTGTACATTACATACTCATGACCCCTGCTTCTTTATACTATATGTTGTTCAGTACATAATTTTGATACTACAAAATCCTAACTTTTGTATTCTGTATAATAAGTTGTACATTACATAGTCCTGACTTCTTTTGCACCCATTTTCTATTAGCTGAACATTTTATATCTGATGATTTGATTGGAGCACAGACTTTTACATGGTGATAATAATGTGATAAGATCCTCCAACTTTGGAACCTTAAACAGAACGTAATAATAAGGGGGAGGAGTCAATAACCCAATGATGGAGGTCTTCAGGATCAGTCCAGTCTTCATCTTGGTTGTTCTCCCCCATCCTCACTCTCTGACCTCTGGTGGGGCTCAGCCCCTCTGTTATTCATGACAAAATCATGGACTAAATAAGGAAGTGCAGGACTTCTTGTGTTGGGAAGATGGCAATGAGTGATAGAGGGGGTGGGGACACTCGTCCTATAATCCCCTCATCACTGTCACTCCTATTAAAGACAGTTCCCGTTGTTTCCTCACTCTCTGACTAAGGTCCATGAATAAAGAAAAATGAACTGGTAGGGGATCAGAGGACCAATTTAAAAAAAAAAAACAAATAGAACTTTATTGAAAGAACAATAAATGAGAAGCAGTACAGTATAGAAGATCTTGTACATATGAGACATAAACCTTCAACTTTTGGTCTGTAGCACTAAATCACATGAACTCAGGACATCCGCATACGACTCCGATCCCGCAATAAACAATCACACAGTAGACTTCTGTGAAGAATGGAAACCCCGGGTGGAATACTCATTCCAGTGATTATCATACCCCCCTCTACAATAGTAGTCAGTCCATAATTAGATCACATGGAGCTAGACCAGGAACATCCAACCAAGGCACCCAGATTTTGTTGAATTTTTTCACACTATCCTTTTGCTGATAAATGTATTCTTCCAGCCTGATAGTATCGCCCATTTGATTCAGCCACTCCTTAATTTGGGGGGTGGTTCCGTTGATTTCCAGTGCCTCAAAATTAGTTTCCCAGCCTGCAAAAGAGCCCTATCGCTAATCTAGAGGCTTCCTCCTCAGGGACATCATCTAGAATTCCCAACAATCATAGTTTAGGGTGTCCAGTGAGGTGAACCTGAAATACTCGGTTAATAGTTTCCAACACATCCTTCCAATAAATATGCAATTTTTGGGGACCTCCATAACATATGGATCAGGTCACCATGGTCCCTCATGCATCTTGTACAGGAAGGATGGTCACGCACGCCCATTCTCACCAGTCTAGCTGGTGCCAATATAACTGGGACAGCCTTTGGGCCACATTTAAGGGGTACTGGGGAACCTAAGAGCCTCCTCCCATTGGTCCTCCTCAAAAGCCCCAAGGAATTTGTTGAGCAGCATAGAGTAGCTGCACGGGATAAAACCTTTGTATGAGGTTACTTCCCTCATATAATTGAAAATGGGTGTGGGGCAGTGGCAGGGCACAGAACCCTGGCTATGTGTTGGATTCGGGAGGCCAGGTAGTACAACCATGGGTTTGGAAGTGCCATCCCACCTGCTTCCTTAGGACTCTGCAACTGTTCCAATTTCACCCTGGCTGTTGAGTTAAGCCAAATAAGAGACCTAAAAATGGAATTATTAACTCAAAATTGCTCCAGTGGAACAACCATGGGGGAGTTGTGGAGTATGTATAGGATCTGTGGCATCAAGATCAGAGGACCCATTTACTAGTTACCTTAAGGGGGGAATTGTAAGATCCTCAGAGACAAAGCCACCTGATGTGGGCGGAGTCCTGGTTTAGGGGAACCAATCTGCTGATGTCTAGTAATAATCTTTTTATCTCTATTTTAGGACATGGACGGGAGATGAGGAAATCTTCAGAGGATTGTCTCACTTTGTCTCCAGACTGTAAAGTAGAAGATGAGGACATCACACAGTATAGTCCAGGAGAAAACCCGACTACCTCAAATGTCCATCCGGCACCACACAGTGTAGATGGACCATCGTATTCCTCTTATCCTGAGGAACCTCAGACTGTGAGGGACGGTGCCGGACCATCGTATTCCTCTTATCCTGAGGAACCTCAGACTGTGAGGGACAGTGCCGGACCATCGTATTCCTCTTATCCTGAGGAACCTCAGACTGTGAGGGACGGTGCCGGACCATCGTATTCCTCTTATCCCGAGGAACCTCAGACTGTGAGGGACGGTGCCGGACCATCGTATTCCTCCTATCCTGAGAAACCTCAGACTGTGAGGGACGGTGCCGGATCATCGTATTCCTCTTATCCTGAGGAACCTCAGACTGTGCGGGACGGTGCCGGACCATCGTATTCCTCTTATCCTGAGGAGCCTCAGACTGTGAGGGACGGTGCCGGATCATCGTATTCCTCTTATCCTGAGGAACCTCAGACTGTGCGGGACGGTGCCGGACCATCGTATTCCTCTTATCCCGAGGAGCCTCAGACTGTGCGGGACAGTGCCGGACCATCGTATTCCTCTTATCCTGAGGAACCTCAGACTGTGCGGGACGGTGCCGGACCATCGTATTCCTCTTATCCTGAGGAGCCTCAGACTGTGAGGGACGGTGCCGGATCATCGTATTCCTCTTATCCTGAGGAACCTCAGACTGTGCGGGACGGTGCCGGACCATCGTATTCCTCTTATCCCGAGGAGCCTCAGACTGTGCGGGACAGTGCCGGACCATCGTATTCCTCTTATCCTGAGGAACCTCAGACTGTGCGGGACGGTGCCGGACCATCGTATTCCTCTTATCCTGAGGAACCTCAGACTGTGAGGGACGGAGCCGGACCATCGTATTCCTCTTATCCTGAGGAACCTCAGACTGTACGGGACGGTGCCGGACCATCGTATTCCTCTTATCCTGAGGAACCTCAGACTGTACGGGACGGTGCCGGACCATCGTATTCCTCTTATCCTGAGGAACCTCAGACTGTGAGGGACAGTGCCGGACCATCATATTCCTCTTATCCTGAGGAACCTCAGACTGTGCGGGACGGTGCCGGACCATCGTATTCCTCTTATCCTGAGGAACCTCAGACTGTGCGGGACGGTGCCGGACCATCGTATTCCTCTTATCCTGAGGAGCCTCAGACTGTGAGGGACGGTGCCGGACCATCGTATTCCTCTTATCCTGAGGAGCCTCAGACTGTGAGGGACGGTGCCGGACCATCGTATTCCTCTTATCCTGAGGAACCTCAGACTGTGCGGGACGGTGCCGGACCATCGTATTCCTCTTATCCTGAGGAACCTCAGACTGTGCGGGACGGTGCCGGACCATCGTGTTCCTCTTATCCTGAGGAACCTCAGACTGTGCGGGACGGTGCCGGACCATCGTGTTCCTCTTATCCTGAGGAACCTCAGACTGTGAGGGACGGTGCCGTCCTTCCAACAGATAAGAGCTTTTCCTGTACTGAGTGCGGGAAATGTTTTTCAGTCATTTCCAATTTTAACAGACATCAGAGATCTCACACAGGGGAGAAGCCGTATTCCTGTCCTGAGTGCGGGAAATGTTTTTCAGACAAGTCCGATCTTTCCAAACATCAGAGATCTCACACAGGGGAGAAGCCTTATTCCTGTCCTGAGTGCGGGAAATGTTTTTCAGACAATTCCAGTTTTAACAGACATAAGAGATTTCACACAGGGGAGAAGCCGTATTCCTGTCTTGAGTGTGGGAAATGTTTTCCACAGAAGTCCTATCTTTTCACACATCAGAGATCTCACACAGGGGAGAAGCCGTATTCCTGTCCTGAGTGCGGGAAATGTTTTTCATTGAAGTCCAATCTTTCCAAACATCAGAGATCCCACACAGGGGAGAAACCTTATTCCTGTCCTGAGTGCGGGAAATGTTTTTCAGACAGTTCCACTTTTAACAGACATCAGAAATCTCACACAGGGGAGAAGCCGTATTCCTGTCCTGAGTGCGGGAAATGTTTTTCAGTGAAGTCCAATCTTTACAAACATCAGAGATCTCACACGGGGGAGAAGCCGTATTCCTGTCCTGAGTGTGGGAAATGTTTTTCAGAGAATTCCGATCTTTGCAAACATCAGAGATCTCACACGGGGGAGAAGCCGTATTCCTGTCCTGAGTGTGGGAAATGTTTTTCAGTGAAGTCCAGTCTTTACATACATCAGAGATCTCACACGGGGGAGAAGCCGTATTCCTGTCCTGAGTGTGGGAAATGTTTTTCAGTGAAGTCCTGTCTTTACATACATCAGAGATCTCACACGGGGGAGAAGCTGTATTCCTGTCCTGAGTGCGGGAAATGTTTTTCACAGAAGTCCGATCTTTACAAACATCAGAGATCCCACACAGGGGAGAAGCCGTATTCCTGTCCTGAGTGCGGGAAATGTTTTTCACAGAAGTCCAATCTTTCCAAACATCAGAGATCTCACACAGGGGAGAAGCCGTATTCCTGTCCTGAGTGCGGGAAATGTTTTTCACAGAAGTCCAGTCTTTACAAACATCAGAGATCCCACACAGGGGAGAAGCCGTATTCCTGTCCTGAGTGCGGGAAATGTTTTTCACAGAAGTCCAATCTTTCCAAACATCAGAGATCCCACACAGGGGAGAAGCCGTATTCCTGTCCTGAGTGCGGGAAATGTTTTTCACAGAAGTCCAATCTTTCCAAACATCAGAGATCCCACACAGGGGAGAAGCCGTATTCCTGTCCTGAGTGAGGGAAATGTTCCTCACTGAAGTCCTGTCTTCCTGTACATCAGGGATCCCACACAACCCTCGAGGTGTATTAGTGACTTGAGTGCGGGAAATGTCTTCTATATGAATGTTGCTGGACATCACAGCTCTCATGTGGGGAAGAAGCACACCCTGATATACACCTCAGATATACTCCATGGCTGATCTTCATCATGTAAGAAACACTTCCAGGGGTGTGGACATTTTTTGAAAAAAAATATTTTACCAAGAGTCTAAATCGGGGTCCCAATCTTCTTGTCTCTTATGACGATCTCCTCGTCCTTTATGACGATCTCCTTGTCCCTTATGACGATCTCTTTGTCCCTCATGACGATCTCCTTGTCCCTTATGACGATCTCCTTGTCCCTTATGACGATCTCCTCATCCCTTATGACGATCTCCTTGTCCCGTATGAAGATCTCCTCATCCCTTATGACGATCTCCTCGTCCCTTATGAAGATCTCCTCATCCCTTATGACGATCTCCTTGTCCCTTATGACGATCTCTTTGTCCCTTATGACGATCACCTGGCCCCTTATGAAGATCTCCTTGTCCCTTATGACGATCTCTTTGTCCCTTATGACGATCTCCTTGTCCCTTATGAAGATCTCCTTGTCCCTTATGACGATCTCCTTGTCCCTTATGACGATCTCCTTGTCCCTTATGACGGTCTCCTTGTCCCTTATGACGGTCTCCTTGTCCCTTATGACGATCTCCTTGTCCCTTATGACGATCTCCTTGTCCCTTATGACGATCTCCTTGTCCCGTATGAAGATCTCCTCATCCCTTATGACGATCTCCTTGTCCTTTATGACGATCTCCTTGTCCCTTATGACGATCACCTGGCCCCTTATGACGATCTCCTTGTCCTTTATGACGATCTCCTTGTCCCTTATGACGATCACCTGGCCCCTTATGAAGATCTCCTTGTCCCTTATGACGATCACCTGGCCCCTTATGAAGATCTCCTTGTCCTTTATGACGGTCTCCTTGTCCCTTATGACGGTCTCCTTGTCCCTTATGACGATCTCCTCATCCCTTATGACGGTCTCCTTGTCCCTTATGACGGTCTCCTTGTCCCTTATGACGATCTCCTTGTCCCTTATGACGATCTCCTTGTCCCTTATGACGATCTCCTCGTCCCTTATGACGATCTCCTTATCCCTTATGACGATCTCCTTGTCCCTTATGACGATCTCCTCGTCCCTTATGACGATCTCCTCGTCCCTTATGACGATCTCCTTGTCCCTTATGACGATCTCCTTGTCCCTTATGACGATCTCCTCCTCCCTTATGACGATCTCCTTGTCCCTTATGACGATCTCCTCGTCCCTTATGACGATCTCCTTGTCCCTTATGACGATCTCCTTGTCCCTTATGACGATCTCCTCCTCCCTTATGACGATCTCCTTGTCCCTTATGACGATCTCCTCGTCCCTTATGACGATCTCCTTGTCCCTTATGACGATCTCCTTGTCCCTTATGACGATCTCCTTGTCCCTTATGACGATCTCCTCGTCCCTTATGATGATCTCCTTGTCCCTTATGAAGAGCTCCTTGTCCCTTATGACGATCTCCTTGTCCCTTATGACGATCTCTTTGTCCCTTATGACGATCACCTGGCCCCTTATGAAGATCTCCTTGTCCCTTATGATGATCCCTTGTCCCTTATGACGATCTCCTTGTCCCTTATGATGATCTCCTTGTCCCTTATGAAGAGCTCCTTGTCCCTTATGACGATCTCCTTGTCCCTTATGACGATCTCTTTGTCCCTTATGACGATCACCTGGCCCCTTATGAAGATCTCCTTGTCCCTTATGACGATCTCCTTGTCCCTTATGAAGGTCTCCTTGTCCCTTATGAAGATCTCCTTGTCCCTTATGAAGATCTCCTTGTCCCTTATGAAGATCTCCTTGTCCCTTATGAAGATCTCCTTGTCCCTTATGATGATCTCCTTGTCCCTTATGACGATCTCCTTGTCCCTTATGACGATCTCCTTGTCCCATATGACGATCTCCTTGTCCCTTATGACGATCTCCTTGTCCCTTATGACGATCTCCTTGTCCCTTATGACGATCTCCTTGTCCCTCATCTACTAGAGAGCTCAGCAGCGGTGTGGGAGTTCATTGAAAAGTACAAGCGGACATCGGCAAAGGACAGAACTCTGTGAATGAATGGCACGACCGCACTCTTTTCATAAAGTGACAGCCGGTACAGGAAACTTCTCCCCGCACTGCTGTCACACAGAGGGATCGGATCGCTGAGCCACTGCAGGAACATGTAACATCTTCCCGAAGGTGAACGTTTCCTTTAACCCTTTCAATGCCAGAGACATTTTTGTGTTTTTTTTTTTTTTTTCGCCCACATGTTTAACCCCTTCAACACCGGACACTTTCCCCCCCCTTCCTGCCCACACCAATTTCCAGCGATCTCACACTTTGAATGACAATTACGCGGTCATGTGGCACAGTCCTCAGGAAGGATGTACTGGAAATGGAGAGAGTACAAAGAAGGGCAACAAAGCTAATAAAGGGTCTGGAGGATCTTAGTTATGAGGAAAGGTTGTGAGCTCTGAACTTATTCTCTCTGGAGAAGAGACGCTTGAGAGGGGATATGATTTCATTATATAAATACCGGACTGGTGACCCCACAATATATAAATACCGGACTGGTGACCCCACAATATACAAATACCGGACTGGTGACCCCACAATATATAAATACCGGACTGGTGACCCCCCAATATATAAATACCGGACTGGTGACCCCCCAATATATAAATACCGGACTGGTGACCCCCCAATATATAAATACCGGACTGGTGACCCCACAATATATAAATACCAGACTGGTGACTCCACAATATACAAATACCGGACTGGTGACCCCACAATATATAAATACCGGACTGGTGACCCCACAATATACAAATACCGGACTGGTGACCCCACAATATATAAATACCGGACTGGTGACCCCCCAATATATAAATACCGGACTGGTGACCCCACAATATATAAATACCGGACTGGTGACCCCACAATATATAAATACTGGACTGGTGACCCCACAATATATAAATACCGGACTGGTGACCCCACAATATACAAATACCGGACTGGTGACCCCACAATATATAAATACCGGACTGGTGACCCCACAAGATAGATAAGCACCTGAAAGACCGCAACATACAGGGATATACAATGTAATACTGACACATAATCACACACATAGGTTGGACTTGATGGACTTGTGTCTTTTTTCAACCTCACCTACTATGTAACTATGTCAATATAGAACTATGTACCCGTATGACATTTTTATATTTTGTTCTCACAAATAGAGATTTCTTTTAGTGGTATTTGATCACCTCTGGGGGGGGGGGTTATTTTTTGTGCTACAAATAAAAAAAGACTGAAAATCATGAAATAATAAAGTTTTTCTTTTGTTTCTGTTATAAAATGTAAATAAGTAAGTTTTCTCCTTCATTGATGGGCACTGATGAACAGGCACTAATATGCAGCACTGATGGGTGGCACTGATGAGGCGGTACTGACAAGCATCCCTGATGGGCACTGATTGGAATATGTGGTGGGAAATGATTGGCATCCCTGATGGGCACGGATTGGCATATCTGATGGGCACTAATGAGGAGGCACTAATATGGAGCACTGATGGGTGGCACTGATGCAGTCTCACCAGCGCCCATCAAATGCAGCCTCAGCAGCGCCCATCAATGCAGCCTACGAGCGCCCATCAATGCAGCCTCACCAGTGCCCATCAGTGCAGCCTACAAGCGCCCATCAATGCAGCCTACAAGCGCCGATCAATGCAGCCTCACCAGCACGCATTAAATGCAGCCTCACCAGCGCTGACAAGCATCCCTGATGGGCACTGATTGGCTTACCTGATGGGCACTAATGAGGAGGCACTAATATGGAGCACTAATGGGTGGCACTGATGCAGCCTCACCGGCGCCCATCAAATACAGCCTCACCAGCGCCCATCAATGCAGCCTCACCAGCGCCCATCAATGCTGCCTCACCAGCGCCCATCAATGCAGCCTCACCAGCGCCCATCAATGCTGCCTCACCAGCGCCCATCAATGCAGCCTACAAGCGCCCATCAATGCTACCTCACCAGCGCCCATCAAATACAGCCTCACCAGAGTCCATCAATGCAGCCTCACTAGCGCACATCAATGCAGCCTCACCAGCGCCCATCAATGCAGCCTACAAGCGCCCATCAATGCTACCTCACCAGCGCCCATCAAATACAGCCTCACCAGAGTCCATCAATGCAGCCTCACTAGCGCACATCAATGCAGCCTCACCAGCGCTGACAAGCATCCCTGATGGGCACTGATTGGCATACGTTGTGGGCACTGATTGGTATACATGATGGGCACTGATTGGCGTACCTGATGGGCACTCATGAGGGGGCACCAATATGCAGCACTGATGGGTGGCACTGATGAGGAGGTACTGACAAGAATCCCTGGTGACACCTCTAGATGTCACTACTTAGGGGCTAGTTACCAAATACCCTGACCCTACTTCCTTTGTGTCAGATCGTGGGATCGTCTTCCTCGCACAAACCCACATCATTTGAGGGACCTAGATCCCAGATTATAGAACAATACCTGACACAAAGCGGCCTACCATATCTGTCCGCCTCTGATGCAGAGGAAACTGACTAACCCATCGACACAGCAGAACTTTTACAGGCAATCAAAACCCTAAAATCGGGTAAAAGCCCAGGATCAGGTGGCTTCTCAGCCATTTATTACAAAACCTTCTCGTCCCTATTAGCGAAACCCCTGCTTAATGCACTGAATTTTCTGACAACACCTCAAGAACTACCACCCTCCTTCACTATGATGCATATCACCCCCTCCCCAAACCCGGCAAAGATCCCAGTGTCTGCTCCAGTTACAAGCCGATATCCCAGCTTAACCTGGACATAAAACTCCTGTCCAAAATCATAGCAACGAGATTATGCAGACTCTTACCGGATATTATCGGTACGGAACAGGTGGGTTTCATGCCGGGGAGGGAGGCACGTAATAATGTCACTAAAGCCATAAATCTTATACACATACTCCAAAAGGCCATACAGAAGAAGGCCTTCTCCTGTCAACAGACGTGAAGAAGGCCTTCGATAGGGTAGCGTGGGACTTTTTGTTCGTGGTATACAAGCATATTGGGCTTCAGCCTAACCTGCTGGGATGGATTTCGGTGTTATACCGAAATCCGACAGCTAGACTGAAGATTAATGGAACACTCTCAGAGCCAGTGCAGATACATAACGGCACCAGACAGGGCTGTCCCCGAACTTATTCATACTCGAACCATGCATACGCACCATAAACGGGAACTTGTCGGTCAAGGGCTTGTCACTAGGGTCTACACATTGTAAATTAGCCGCTAACGTGGGCGATCTTCTATTTGTTCTCACACAACCTCATATATATCGATCCCAACCTCTTAAAAGGAATTTGAATTGTATGGATACATTTCCAGTTTTAAGATCAACTACGACAAATTGGAAGCACTTAATATTTCTCTGAACCCCAGACTCTTACAAGTGGCCAAATCCAATTGCCCCTTTAAATGGGTGGACGCCTCGCTCAAATACCTAGGGATATGGGCTACACCTGACCCGGCCAGTCTTTACACACAAAACTTTCATCCTATTTTGCACAAACTACAACAGGACACGCGGCTCCGGAATTTCAAACCAATTTCCTGGTTTGGGAGGGCGGCTGTAGTGAAGAGGACGGTATTGCCCAGGGTATTGTACCTATTCCATAATCTGCCCATCCTTCTACCTAAAAGATTCTTCTCCCAGTTGAACATGACATGGAGAGACTTCATTTGGGCAGGGAAGAAATCACGCATCAAACCAAAAACAGAGGGAGGTATTAAATTACCAAACTTTAAACATTATTACTACACGACACACTTGACGTGAATCCTGGACTGGAATTGAGTTGAGTTGAGAGGTATCTTGATATAGCGCGGTCTTACCCTGAAGGGTCCCGACGCGCTTGGTGGAGTCCCTGGAGAAACCCAGGGACTAAGAGGGGACAGCAGCAGGAAAACTGGAACCAGAAAGGCTACGCAGGAAAGGCTTGTGTGAAGAGCCAAGTCTTCAATTTCCTGAGAAAGACCAGGATGGTAGGGGCCTCCTGGAGCTTGGCAGGGAGGCTATTCCACAGCACGGCACCCTGGTGGGAGAAAGCTCGACCACCACACCGGGTCTTCTTAGGCACAGAGGTGTGGAGGAGGCCTCTTCTGCTCGATCTAAGTGATCTGCCCAGAACTCGTTTGTGGAAGCGTGAACAGAGGTAACTCGGAGCAAGGCTTCTCATGATTTTAAACATGATACAACCTGCTTTAATCAGAGTACAATGGTAAACCAGCAACCAGTGCGAGGCACAAAGAACGGGGGTGATATGATCCCTCAAAGGGACGTCCGTAAGTACCCTTGCCGCAGCATTCTGTGTGAGTTGAAGCCTCTGCACTATTTTCTTTGGCAATCCCAGATATAATGAGTTGCAGCAGTCTAGGCAGCTGCCTATCGTGGCACAGATGACGGTTTTCTTGTCCGGAAGATCCAGGTATTTGAACAACACCCTCAGGAGTTTTAGCTGCCATTGGCATGCACTGACCACCTTATTTACATGAGGGACCAGGGTTAAACCTGAGTCTAAGACGAATCCCAAGTCACGAACCTGGGAGGCCGCCTCCGGAGGTGAACCAAATGAGGGAGGCCAAGGCGGAATATCTGGAGAAATAGGCAGATCACTGAAGATGATCACTTGTCACGCCTCCTCCAAAGACTGGGTGGGAATAGAAGGCCTACACACCAAGACACCCCTGAGGTTTTTTACCATGGGTCTCTAAAGAAGCACGTCCTACCAACCTAGCACTACATCCCACAATTGGCCCGACATTAAGAGTCTTCCACGCAACAATACAATATCGCCTCCTCCACTGATCCACAACGTAGAGTTTGCACAGGGCCACACCACCATGTCATTCCCCCGCAGAGCAGATTTGACTCCCATGACTGGTTTCCCACGGTGTGGAAAATGGCAAGCTCAAAACTTTTGACCGATTGCGGACAGAACTGCAAGCTAAGCATTTCACTTACTGGCAGTATACACAGCTACATGACTACGTCCTCTGCACCGCCAACAGGAAACACTTTTTACGGGAGACAACCCTGTTCGAAAAACTAGACATTACAGGAACCCCAGTTGGAAAAGCTACCTCCCTGATGTACAATTGGTAACAATCCAACAACAGTGGGTCACCATGTAGGCATAAGAAAGAGTGGGAAATAGCCCTTAGAAAGAACTTTACAGCTTGACGCCTGTATTCTTACACATAAATGCTCTATAAGCTCCAGCACTCAGGAAACACCCTATAAAGTATTGACGGATTGGTATTTCACACCCCCCCCCCACCCCGGCCAAGCTGCACGCATGGTACCCAGAAACAACAGCCGTATGTTGGCGCTGTGGTACTGATAAGGGTACCATGCTGCACATCTGGTGGGACTTCCCCGCTTTTGCGCATTTTCTGGGATGCGGTCTGTATTCAGATCCACTCCATAACGGAGACTAAACTAAAACTCACACCAGAATTGCAAAAGTCCAATTACTCATTAAGCAAATATATAAAAAAAATCTGTCGTGCGCCATATGTTAAATGCAATGAAAACAATTATCCCCCAGGCACTGGAAAACAATGCATGGACCCACGGTAACAGAATGGCTGTCTGCTGTGGACTCCCTATACAAAATGGAGGAGACAGTGGCCATGGCCTCGGAAAATACCGAAAAATTCCACAGACTATGGAAATCTTGGTTCCTTTTTAAGTACTCTGACTCTTTTGCCAAGATGCAAAATGGCTGACTTAGTGAGATGTGATCATTGATATATGATTTATATATAATCAGTTCTTGAATAATGAAGGTCCCCAGGGATGGAACCCGATGGACTAACACGAAAATGACTTATGTATACAGCAGTGAAATAACCTATACCCCCCCCTTTTTTTTTCTCCCCCCCCTTCATTTAATTTCTTAGTTCTTCTCTGTCCCCTTTATGTTATAATGCTAACCCTTACGACACTCATGAAAAAACAACCCTCAATTACTGAGTTTATTGGTACATGAAATGCAAAGGGTTATTCATAGTCTGAATTGTTATATGGGATGTCTGCACAAACAGAAACTGTTTTATTGTTCCAGAACAAAGTCAACATATCACAAGTTGGATGTATTGTGTGACCCCCAGGAAAGCTGTTTTTGTATACTTTATACACTTTGTTATGACTATGTGTTTGCCCAATAAAATATTTTATTGGAAAAAAAAAGAATCCCTGGTGGGCACTGATTGGCATATGTGGTGGGCACTGATTGGCATACCTGGTGGTGCACTAATTTGCATACCTGGTGGGTACTGATTGGCTTACTTGGTGGGCACTGATTGGCATACCTTGTGGGCACTGATTGGCATACCTGGTGGGCACTGATTGGCATACCTGGTGGGTACTGATTGGCTTACTTGGTGGGCACTGATTGGCATACCTGGTGGGTACTGATTGGCATACCTGGTGGGCACTGATTGGCATACCTGGTGGGGCACTGCTGGGCATCACTGGCAATCATCGCTGATGGGCCTGTACTGATGATCAATGCTGAATATCAGTGCAGATCCCCCCCCCGTCAGGAGAGCCTCTGATTGGCTCTCCTCTACTCGCGCCTTGTCAGCATGAATCAAGGAATGCTGATAGCTGGCACTTCCTGGTTACCATGTGATTAGCTTTGATTGGACACAGCTGATCACATGGTATAGAGCCTATGTCATAGGATCTTTACAGAGATCGGAGATGCAGTGTTTCAGGGCGACACACCTCACCACCGATCGCCGCACGCCCGAGCGGCTTATTTTTCTGCAACATCATATGACGTCCAATCAGGACGTCATTCGCCTGGCCGTCATTCTGCTATAGGGCAGGAAGGAGTTAAAAAAAATCATTTTAGGCCTGAAGATTATAAATAATATAATAGCGGTAGTTCCAATTTTGTTATGTCACACGAAATTATCGCAAAAGTCTAGGAAATGCCGAACTCCAGTAAAAAAAAACCCACTAAAGTACATTTCAGGGGGCACAAAAACACAATAAATGACCCAGTTTTTTGGTAAAATATAAAAGCCGAGGTTGCACCGAGTAAATAGATACCCAACATGTCAAACCTTCAATTTGTGTGCGCCTGTGAAATGGCGACAGACTTCAGTACCCGATATTTTCTATAGGCGACGCTTTAAAAGCCCCCCTATAGGTCATCAGTTTAGTGTTACGGAGGAGGTCTGGTGATAGAATTATCGCTCTCATTCCGGCCCGTGCGGCGATATGTAACGTGTGTATCGCTTTCAACGTTTTCAGGCGTGTGTGAGTTTATGTTTGTATATGTGTGGGTGGGGCCTCAAACTTTTTTTGGGGGGGGGGGGGTTATGTGTCTGGGTTTAACTTTAATTAATTTTGTACAATTAAAAAACTTTTTTTTTTGTAAATTAACTTTTTTTTTCCGTAGCATTGACTGGCGGAAGCGACATTAAACATCCCTTCCGCCCCTTACTGGAAGAATTGGTATATGGGGGGGGGGGTGATGCAGTTTGCGTCTTCAACGAAGACATAAGGCCCAGAACAAAAACGATCCATATACATATATTCATCGAAGGTGTTGTCTTTGAAGAGGATGCCGCGGGACAGCTTGACCGGAATGATGTCATTGGTGGAGTTACTGGAGTTGTTCTTTGGGGGGGTTATGAAGACCTGAGAAAAGATTTGTTAATAATTTTTTATACATTTTAATAAATCAGAACTAATGTTCTAGAATATATTACCGAATTTTCTAATACATGTAGATATGAGAAATGTGGCTTCCAATAGACCCCATAGTGGGGGAATAAAGTGGTAATGTCAAAAGCAAATATGCGGACAATCTTCTAGGAAGGCCTGGTGAGGTTGTGACTTTACATTGACCCTGGATGTTCTACTTATACTAAATGTTGAGTTTGTAACAGACACGTGGTGGACACTACACCCAACAGACCGAGATTACTCATATTAATCTTCAACCCATACCTCCTACTCAAGAATCACGAATGGGGAAATAGGCCCAGCAAACTGCTAGCGATTGCCCTTAAATCAAAAAAGTCAGCACATTTTATTTCCAAGGTTACATCTAGATCAGACTCTCTGGTGTATACTCCCAACAAGCATAGTCAAAGTATTTAGGGATTTCTATCAAGGCCTTTATAATGTTCAAAAAGAACACCCTGCAACGGACCCTGCTACTCATTGATAGATACATTCCTGTCCAAAACATGCCTAAGCTACCACCAGAAACTCTGAACCTTCTGGAACTACCCATCTCAGAAGACGAAATCGGTACAGCTATCAAAAACGTAACCCCTGGTAAGGTCCCGGGACCAGACTGTTACCCCGCCAAATACTATAAGACATTCCAACATATCCCATTTACTCCACTGACAAATCATGACAACTTTGTGTCTGGGGAAGGCTCTTTCAGACCTGAAACTCTCCACGCACACATCACTGTTATTCCCAAACCAGGCAAAGACCCAACTTGCTGCGGAAGCTATAGACCCATTTCGCTACTAAACATTGACGCCAAGATATACGCGAAGGTCTTAGTAACTGTCTACTTCCGTTGCTTCCTAAATGGGTATCCCCAGACCAGACGGGTTTTATTCCCGGCAGAGAGGCCAAAGACCACTCTCTTAGAACATTAATTCTAACAGCACATACACGGCGTTGTTCCCAGCCCACCCTGTTATTATCTACAGACGCTGAAAAAGCATTCGACAGGATGGAATGGGACTATCTGCTGGCGGTCCTGTCCCATGTAGGATTTGGCCCCCGGATGCTCGCTCGGGTGGCAGCTCTCTATAGGCAACCTACTGCCCAAATTAGATCGAATGGGTTGCTCAGTGAACCCTTCACCCTGCATAATTTGTGTAACGCATTTTCAGACCCTGGGAGGTTACCATTTCCTGGTGCTGGACAACGTGTTGCTGAGGCTTCGTTCAGTCAGAGGAAGAGCGGTGGAGAAGGTGGCCGGCTGACCGATGCCTTTAAGCAATTTTTCAGTCCTCAGCGCCCAGGTCTGATCGGTTCCAGCAACCATCGCCAGTGTCTGCATTATATGGTGCAGAAATATCTAGGGGCAAGAGCAGACTTGGAGACCTTTCCAACAGAACATCCACTGGGTTACTGGGTCTTGAGGATGGACCACTGGCCAGAACTTGCTCAATATGCAATAGAGCTATTGGCCTGTCCTGCATCCAGCTTTCTGAACGCACATTCAGTGCTGCTGGAGGGTTTGTACCAGATCAAAGAGTGTGCCTGTCCACAGACTTTGTTGATAGGCTCACATTCATAAAAATGAATCAGTCTTGGATCAGCAGCTATCAAGCACCTGATCCTGATGTAACTGATTAAATTTGCTATGGATCTGGGATCCCTTGAAGACTGCCTATGCTGCCTATTCCTATTTCTCCTCAATCATGATGATGCTAGCTTCCAACAATATTTTTGGTTTAGGGCACCACCACCACCACTCAAGGCCCAATTTTTCTGCCCCTGTTTAACAGGGGCATGTAATTACAACTTTTGAAATAATATTTAAAAGCAGGGCCCATTCCTGCGCTCAACAAGAGTAACTGTGAGGGGTTACAGTTTTCTGGCATCACCAACACCTAAGGCCCAATTTTTCAGCAGAGTATATAGTGCAGTCCGTATAGTATATATAATATAGTGCAGTGTACAATATATAATATAGTGTATTAAAGTGGTTAAGGGGGGTCCTATGACAGAATTAAGAAAGAAAACAGCATGTGTTCCCCCCATCCATACCAGGCTCTTTGGGTCTGGTATGGATTTTGGGGGGGACCCCCACGGCATTTAAAAAAAAAAATTGGCGTGGAGTTCCCCTTAATATCCATACCAAATCCGAAGGGCCTGGTATAGTCCATCCCGGGGGGGGGACACGCTGTTTTTTTCAAGAATATTTATCTATATTGCTGGAAGCAATTTTAAATTAAATGTTTTCCTTTGGAAATGTCATTTTGCTGCGGTACTGTTATGAACATGAAAAAGATGCTACTTTACAGGCAGACTAAGGGGACCCCCCAGGCATGATATTTAAAGGAATATTTAATTTTTATTGTTTCACTTTAAGCATTCTTAAAATCACTGCTCCTGAAAAAACAGACGTTTTTAAAACTTATTTTTGCATTGATCCATGTCCCCTGGGGCAGGACCCGGGTCCCCAAACACTTTTTATGTCAATAACTTGCATATAAGCCTTTAAAATGAGCACTTTTGATTTTTCATGTTCGTGTCCCATAGACTTTAACAGTGTTCACACACATTTTTTGTCTGTTCGCATGTTCTGGTGCGAACCGAACCGGGGGGGGATGGGCGGCACATCCCTACACACCAGTGAACCGTCCTCACCTCCTATTTCTCCTTTTTATACACCTATGCTTGTTATTCTATGTCAGGCATGTCCAAAGTCTGGCCCGCGAGCCAATTGCGGCTGTGTTCCGGTTTAATACGGCACCACTGGTAGTTTGCATATATATATCTTTCGTGGCCCCCCAATGAATCCAAGAGCGCCGCGCGGCACTCGGGGATTCGTTGGGGGCCCACGAAAGATAAATACCGTATTTATCGTTCAGTTCTGGCAGCCTCAGAGGGGACAGGGAGGGGACAAGACGAGTGCCGACAGATTACATACAGGAGAATCTCCTGTATACTCGGCAGCCTCTGTAATAGGATGTCCCGTCTCCTGGGCTGGCATTGGACGACTGTTCTGTCTATCATAGAAGGCAGGACTTTGTATTAAAGAGGCCAAAGAGCAAACAGGAGATTCTCCTGTATGTAATCTGTCGGTGCTCGTCCCACCTCTCTCTCTGTCCCTCCCCCCCCGAGGCTGCAGATTGGCATGGATTAGGCTGCATTTATGACAATGGTGAGGCTGCATTCATGGCTGTCAGGGCTGGGTTCAGCCCTTCCTTCTCAAAGCTGGCCACTCAGCTGTCGGCTAATTGCCAGCTCCTATCCATCCACAGTGACTCACCTGTTGATGATATCCTGCTCGTCAGTCCTGCCTACTTAAGCCGTCCATTCCAGATGATCTCTGCCTTCGCCTTGGTCACAGCTCTAGAAACGCTCTCCTGTGTTCCTGTTAAAGACTTGCTTGGCTGACATTCCTTCTGGCTCCAAATCCTGCTTGCTGTTCTACTACGCTCATCTCTGGCTCCCTGATGTTTTGGCTTGTCTGACTATTCGTTCCGGTTCCTAAACTCTGGCTATGTTTTGACTATGTTTACTCTGTTTACCTTTTTTATTTTTATTAAACAAGTGTGATTTAACTGTACTTCTGTCTCGGTCTGGTTCATGGTTTCTGATAGTAGGCGAAGACCAGGAATTCAGAAGATACAGTGAATCCACTTGTTGGTAATATTTTTTCCAGATTGGATGAGCAGGATCACCGCATGGATCAGTTTGCCATGGCGTTACAAATGCTCCTGAGTCGCACGGCTCACCTGGAATCTCCCACTGTGGCCGCCCCGGTACAACCTGAGTTGCGGGCCGTCCTTGCTGCTGCGCCAGTCTCTGTGCAGGCACCCGCCTCGAGTATTACCTCTATAAGAGGTATGTCTGGTTCCGCTTCACTTCCCCAGTAATTTGGGGGCGATCCAGTCCAATGCAGAGGGTTTCTCAACCAGGTTGAGATATTCTTTGAGATGCTGCCCCAGGTGTTTCCCACAGACAGAAGCAAAGTAAGTTTTGTGATATCTTTGCTTTCTGAGAGAGCCTTGGCCTGGGCAAACCCTCTATGGGAATCACAAAAACCTGTTGTCTTGAGTTACCCTGAGTTTGTGGCTTCTTTTAAAAGGGTATTTGATGTTCCCGCATGCTCCGCTTCTGCTGCCAAGTGCCTCATGTCCATCAAACAGAGTACAAGAACTGTTTCCGACTACGCCATTGAATTCTGTACTCTGGCAGCAGAGGTTGCTTGGAACAATGAGACCCTCGTCGCTGCTTTTCCTCATGGTCCCTCGGATACTATCAAGGATGAGATAGCAACCCGAGGTATACCCACTGAGCTGGAGAAGTTGATCACGTTTGCCATCCTCATTGACTCCAGACTCAGAGAAATACTCCCTTTTAAGGAGCACTTGCAGAAGCCTCCTGTGTATTTGTCTCTGAGCTTTGCAGTCCCACCCTTGTCTCCCTCACCTCCCATTCCTCCTGGTCCTGAGTCGGTCAGTGAAGATGAACCCATGCACTTGGGATTCACGCGTCTCTCTGCGGATGAGAGAACCCTTAGGAGGAGGGAGAGATTGTGCCTTTATTGCGGCCAGGCAGGTCACTTTTTGAAGTCTTGTCCTACCCATCCAGGGAATGCCCGAACCTTGAGGTCCTGTCACGGACAGACCTTTGGTGCCGTTGTTTCGTCCCCAGTTACCCAGAAGGATAAGCCCCTGGTTTTGGTTACCCTTTCTTGAGTCGTCCGTAGAGATACAGGCTCTAATCGACTCTGAGGCTGTAGGCCTGTTCATTGATGCTGCCTTTGTATCAAAGTACTCAATTCCACTGCAGCTGAGTGACACTCCATTTGCCATTGAGGCTCTTCACGGGAGACCTCTACAGCCTGCCCATGTGACTCATGAGACTGTTCCGTTATCCATGGCTGTAGGGGCTCTTCACCATGAGATAATCCAATTTCAAGTTATTTCCTCACCTAAGTTTCTGCTGGTTATTGGTTATCCTTGGTTACAGAGGCACAACCACTCTTTTGATTGGCTCCGTGCTGAGGTTCTCTCCTGGTCACCACAATGCAGTAAGACATGCTTCCAGAAGGTAGCCAAGGTCCTGTGCGCCTCTTCACTCTCCTCCCTGCCGGTGGCTTTCCCGCGATTTTAGTGATGTCTTTGACAAAGGTCAAGCCGGTAGTTTGCCTCCACACCGGTCATATGATTGTGCAGTTGACCTTCAACCTGGTGCTATACCCCCTCGTGGCCGGGTTTACCCTTTGTCGGTCTTGGAGTATAAGGCCATGGAGGAGTATGTTGCAGATGCAGTTTCTTGAGGTTTCATCCGCTAATCCTCCTCTCCTGCTGGTGCTGGTTTCTTCTTTGTGAAGAAGAAGAGTGGTGAACTGAGACCTTGTATTGATTATAGGGGTCTGCCTATCTGATTCCGTTGACTACGGAGTTATTTGACTGCCTCAAGGGAGCAACGGTTTTCACGAAGCTTGATTTGAGGGGCATACAATCTCGTGAGGATTAAGGAGGGCGACGAGTGGAAAAACTGTTTAATACTAGAACAGGCCATTATGAGTACCTCGTTATATGCCTTTTGGCTTTTGTAATGATATCCTCATATTTTCCAAGTTCCTGGAGAGTCACCACACAGATGTCGTGGTCACAAGACACAAGAAACGATGTCCTGCTTTCCTGTTTAAAGACTGGCTTTGCTGACATCTCTTCTGGCTCCAGATCCTGCTTGCTGTTCCACTACATTGAACCCTGACTTCTGGCTTGGCTGACTATCCGTTCCGGTTACTGAACTTTGGCTATTTTTTTACTACGTTTGTTCTTTTTACTTTTATTATTAAACAAGTGTGATTTAACTGTACTTCCGTCTCGGTCTGATTTAATGGTTTCTGACAGTATCAGACCGAAGATATCTCCCTTCTTTTTTATTTAAAACGCATTTATTCAGACCCTTTTCAAGCACTTTACTCAGTTCTTTTTTATATCTCAAAGTTGGATTACTTAATAATTTTAGATTTTTGAGTAATTTATAATTAATAATTTTTGATAGGTGTTTTCATCCTGTAATTGTCAGTTTAGTTCTTCTCTGTAGGCTTCCTTTGACTGTACCACTATTGCACCCCCCTTATCCGCAGGCCTTATCACTAGATCCTTTCTCTGTTCTAATTTTTTTATTCCATTTTTGAGGTCCCCAGGATCATAAACTCTTCTAATTTTCAAATCCTGAAGATCTCCTAATACCATCTCCTGGAATACCTCCACATGTCCCTCATTCCCAATTGGGGGATTGAAAAGTGACTTATTTCTAAGAGAGCTACAAATAAAATCATCAGTTTCATTATTCTTTTTCATTATATTTTCTCAAGGTTTATTCATCGTATTTTCTTGATATTTAAACTACGGGTAAATGTATGTATATCAACATAAGTATTACATTTATTCAAATTCTTTTTTGGGGTGAAATCTAGACCTTTATCTAACACCTTTATCTCCTGTTGATTTAATTCTACTTCACTAATATTCACAATACCATCACCCACTATTCTCTTTTTCTTTTTGATTCCAGGTAGGCATCCTCTCCTCAATTTTCTTTTCTTCCAGGTCTGGAATCTTGGGGCCTTCTTGGGGTTCTTCTGGTTCGTTCTTCCCAATCTCGTCCCCTTGGGGGTTCTTGATACTTCTCTTCCTCCTGCTTTGTTTCCCTCCCTGATCTGGGGTCTGAGGGTTGTCTGGGTGTTCTCCTGGACCCCCTTTCCTGATAATAATGCCTCAGAGATTCTCGGCATCTCATCTCTAAAACACGCAGTGGGGTTCTATCAGTATTCTGTTCAAATCTTCTTTCTTAATGATACCTCGGGGGTTCTCCCTCCTTCATCATCTCTTCTTAATGGTTCAAACCCATTGTGTAAAGGCACAGCGTAATAACTATCATGGGTCAGTCATTCTCTTTTATCATCATAATAATGATCTCTATCATAAGTTCTATAATTCCTCTATACTGGTGTTGGTGATCTTTTTCCATAATATGGTTGTTAATACGGTCTTGATTGATTATCGCCATTATTTTGCCAATTATTTTGCCAATAAGGTTATTTCCAATTGTTATTCCACCTTGGCTTCAGATTTGGGGTATTATAGATGTTATAATCTCTGTGTGTCTCGTTAGTGGGTTGAATCTCTCATTTTCTTCATTCAGAATTGTCGTCTGTTGGATCTTTACCTCTTTTTCAGGAGAACTAATAGTAGAATTCGTAGTGGTCTCATCCAACTTATTTTGCCATTTGAAAACTAGATCATCTTCAAAAGTCTTTAATATCCCTTGTTCTCTTTTTTTCTAGCTGCTGTTTCTTTATCTTTTTGTTCCATATCTCTGTTCAGTTGTTTAGATAAAGCAATAAACTCAGGGAGTTCCTTAGAGGGCTCTGGGCCAACTTTCAGTTCTGAGATTTGTGCATCTAGCTTCCTTATCTTTCATTGTTTTCTTTTATCAAAAATTCCGATAGTTCTAAACCTTTATCATAAAAAAAAAAAATTAAACCATTCATCTGTTGATTCCTTATCTAGCAATCTATCATTAATGGGCACATCCCATGTTAATCTTCTAGGTATCAATTTATCTTTAATATATTTCTCATAGGTAGCGATATCCCACCATGCATTAATCTTCTTCTCAATTAGGTGTCCCATTTTTCTAAAACTGTTCTCAATATCTCCTAATTGATTAGTCTCTTGATTTTCAAAGATGTTATCTAGATCAATGGTTCTATTTTCTAAAACAACAAAAATCCCATGGTTGCTGCACAAGTGAATAAGAGATAATATAGATGTAAATAGTTAGGTTATACTAATGCGCAACCCAAATAAGTATGGATCAATGAGTGGCTGCCAACATGAATAGGTGTTCCGACACAGTGACAATATGTTCCTCTCAGATGGTCCTCCTCCCAGTTGGGTTGGTGATAAGTTGTACCAGTCTTATAAATGTTCCTCTCAGACAGTCCTCCTCCTTGTTGGGTTGGTGATAGGTTGTACCAGACTAATAAATGTTCCTCTCAGGCAGTCCTCCTCCTTGTTGGGTTGGTGATAGGTTGTACCAGTCTTATAAATGTTCCTCTCATACAGTCCTCCTCCTTGTTGGGTTGGTGATAGGATGTGCCAGTCTTATAAATGTTCCTCTCAGGCAGTCCTCCTCCTTGTTGGGTTGGTGATAGGATGTACCAGTCTTATAAATGTTCCTCTCAGGCAGTCCCCCTCCTTGTTGGGTTGGCGATAGGTTGTACCAGTCTTATAAATGTTCCTCTCAGGCAGTCCTCCTCCTTTTTGGGTTGGTGATAGGATGTACCAGTCTTATAAATGTTCCTCTCAGGCAGTCCTCCTCCTTTTTGGGTTGGTGATAGGATGTGCCAGTCTTATAAATGTTCCTCTCAGGCAGTCCTCCTCCTTGTTGGGTTGGTGATAGGATGTACCAGTCTTATAAATGTTCCTCTCAGGCAGTCCCCCTCCTTGTTGGGTTGGCGATAGGTTGTACCAGTCTTATAAATGTTCCTCTCAGGCAGTCCTCCTCCTTTTTGGGTTGGTGATAGGATGTACCAGTCTTATAAATGTTCCTCTCAGACAGGCCTCCTCCTTGTTGGGTTGGTGATAGGTTGTACCAGTCTTATAAATGTTCCTCTCAGGCAGTCCTCCTCCTTGTTGGGTTGGCGATAGGATGTACCAGTCTTATAAATGTTCCTCTCAGACTTTAAATGTACTCACCTCATTTAAAGTCCCAAACCCCCCCCCCCCCCCTTTCTTTTCACAGATTTAGGGATGGAGACATGTGGCCCATATGTCTCATTTAAAGTCCCAAACGCCCCCTTTTTAGTTCTCCTCTTACATGTGGGCCTTTCTGTGATAATGTCCCACACAGTCAATCCTGTTTCTGGTTTTCAATCAATGTCCATGATTGTCATCAGATGGTCTTGTTTGCTGACGGTTGTAGCTTGTTATCTGCCACACAATTATGTTGGATTGCACCCATTTTTTTAAAACCGTTTTTCTCTTATGTTCGCATTTTCTCATGTTCCCTCAAGCCAGCCACGCGTGGATCAAAATTTGGCCGGTGCAGCAGGGACCTGACAAATTTTGATCCATGTATGAACAATGTGCGGTCTACTGATTTACTTCTGCACAACCACCCTATCAAATTTGAAAGGGGGGGATTGGGTCAGTTTATTTTCCTTCAACTTGCTGGTTTAATAAAAAAAAAACTGACTAATGTGTGGGTAAAGTCATTGGGGTGGGTGAATGGCCATCATATTAAGCACCACATCCTATAAAATTGAGAAACTTAAAGAAACAATATTTGGGACTTTAAAAGTGCTACATACAAAAAAAAATTTATCGTTAAAAAAATCATCATTTATTAATCAAACATGTTAAAATAATTTCAAAATAAAATCATATACAGTCTTAACATGTGTCTTGTTGGCTTTATTTCTATATCAGTACCACAATATCAACTCCCAACATGTTACGCCCTTTGGGCTTCTTCAGGGGACATTTTTTACCGCTAATGATCACAACACAATATCAGAAAGACAATAACATGTGTCTTGTTGGTTTTATTTCTATAGCAATACCACAAAATGAACTTCCAACATGTTTCGCCCCATGGGCTTCTTCATGGGGACGTGTTCCCTGCTAATGATCACAACACTATATCAGAAAGACAGGATATGGCAGGTGTGGACGTTGATGTGAGATGAGAGAGTGAAAATGCTCTTCCTCTCTCTTCGCTTCTCCTGAGACTAACCTTCTCCCCCCTTTGGATGTGTGGGCAGACTAAGAGCTGGTGCTCCCTGTGAGATGCAGCCTATGGCAGCAGTACTGTGCAAAAACACACGCTGATATCACGGCTGAAAGCTGCGGAGGAGATCAGTACATCATTTCCCCCTTCTGCTATCTCCTGTCTGACAGACACACCCTGCGAACGGAACGGCCTGACTAAAGGTGGACAGTGGGGATGTGAGAAGACCCCCCCCTCTGAACACACACTATGGCTTTATATCCTGGCAAGAAAGATAAAGTGTGGAGAGTTTGTTCCCCCATCTTTTGAACTTCTTCTGCGGCTGGGTGAGATAATTCTATTTACCTACTCATGGGAGGAAGGGGAAGGAGACTGTATAGAGACTATAGAGTGCTAGAAAAAATTTTTTTCTTTTTTTTTTCTAATGTGTGCTGTCGGAAAAACTATCACTCAGCCTCTCTTGTAATATGCATTGAACTACTCAGTCGGGACAGCCCCTTTACTAGACATTACAGAGCATTGAGAATTAAAGGGCTAATCCCTGCAGTACATGCTGCCTGGCTATGCTGCCTGCTTCCCCCTGTGTTTTTTTTTTTCAACAGCCAGATTTAAGGACTAAAGATTGTGTGTTTTTGTTTATAAAACCGAGAGCGCCATATAAAGGCAGGTTAATCTGTAACAGTAATTGAAGATCTACATGTGTATTTGGCAGCGGCAGATGGTAAAACTGAAAAACTGTCAGCACACCATTGGAGGACACTAGAGAGGAGAGGTGGAGGAAACGGCCAGAGTACAGGTGGAATACAGGGGTTATTCGCGACTGTGAAAACCGGGGTTCAACTGCCTGGTCCTCCCCATCCTATTTCCCTCCTTTTCGCCCATAAAGGCAAACAGCATGACTAAAAAGAAGGGAGAGGAGCAGGGGCGGACTGACCATTGAGCCACTCGGGCACTGCCCGAGGGCCCTGGGCCACTAGGGGGCCCCATTAGGGTTGCCAGCCTCAGTAAAACCAGGGACAGTATGGACCAGGGTCAGCCAATAGACAGTATGGACCAAGGACAGCCAATAAAAACATGTATGTGTATACTGTGTGTGTGTATACTATGTGGCCCTATAATCTCTGATTGCCTGGGGGCCCCATAATCTCCTATTGCCCGGGGGCCCCATGAGTTATCAGTCCGCCCCTGGAGAGGAGCATTCATCACAGGATAACACTGGCACTTCGGTTACACGTGCCGCAAAGGAAAAGGGGAGCCAGGCTGCGGCTGCAGCCAAGTTGGAGAGATTTGCTCACACTCCCGGAAAGTCACCTAATAAAGAGATTACGCAATTAAGTGTAAAAGCTGTATCCGGACCCTCCCAGGATAGAAAGAGCCAAGGCCAGGGCCAAAAAGCCACCACATCAACAGACACCAAGATGGCAGGTAACCGAGGGGCAGGGGGGGGGGCAGTATCTCCTACTGTTGAAGTAGCCCCTCACATTGTACCAGTGTTGCAGGAGGAACCAACTCTAAAGGACATACTCATAGCGGTAAAACGCATGTAAAAGCTCATTGAACAGCTTAAGCGAACAAATAGGGGGAATTAAGGAGGAACTGCTCTTGATGGGTCAGGACTTGAAAAAGGTTGGGGAAAGGACAAGAGCTCTAGAGGAGAGACTGAGCCTAGTCGAAGATGATTTTTTCCCCTTAAAAAAAGGAAATTAAAGAAATGAGAGGGTTAATGGACTTTCAGGCCTTAAAGCTGGACGAGCTCGAAAACAGGGCACGTAGAAGCAATGTACGAGCGGTAGGGTTCCCTGAAATATGTGAAGGCCCTCATCCGGCTGAATTCTTAGAAAAAGTTGGTGTGGAGGGGTGGCACATTTTTATTGTTATTCACATAAAATGTCATACACAAGAGAGTGAAGAGGATATAATGACAATGCACAAAGACACAAAAAAAGTATGGAGTGGTTTAACACAAAAAAGGACACTTATAATAATACACTTCTTTAAAGAACAAGTAGTGGTAAACGACACATATATGAGTGTAGAAATGGGAGAGAACTCCAAAATAACACAGTGTGTTCTCTTATTAACCACTTCAATACCCAGCTATAGTCATATGACGTCCTGGGATGGGATCTCCCATCCTGGGTGGACGTCATATGACGTCCTGGGATTCCCGGCCGTCTAGGGGGCACCGCCGCGTTGCTCAGGACCCGGTGCGTTTGCCCGGCGGCCGCGATGTCCGCCGGGCACACGCGATTGCCCGTTAACCGGGCCGGACCATGGATCTGTGTGTGTAAACACACAGATCCACAGCCTGTCAGGTGAGAGGAGAGCAATCTGTGTTCCCAGAACGGAGGAACACTGATCGGTCTCCTCCCCTTGTGCGTCCCCTCCCCCTACAGTTAGAATCATTCCCTAGGAAACATACTTAACCCCTCCCCGCCCCCTAGTGGTTAACCCCTTCACTGCCTGTCACATTTACACAGTAATCAATGCAATTTTATAGCATTGATCGCTGTATAAATGTGAATGGTCCCAAAAATGTCCGATGTGTCCGCCATAATGTCGCATAATGTCACGAAAAAAAAAACGCAATCGCCGCTAAAAAAAAAATAAATATTTTTTTTTAAAAATGCCATAAATCTATCCCCTATTTTGTAGACGCTATAACTTTTGCGCAAACCAATCAATATACGCTTATTGCGATTTTTTTAACCAAAAATATGTAGAAGAATACATATCGGCCAAAACTGAGGAAAAAATTTGTTTTTTAAAAAAAAAATTGGGATATTTATTATAGCAAAAAGTAAAAAATATTGTGTTTTTTTCAAAATTGTCGCTCTTCTTTTGTTTATAGCGCAAAAAATAAAAACCGCAGAGGTGATCAAATACCACGAAAAGAAAGCTCTATTTGTGGGGAAAAAAAGGACATACATTTTTTTTGGGTACAACGTCGCACGACCGCGCAATTGTCGTTTAAAATGCGACAGCGCTGAAAACTAAAAATTGGCCTGGGAAGGAAGGGGGTGAAAATGCCCAGTATTGAACCGGTTAAGAAAGGGGCATAATCCCCCCGCCCCAGGCCATCGCGCCCTACCCCTCCAGGTACATTATAGAAACCCCTGGGATGCACCCTAACACTTTCACGTCAGCCTCTTGGAATGTCAGGGGGCTTGGGAACCCGGTTAAAAAAATGGCGGTTCTCTCCATACTTGAAAAGGGAGGGTGGACATGGCCTGCTTACAGGAGACCCACCTAACGAGAGATACCAACACAGGTCTTTATGGTAATAAATGATAATAAATACCGGCTTCAATACCACTCCTCATATTCTAGAGGGGTGAGCATATTGGTAAGAATCGGGGTGTGTTTTATTTGTCGAGATATCAAAGTAGATACTGAGGGGCGTTACTTGTTTATACACTGTCAGATAGAAAACAAATTATATATAGTTGCCAATTTGTATATTCCTCCTCCCTTTAAAATGGAGGTCTTATACAAACTGTCCCAATTTTTGCAGGATAAGGAGGATCTACCGATCATTGTGGTTGGGGACTTTAACAAGGTTCTTGATAAAAGTAAAGATAGATTCCCGCCCGGGAAACAATCTGACAGGGACCTGTTGGGGCACCTTGAGGACTGGAGTTGAGAAACACTGGTCTAGGGAATGGGAGGACGTGATTGGGAGGGAAGTTGGAGAATTTGAAAAACAATATGTAGAAGATCCAACTTCAGAAAAACAAGCTACTACATCGTAAAACAAGTAACATCGTTACTAGAAAAGTCGAGAACAAGCTCCTTTTTCAGAGCCAGTCCGCTTTCTCAGATGCAGAGGGTGCAGGTCGTATGCTTGCCCGCCTGGTGAAGACTAATAACTCCCCGTCAGTGATTGCAGGAATTAGGACTCCTGGAGGGAAAATCACCTCCCGGACTCCTAAAAATACTGGACTCTTTTACACAGTATTATACAAACTTATACAGGTCTAGATCAGGAGAAAAGACAAGAGAGATGGATTTCTTTTTTGAGGGGATTGAGGTATCCACTCTTTCAGAACAGGGGAAAAATGAATTAGACTCTCCTATAACGTTAGAGGAACTATACTCTGCAGTGGCTGGGATGGCAAACCAGAAGTCCCCAGGCCCAGATGGTTTGCCCACTGAAATTTATAGGCGATATGGTGAGGTGATGCTCCCGGAAATGTTACGAATGCTAGAGGAAGTGGCTGCAGGGGGGGGGATGCCCACTTCGATGTCAGAAGCTACAATTGTAGTCCTGCCAAAAGAGGGGAAAGACCCATTGGAGACCTTATAATATAGACCGATATCATTAATATGCTCGGATGCTAAAATATTGGCAAGAGTGCTCGCGGCCAGGCTGAACAAGTATATACAAAATATTATATCCCCAACAGAGCTACCAGCATTAATATAAGGCGGGTATATCTCAACCTCCAGACCCCGACGTTAGGTAGGGGCTCGCGAGCTGTGGTTTCCCTGGATGCCGCTAAGGCATTTGACAGACTGGAGTGGGACTATCTGTGGCGGGTCCTTGAGGTATTTGGGTTCGGACCTAACTTTGTTGGTTGGATAAAAGCCCTCTACATGGCGCCAAGGGCCAGAATAAGGATTAATAATATCCATTCTGACCCGATCCTGCTTGAGAGGGGAACACGACAGGGATGTCCCCTGTCACTCCTGCTATTCGCCCTGGCAATAGAGCCATTAGCAATTGCGATTAGATCTGCAGGGGGAATACAGGGATTTAAAAGAGAATCAGGGGATGAAAGGATTGCATTATATGCAGATGATATCCTGCTTTTCCTGGGGGACACGGATTCATCCCTTGCTACAGTTATGAGTATTATAGAGGACTTTGGGCAGTTCTCAGGTTTACCAATCAATTGGGATAAATCCGCCTTGATGCCTGTAGATACAGTAGAGACTTTACCGTCTTTGGCTGGACAACTGAGGGTGGTGGACAGGGATGAAATACTTGGGAATATGGCTAACAAAGGACCCCAATCAATACATAGAGGAGAACCTCGCCCCCGTGTGCTAAGGTTTAACAATCAATTGGGATAAATCCGCCTTGATGCCTGTAGATACAGTAGAGACTTTACCTTCTTTGGCTGGACATCTGAGGGTGGTAGACAGGGATGAAATACTTGGGAATATGGCTAACAAAGGACCCCAATCAATACATAGAGGAGAACCTCGCCCCCCTTGTGCTAAGATTTAGATATAAGTGCGATATCTGGTGCCGCCTCCCCCTGTCAGCAGCTGGCAGAATTAATTTGATCAAGATGATCTGGATGCCCCAACTGCTGTACCAGTTACATAACTCCCCGGTTTGGATCGCAATGGACTGGTTTAAGAAAATTGAAACCCTGTTTAGGGAATTACTTTGGAAGAAGAGACAGGCGCGGATAGGCTTACAGATATTGCAGTTACCAACAAAAGAAGGAGGAGCAGCAGTTCCACACCCCCCGTAACCATTTTGCTTAGCTGCCCAGCTACAACATCTAAGGGGAGGCAGTATATTGGGGGACAGGAACATAAATATACGACTGATGATGCAAGGAGCTTTGCATAGTAACCTGGGCGAGTCCTCGGAGGCAAACGCTCTCGCACTCGAGCCCCCTACACTAAAAGTAATGTCCAAGGTATGGCAGGCAGCTAAAACAATTGTGGGATATAATGGGGTATCAGATTATGCCCCGATTTGGGATAATAAACATCTCCCGGAGCTGATCCCGGTGGGTAAAATAGAAGAATGGGAAGTCTGCGGTATCAGAAAACTCGCACAACTATATAAAGGGAATATTCTGAAGCCATTTGCCGAGTTGAGGGACAAGTACGGTATCCCAAACCACTCATTTTATCGGTATCTCCAAGTTAGACACGCCCTGAATGCTCAGTTTAAAACACAAACAGTGGAATGGTGTAGACTTCCCCTCATACAAAAAATAGTTAACTCCAGCTCGTCCAAAGGTCTGATATCCGAGATATATGAACAAATATGTGGGAAAATAATTAATGGGGAAAGACTGGCTAAAAATAAAAATAGATGGGAGGAAGACCTAGGAGAAAAAAAATCACTGAAGAACAATGGAAAAGGATAATGGAAATGAGCCCCCAGGTGTCAGTTTCCCCCTCACAAAGAATGTCGCAATTATTTTTGTTACATAGAGCTTATTACACTCCAAAGAAGCTTTTTAGGTATGGATATAGAGCGGATGATAAATGCCTAAGGTGTCAAGGAACAGGTGACTTAATCCATATGATGTGGAGGTGCCAAAAGCTATTCAGGTACTGGAATGATATACTTGAGGAAATGAATAGGACCTTTGGGATTAAGCTGGAGATGGATGCTACATTATGTTTGCTAGGAAAAATAGAGGTAAACAGTATATCTAAAAATATCAAAATATCAAAATGACAGTAACAAGATGTCTATTCCAAGCACGAAAGATAATTGCCCAAAATTGGCAATCCGCAAGGCCTCCTACATCGGTAGAATGGGGTAAGGTGATGGACGCCAATGTATGGAGGGGAAAAAGTGGTATTTACAAGGCGGAAGAATTTGGATAAATTCTTAAAAATGTGGAAGCCCTGGTTGGATAAAATAGGGTGCCCACTATAAAGGAGAATAGAGAATATACCAAAAAAAAAATGTGGAGTAGGAGCTGTAGAGAGGGGTGTGGAGAGGACTGGGGGGAAGGTGAGGGAGAAAGAAAGGAATAAAACACTATAATTAATGACCACATATAATGAATAATGTGTATAGAGAGGAAGGTTTATAATGCACTGGGGGGTGGGGGGGGGGGGGAGAGAAGAGGGAGGGGTGGAAGAAAAGGAAAACAGTACTAACAGAGGGCAAGGAATCACATTCAGGCTAGTACATACATTTCTCATTGTCCCTTTATAGGGGACAATTTCCCTATATGCTGTATAATAAATCACTCCCTCTATCTTTTGAAAGAGGTTGAGTAAATAGTAATGGCTTACAAAAAGGAATAGATAGGTAACCGATTTCGAGAACCAGTGTGGTGATGTAAATATGGTTGACAAAAGGTTTTTTTTTTAATTGTATTAGCCTCTTGAGAGGTGGTGTATTTATATGGTTGAAAAAGCATAAAAATAAAAGAGTATAAAAAGAAACAAAAAAAAAAAAAGAAGAAGAAAAAGAAAGACAGGATATTAATAAATATATGACAGACAAAAAATATATAAAAATGTTTTGAAGTTTTATCATTTTTTGTCTGTCATATATATTTGCATTCTGTCTTTCTGATATTGTGAGCATTAGAGATGAACACGTACCTTGAAGAAGCCCAAAGGGCGAAACATGTTGGGAGTTGATATTGTGGTACCGCTATGGATGTAAAACCAACAAGATACATGCTAAGATTGTATATGACTTTATATTGAAATGATTTTAACATGTTTAATTATTAAACGATGAATTTTGAATGAAATTTATTATTGTTTGCATGTAGCCCCTTTAAAGTCCAAAATATCGTTTCTTTGAGTTTGACTAATGTGTGTGGTTCCTTTCTCTGAGGGACAATTTGTTTAATTCTGTTAATCGCTCTATTGTAAAATAAACATTGTTATTACCATGCCTGTGCTATCTTCTGGGTGTGAAATGATTAAAATGTCTAACTCTAAATTTACAGAATAATTACAGTTCAAGGTTCAGATATTTTTGTTATCTGCAGAGTGGTGACGACTCATAAATATCCGAGCAAAGTTCATTGTAAATATCCAGAATAATAAATATTGATTTAAGGATGAATAGGAGCAAACACATCTGCCATCACACAGCACTGAGGACACCCGCAGAACCTGGAGCTAACATAACCCCCCTGGAGTCACTACGGGTCCAACCAGAGCCAGCCGTCCCACCAGGAACACAGACAGGTCAGTGCTTGTTCACCGATATGGAATCAGAGAATACATTTCACGTAGAAGGAGACACGGAAAGGATGGAATGTAGAATAGAAAGCCTGCAAGTTAAGATATTTTATTTTGAAGTTACTAAAAGACGTTCATTAAATCATCCACAATGGTGGGTCATTTTAGGTCCATTAGAAGTATGTATCATCTCTATGACGAATATGTCAATCAGCACATTTGTATAAGAAGTTTCAAAACATGAGGCACCTAAAAGAGACCCAGAGGGTCCATAGGCTGCTCTAGGGATCTCAGGCTTCAGAGGTAGGGATGAGGTTTTGGGTTTGCAGCTACCATGGGATTAAGGCAAATCCTTCAGGTTCAGGATTTGCATCCCCAGCAAATTATTGCGCAGAGTTGACCTGGACCATTGTCCAAACCGTAGAGCACTGCATGACCTTTGAACTATGGTCAGCAGGCTTGGAAGGGTCAATAAGGGGGCTTTTGGATAAGTCAGTTCCTTCACTAGAAAACGGGGGGACAGAGACCAGCCATGGTGTCAGTGAATGGAAAGCTATTATACGGAATGCTATCAAACTGCATAGGTAGAGTTTAGGGTCAGTTAGGAAAATGTATTTTAGTTCAGATTGCTAGCTCTTCGAACAACCAATTTGTTGATCTTTTTTATGTCTTTCATCATATGTGGTGGTTGATTTGAGGTCATCGGTTTTTCTGAAACTTCCCATGCAGAATTAGGTATTACAATGAACCATGGACAGCAGGGTATGGGAGTTACAAGTTATTACCATTTGTAAAGATGAGCTTTGGCTGATTGTCTTCTACTGTGAGAATATCCCAATTAAAGTATGAGGGCAAGACAGAAAGTAATGCAAAGGTGGGCATACTTTTTTTTTTTAACTTACAAAGGTTGTTCAAATATCACATGTTGGTAGAGTATCTTTTTCTCCATACAAATGGTACTTACTCAACATAGTCTCCATCACAAGGGATGCTTTTGCGCCATTGTTGAACCCAACTCTAGAATCCTAGCACTATAGTACCCACTTCTTCCCCCTTGGCTGAGACATCAAATCAGTCCGCGAAGACTGCCCTTCATTGGACTGAACAAGTAGAAGTCAGAGGGTGCTAAATCTGGGATGTACGGTGGATGGGGGCCTACCAAAGATGTGTGTGGGGTTGTGCATTGTCATGGTGAATGTGGGTCATTGTCACATTCCTGTTTGGTCTCGTCCTCCTAATGGCTGGTCCTTAATGCCGGCTACCTCTTCTTCTTTAAACTTCTTCATCCTTCTGTGCACATTGCTCATGTCAATGGTGTCATCTTCATAAACATTCTGTAGCCTTCTGCCTATGTGTGACAGCCGGCACCCCTCCTTTGTCAGGAACTCAATGACAGCACATCGCTTGGAATTCCGCTTTGGAAACCATTATATGTCGGAAATGAAGAAGAAGAAGAAGAATTACAGAGGAAGAGTTACCAACTCTACCAACATGGGGAACTTGAACTAACTCTGTAAGTTAATACAAATATTATGCCCACTTTTGCATTGCTTTCCACACAGCCCTTGTGTATCGAAACCCCTAAAAACAAGAGAGGAATATATTGCAGATTACTGGCTCTTAGATGTGGTGACTCTGTGTTAGTTCTCTTTTTTCAGGCTAAGAACATTTTCGGCAACTACAGAAAATACCTGTTGATCCTGCCAGAAATGTTGTGTCCTTGCCACTTCAACAATGATAGAAACACAAAGAACCTTATCTTGATCTATGGAGTAAACTACTAGTCTCAACCATCCTCCATGTAGTGGAGATCCAGTCAAGTCTATCCTGTATGACAACCATGGCTGCCCTGCAGGAACAGTGGTGAAAAAAAGTGTAGACATGAAGTAACAGGAAGTGTGTTACTGGCAGGATCACCAGGTGAAAAAAAAAAGAAAATAAAGCCAAAAGAAAATGAATGCAGCTGCCACATCTAAGGACTGGTAAGCTACAATATATTATATTTTTGGTGTTGGTTTAGATACATTTAATATAGTTTATTTGTAATATATTTGCATAGCCATTCATCCAGCGGGTTTGCATGTACATTTGTTCCATGTGAATTGGGCAAAAATGTTCACAATGTAACACTTTTAGAGAACGCTAGATGGAATGAACAACTAAATGCAATTGTTATTATTATTATTATACAGGATTTATATAGCGCCAACAGTTTGCGCAGCGCTTTACAATAAAAAAGGGGGACAGTACAATTAAAATACAGTTCAGTTCCGAAGGAATAGGAGGTTCCTGCTCGTGGAGCTTACAATCTAAAGGGAGGGGGAGGTGATACAAAAAGGTAATGGCTGCAGGGGATGATCCGATGGAGGGGACTCAAGTACAGGTCCTAGGTGGTGGTGGGATAGGCTTCCCTGACTAAATGAGTTTTCAAGTATCGCCTAAAGGCGGACAGGGTTGAGGCTGACCGGCCATACTGGGGCAGGCAGTTCTAGAGGATGGGAGAAGTTCTGGAGAGGCTCTGGAGAAGTCCTGAAGGCGAGCATGGGAGGAGGTAACAAGGGAGCTAGAGAGCAGGAGGTCCTGGGAGTAGCAGAGAGGACGGTTTAGGCGATATCTGCAGATGAAGTTGGTGCTGTAGCTAGGGGTCATGTTGTGGATGGCCTTGTATGTTGTGGTTAGTATTTTGAATTTTATACGGTGGTGGGGGGAGCCAATGGAGAGATTGACAGAGAGGGGCAGCAGTCATGGATCGGTTAGTAAGGTGTATTCGTCTGGCAGCAGCATTCATGATAGACTGAAGGGGGGAGGAGCCTGTGTATGGGTCGGCCGGTGAGAAGGAAGTTGCAGTTGTCGAGGTGGGAAATAACCAAGGAGTGAATAATTTGTTTTGTGGTGTCATTAGTCAGGAAGGGTGGAATTCTGGAGATGTTGCGGAGGTTAAGGCGGCAGGATTTAGCCAGTGATTGGATGTGGGGGCTGAAGGAGAGGTCAGAGTCCAGGATTACACCCAGCACCCTGGCATGTGTGGAGGGACCAGTGGTTGTGCCGTTGATCCCAACAGTACAGTGGTGAGGAGGGGATCGGAGAGGAGGAAATATTACAAGCTCAGTTTTAGAAAAATTGAGTTTGAGGAAGTGGTGTGAGATCCATACCGATATGTCACTCAGAAAATTGAGTACTGTCCGTGATACTTTTTTAATTTGCACTAGCATACAATTTTTCAGGACAAGCTTTCAGGGTTTGTCCCCTTCTTCAAGGTCCAAGCAGTACTGATTCACACATTTTTAAGCAGAATATTAAAGAGAAAAAAAAAAGAAGAGAAAAACAAACACATACAAATCAATGGTAATAAAGATAGCAGCAGAGTTAGTGAGATAAGACAGAGGGAGAGCTATAGAATGGAGGGGGGGTCACAGGGGGGGTCATAAAACTTTAGTCTAATGGGTAAGGAAACCAATATCTAAATTCAGGCCATTATTTTTTGTGTCAAAAAGAATTATCATTCTTAGTTCAAACGTTTTCCTTTCCTGGATAGTTCTGAAATTCCCTTTAAGTACTAAAACATTGAGGTCTTCTATAGTGCTGTCCGGTTGTGAGAAATGATGTCCCACAGGTGTGCAGAAACTGTCTTGTTTATGTTCTTTGATGGTATGTCTGTGCAAATTCATCCTCGCTTGCAACTTCTGTCCTGTTTCACCAACATAAGATCCTTTGCTGCACCTTTTGCATTGGATGAGGTACACCACATTACTGGAGGTACAGCTGTAAGATCCCGGGATATTGAAGGTCCCATTTGTGTGTGTGACACTTTTGAATAGATTGATCTGGCTGCAAACTATGCAACCAGATCAATCTATCCAAAAGCGTGCAAATAAATAAAGTATCACAGTCAGCACTCAATTTTCTCTGTCACAATTGCACTAATACGGCTACAATCACATCAGACTAACATGTCACTCAGTAAGTTTGTGATACGTGAGGAGATCGAATGGGTCGGTTGAGGAGTGGAGAGATAAATCTAGGCGTCGTCAGTATAAAGATGGTATTGGAAGCCATGGGAAGTTATCAACTGTCCCAGGGAAGAGGTATAGAAAGAGAAAAAGAGGGGCCCAAGGACGGAGCCTTGGGGTACCCCAACAGAAAGAGTAAGATGAGGGGAGAAGATGGAGTTGTAAGTGACACTGAAAATGCGCTGAGATAGGTAGGAGGAGAACCAGGATAAAGCAGAGTTACGGAGGCCAAGGGAGTAGAGTTTATTGAGTAGCGGGCGGTCAGCTGTGTTAAAGGCAGTAGAAAGGTCTAAGAATATAAGTATGGAGTACTGGCCATTATTTTTAGCAGTTATAAGGTCGTTGGTGAGTTTTAGTAGGGCAGTTTCAGTGGAATGTTGTGGGCGGAAGCCAGACTGTAGGGGATCAAGAAGGTTGTTGTCAGTGAGGTAGCAACTCATACGGTTATAGACAAAGCTTTCAATAAGCTTGGAGGCAAATGGGAGCAGGGAAATGGGTCTTAAGTTATTCAAACAGGTGGGGTCCAGTGGGGGGGGGGGTTAAGTAGGGGGGTAACCAGCGCATGCTTGAGTGGAGAGGGAAATGTGCAGGAAGAGAGGGAGAGGTTGAAGATGTGGGTTAGAGAGTTGAGGATAGAGCAGGAAGGTGATCGCAGTAGTTACGAGGGGACAGGGTCCAGGGGACAGGTGATAAGGTGTGCTGTGAAAAGGAGTTTGGCAACTTCCTCGGTGCTAACAAGGTTGAAGGAGGAAAGTGTTGAGTGTGGTTTTGGATTTGGTGTGTTGGTTGGTGGAAGAAGCTGGACGCTGGATATTTCATCACGAATTGTGTCAATTTTGTTTTTGAAGTGATTGGCAATCTCCTGGGCAGTAAGCAAGTTGGTGGGTGGAGGCAGTGGGGGGCTAAGTATAGAATTAAGGGTAAAAAAGAGTTGACGAGGTTTGGATGAGAGTGGTGTAGGAGGTTTGTTTAGCAGTGCGGAGGCAGGAGTTGTATTTGAGAAGGGTGGATTTGCAGAGGGTGAAGTCTTGAAGGGATTTCCATGGTTCTCTACAATTGTTGCATTGTATCCTTTGTTACAAATACTTATTATTTCCTGTTCTCTTCAGCCCCATCTAGTGGCTATAATGACTATTTTACTACTGCCAATAATAAAAGAACATTCCTTCAGGAGGAGAAAACAGCCTAAAAGAACATTCATTTTTTCACAATTCGCACAGAATAAATGTGCATGTAGATTCACTGGATGAATGGCTATGTATTTTTTTATGAAATTTTAAAGAATTCTAAATTACATTTGTAACTCCCATAATTGAAGCTCTCTTAACTGTTGGGAAAAGTTACATTAAGTTTTTTGTAGGAAGTGGGCAGCACTAAGCATGAGTATCCCCCAGTGAAACTCAGTAACACTGGCCACCCTACCACCCGAAGATGCCCATGGCGAAGGGTTTTTTTTGGGGGGGGTGGGCAGAGCCTGATGGGGAACTCTGAGAGCAGGTGGTAGATTCAATAGCCACTATTAACCCCAATAGTGGTTATGAAATCCCCCCACTGCTGTCCATTGTCAATCACATGGGAGGCGCACCTGATGGGGAACTAGTCTCCCAGAGTTCCCCATCAGGCTCTGCCCACCCAACAGACACAGTGGACATGGAGTTGAGTTGTTGGGTGGGCAAAGCCGGATAGGAAGCTTTGATAAACTAGTTCCTATCAGGTGCACTTCCCTCGTGATTGACGACAGACGGCAATGGGTAGATTCCATGGCCGTTATTCAGCCCAATAGCAGTTAAGCAATCTATCCATGCTGGGCACTGTCAATCACAAGGATGGTGGACTTTACGGGGAACTAATCTCTCCGTGTGTGCTCTGAATTCCTTGTTTACTTTGAATTTGTTTTTACTTGTGGTCTATGAGTAGTGTGTGCTCTGCCTGTGTGTTCTCTGTGTGCTTGTGATGGGAAATTAGAGTGTAAGTTCCTTTGGTACATAGACTGATGTAATTGCTTCAGTGTTCTCTGTACAGCAGTATGGTGTATGTAGTAGATTTCATTACATTCTAGTTTAGAGATAAAGATATTTGTCTCTCTCTCATGTCTTTAGACAGCGATGATCACCTGATGGGACCAGAATGTGGACGTTTTTAAGATACATGTTATGCACACTGTCCATATTTGTGTGTGTTGCTGTGATTTTTTACTCCTACCATGTAGAAATCAGACAGAAGATGAGATCTCAGGAAGTTCCCATTGTCACAGACACCATTACATCTCTGGATAATCGAACGTTTATCATCTCTCTGTATTATGAGCCTAGACTTGGCCAATCAGTCCGGGTCATCGCCATCCTCCATGTGTCCGTGAAAGAACTCTACTGTATCTTCCATTGTTCCACCAATCAGAATGTATTTGTCAGAGCAGAAATTGATTTTCATAGAGACAGCTTTGGGTTCCCATATGGAATGGCGAGTCTCCTGTGTGCAGAACCTTCTGGGTGTGATTACACTTATATGTCTTTCTCTTCCATAATTTCCACAAACACAAGTCAGAGCCTCTTGTTTGAAGTCAGGAACCGTCCACCACAGCCAATCTCCTCCAATTTTACCATCTGTATTTCTACTTTGTATGGAAACTACAACAATGTCCTCCAGGTGATCCAGAGTATTGAGATGTACAAGATTCTGGGGGCCTCTAGAGTCACCATCTATAACACCAGCTGTTCCCAGGATGTAGATAAGGTGTTACATCATTACATTGATGAAGGAACTCTAGAAGTGGTGCCATGGCCAATAGACCGCCATCTCCAGACATCAAAAATGTGGAAATACACCCCAGGACTCACTGCTGAGATTGAATATTTTGGGCAAGTTACAACCTTAAATGATTGTCTATATAGGAACATGTACAAAAGTAAGTTTGTCCTCCTCAATGATTATGATGAAATTATTCTTCCGATTATAGACCGGGACTGGTCTTCACTGATGGAGAGTCTTCAGAAACAGTTCCCGAACACAAGTGTCTTCCGCTTTGAAGCTCATGTCTTCCCCACATCAGACAATAGCTCCAAATTTGACCTGTGGTCCCATGTTCCCGGGGTCAATATTCTCCGCCATGGCTTCCCATATCCTCTTAACCAGAAAATGCATAATCCTCGTAAAATGATTGTAAATCCCAGGAAGGTGTTTCAGACCTCCGTCCATTATGTTCCAAAATATGTAGGAAAATCTACAAATGTACCAAACAATATGGCCATGACTTTCCACTGTAAAGGTAGCCGGAGGAAGGACGTCGCCAGAGAGGACCAGATTTGGGATGACATACTGCGGAAATACAATATGTCTTTAGTGCCAAAGGTGGATGCAGTGATTCAGAAACTTTTCCCTCTCCAATAGCACCTCAATTTATCCTGTATAAAAAAATCTGGAACTTTTTATTTCCAAGCAGAATTTTGAGCAAACTAAATGTTGGATGAGAGCCTCCTGTGTGCCTCTTCTCTCTTCCCTCATCTATAGCCATCTCCATTGTTCCTCCTCTCTTTTCCCCTAATCCATAGTTACTTCCTGTGTGCCTCTTCTCTCTTCCCCATCTATGGCCATCTCCTTTGTGCCCCCTCTCTCTTCCCCTAATCTATAGTCACGTCATGTGTGCCTCTTCTCTCTTCCCCATCTATAGCCATCTCCATTGTTCCTCCTCTCTCTTCCCCTAATCCATAGTCACTTCCTGTGTGCCTCTTCTCTCTTCCCCATCTATGGCCATCTCCATTGTTCCTCCTCTCTCTTCCTCTAATCCATGATTACTTCCTGTGTGCCTCTTCTCTCTTCCCCCATCTATGGCCATCTCCTTTGTGCCTCCTCTCTCTTCCCCTAATCCATAGTCACTTCCTGTGTGCCTCTTTTTTCTTCCCCATCTATGGCCATCTCCATTGTTCCTCCTCTCTCTTCCTCTAATTCATAGTCACTTCCTGTGTGCCTCTTCTCTCTTCCCCTAATCCATAGTCACTTCCTGTGTGCCTCTTCTCTCTTCCCACTTCTATGGCCATCTCCTTTGTGCCTCCTCTCTTCTCCTCTAATCCATAGTTACTTCCTGTGTGCCTCTTCTCTCTTCCCCATCTATGGCCATCTCTATTGTTCCTCCTCTCTCTTCCTCTAATCCATGATTACTTCCTGTGTGCCTCTTCTCTCTTCCCTCATCTATAGCCATCTCCATTGTTCCTCCTCTCTTTTCCCCTATCCATAGTTACTTCCTGTGTGCCTCTTCCCTCTTCCCCCATCTATGACCATCTCCTTTGTGCCCCCTCTCTCTTCCCCTAATCCATAGTCACTTCCTGTATGCCTCTTCTCTCTTCCCCATCTATGGCCATCTCCTTTGTGCCCCCTCTCTCTTCCCCTAATCTATAGTCACTTCATGTGTGCCTCTTCTCTCTTCCCCATCTATAGCCATCTCCATTGTTCCTCCTCTCTCTTCCCCTAATCCATAGTCACTTCCTGTGTGCCTCTTCTCTCTTCCCCATCTATGGCCATCTCCATTGTTCCTCCTCTCTCTTCCTCTAATCCATGATTACTTCCTGTGTGCCTCTTCTCTCTTCCCCCATCTATGGCCATCTCCTTTGTGCCTCCTCTCTCTTCCCCTAATCCATAGTCACTTCCTGTGTGCCTCTTCTCTCTTCCCCATCTATGGCCATCTCCATTGTTCCTCCTCTCTCTTCCTCTAATTCATAGTCACTTCCTGTGTGCCTCTTCTCTCTTCCCCTAATCCATAGTCACTTCCTGTGTGCCTCTTCTCTCTTCCCACTTCTATGGCCATCTCCTTTGTGCCTCCTCTCTTCTCCTCTAATCCATAGTTACTTCCTGTGTGCCTGTGTGCCTCTTCTCTCTTCCCCATCTATGGCCATCTCCATTGTCCCTCCTCTCTCTTCCCCTAATCCATAGTAACTTCCTGTGTGCCTCTTCTCTCTTCTATGGCCATCTCCTTTGTGCCTCCTCTCTTTTCCTAAACCTCTGTCGTTTCCTCCATGACTCCTCTATCTTACTCAATGCCACGGTCATCTCCGCTGTGCCTCCCTTCTTTTTCCCCAATCCATAGTTAGGCAGGTTGAAAAAAGACACAAGTCCATCAAGTTCAACCAAAAAAAACCACCTACAATCCCATTTACATAATCCTTCACCCACAGTTGATCCAGAGGAAGGGAAAAACCCCAGCAGAGCATGATCCAATTTGCTACAGCAGGGGAAAAAATTCCTTCCTGATCCCCCAAGAGGCAATCGGATTTTCCCTGGATCAACTTTACCTATAAATGTCAGTACCCAGTTATATTCTGTACATTTAGGAAAGTATGCAGGCCTTTCTTAAAGAAATCTACTGAGCTGGCCAGAACCACCTCTGGAGGGAGTCTATTCCACATTTTCACATCTCTTACTGTGAAGAAACCTTTCCATATCTAGACGTAAAGAGCGCCCCCTTGTCCTCTGTGATGACCTTAAAGTGAATAACTCAACACCAAGTTCACTATATGGACCACTTATATATTTGTACATGGTGATCATATCCCCCCCTTAATCTCCTCTTCTCATGAGAGAATAAAATCAGTTCCTCTAATCTTTCCTCATAGCTGAGCTCCTCCATGCCTCTTATCAGTTTGGTTGCCCTTCTCTGTACTTTCTCCGGTTCCCTGATATCCTTTTTGAGAACTGGAGCCCAAAACTGAGCTGCATATTCCAGATGAGGTCTTACTAATGATTTGTACAGATGATGTCTCTCTCTCTCTGGAGTCCATATCTCTCTTATACAAGAAAGGACTTTGCTAGCTTTGGAAACTGCAGGTTGGCATTGCATGTTATTATTGAGCTTATGATCTACCAAAACCCCCAGATCCTCCTCCACCATTGATTCCCCCAGTTGTACTCCCCCTAGTATGTATGATGCATATTCTTAGCCCCCAAGTGCAGAACTTTACATTTATCAACATTAAACTTCATTTGCTACTTAGTTGCCCAATTACACAGAGCATTGAGGTCAGCTTGTAAATTGGAGACATCCTGTAAGGACGTTATTCCACTGCATAGCTTGGTGTCATCTGCAAAGACAGAAATGTTACTTTTGATTCCGGACCCAATATCATTTATAAAGACATTAAAAAGTAAGGGTCCCAACACTGAACCTTGGGGTACACCACTGATAACCTTAGACCATTCGGAGTAAGAATCATTAATAGGGATGAGCCGGATGTTCGCCCCGTTCGCGGAATAGCGAACATTATGGGGTGTTCGTGGGAAATTTGAGTGCCCGCGGAACGCCCCACAATGAACGGCGAGACCGTTAATGCACTGCGAGATATCAGTGCATTGATGGCTGCTGATTGGAGAAGCATGCACCTGACCTGCACTCTTTGGCCAATCACAGCTCGCTCTGCTGTGAGAGCCATGATTGGCCAAAGGCAGGTTGCCTTTGGCCAATCATGGCTCAGGAGTCCACGCCCCACACTATGTAAGGCTGCTTACACGGCAGCCATACATAGTTTTATGAATGAGAGCAGAACACTGACATCTGTAAAGGAAAAAATGTCATTTAAAACTGCTCGCGGCTGTAATGTATTGCCAGATCCCGGCTATATACATAAAAATCATTGAAAAAAAATGGCGTGAGTCCCCCCCACAGTCCATTACCAGGCTCTTTGGGTCTGGTATGTATATTAAGGGGAACCCTGTGCCAAAACAAAAAAAATGAGTGGGGGTCCCCCCAAAATCCATATCAGGCCCTTCAGGTCTGGTAAGGGTTTTAAGGGGAACCCTGCATCAAAATTGAAAAAAAAGGCGTGGGGCCCTCCCAAAATATATACCAGACCCTTATCTGAGCAAGCAACCTGGCAGGCCACAGGAAAAGGGGGACGACGACAAGAGAGTGCCCCCCCCTCCTGAACCGTACCAGGCCACATGCCCTTAACATGGGGAGGGTGATTTGGGGTCCCCCCAAAACACCTTGTCCCAATGGTTGATGGGGACAAGGGCCTCTTCCCTACAACCCTCGCCCAGTGGTTGTGGGGGTCTGCGGGCGGGGGGCTTGTCGGAATATGGAAGCCCCCTTTAACAACGGGACCCCAAGATCCCAGCCTCCCCTATGTGAATTGGTATCAGGTACATTGTACCTCTACACATTCACCAAAAAAAGTGTCAAAATGGTAAAAATGACAGGAGACAGTTTGGGACAATTTCTTTTTTTTTCTTTTTTTTTTTAATAGTGTCCCGCAATGTAACTCCGTCTTTGATGACAGCGCCGATGACCCTAGAAATAAGAAAAAAATGGAAAAATTCTGCCTCAATGGGAGCTGAGGGCCGGGCCACCCGGTGACGGAAAAGGGTGATCCCGACCCCCTCTGATGTTACGTGACGTCAAAAGGTTGGCGAGGGCCACCCGTTTACATCAGCACGGTGACCTGAGCTGCAGCACGGTGGCCAAGACCATACAGCGGTATAACAAGACAGGTTCCCCTCAGTCCTCTATGTGAGTCCTCTATAAAGATGGTGATAATACAACAAAGTGAATCTGGCTGTGAGACTGTTAGAACAGGAAGATTTCTGTTAAAAGGATGTAGATGGGTACTCTTACCAGACAAGGTGGACCCACATGCCAGCGGCAGTGGGTCAATCAGGCTCATATAGGCCGAACGCCTCGAGATTTTGAGTTGTACCGACTCAAATATGGCTGGAACCTGGAAGACGGTCACACCAAACGGGGTAGGTCCACTCGTCAGCAGTATAGATTTAGCTAAAAGACCCAGGATTCGGATAACTCTCCAGGTAAAATGGGATTACCACCCAAAGGGAGAGCCGTCTGAAGGCCGGTGGTAGGTGAGGAAATAGGCTCAGTCAAACCGGGATGCTCCGAGAATGAGGCCCTTGCTGCCAGCATTGCTGCAGAGGTTGTAGGGGTGGGGGGTCAGCCTGTCAGTGGTCAGACCATACGCCGCACACTGCATCAAATTGGTCTGCATGGCTGTCGTCCCAGAAGGAAGCCTCTTCTAAAGATGAGGCACAAGAAAGACCGCAAACAGTTTGCTGAAGACAAGCAGACTAAGGACATGGATTACTGGAACCATGTCCTGTGGTCTGATGAGACCAAGATAAACTGGGAAAGCCATAGGGAAGTCCCCGTGCATCAGAGGGGGTGGGGTCACCGGGTGGCCCGCCCCCTTTGTATAAGAGCTGTCACTAGAACAGAAACATCACACAGCGGGAGACTGGAGGACGAAGCGGGGAAGAAGAAGCCGGAGGAAGATGCCGGACGAGAAGACCGGAGGAAGAAGCAAAGGAAAATAGAGGAAGAAGCGGGGGAAGAACAAGATGGAGGAAGAAGAAGAACACAGAAGGAAGACCAGAAGAAGATGGAAGAAGAAGCGGGGAAAGAAGAAGACTATAATAAAGGAATTGTCAAAAACCATCTATTGTCTTTTTTAACATTTTTGACACTTTTTTTGTGAAATGGCTACCCCAAAGCACCCTCCCCATGTTGAGGGCATGTGGCCTGGTACTGTTCAGGGGGGGGGGGGCACGCTTTCTTGTCCCCCCCTCTTTTCCTGCGGCCTGCCAGGTTGCGTGCTTGGATAAGGGTCTGGTATGGATTTTTGGGGGGACCCCCACGCCATTTTTTTTTTAAATTTTGGGGCGGGGTTCTCAGGTCTGGTATGGATTTTAAGGGGGACCCCTGCGCCTTTTTTTTTTAAATTTTGGAGCAGGGTTCCCCTTAATATCCATACCAGACCTGAAGGGCCTGGTATGGAGTTTGGGGGGACCCCACGCATTTTTTTAAAAATTTTGATTCGGGATTCCCCTGTGGGGGAATCCCATGCTGTTTTTTTCAATGACTTATGTGTTTTGCTGGAACCGACAATTCATTATAGCCGCAAGTAGTTTTAAATGACTTTTTTTCCTTTCCTTCCTGTCATTTTGCTGTCAGACTGTTCTAAACACGGGAAACATGCGCCCCTTTACAGGCATACTATAGACACCCCCCAGGTACGAAATTTAAAGGGATATTACACTTTTATTGTTTCACTTTAAGCATCATTAAAATCACTGCTCAATTAACCTTCAGGATTTCTAAGGGCGTACATTTTTGATTTTACTCCTCACTACCTATCACAGTTTCGAAGGCCATAAAATGCCAAAATAGCACGAAACCCCCCCAAATGACCCCATTTTGGAAAGTAGACACCCCAAGCTATTTGCTGAGAGGCATGGTGAGTATTTTGCAGCTCTCATTTGTTTTTGAAAATGAAGAAAGACAAGAAAATAATTTTTTTTTTTTCAATTTTCAAAACTTTGTGACAAAAAGTGAGGTCTGCAAAATACTCACTATACCTCTCAGCAAATAGCTTGGGGTGTCTACTTTCCAAAATGGGGTCATTTGGGGGGGGGGGGGGGGTTGTGCCATCTGGGCATTCCATGGCCTCCGAAACTGTGATAGGCAGTGAAGAGTGAAATCAAAAATTTACGCCCTTAGAAAGCCTGAAGGCGGTGCTTGGTTTTCGGGGTCCCGTACGCGGCTAGGCTCCCAAAAAGTCTCACACATGTGGTATCCCCGTACTCAGGAGAAGCAACAGAATGTATTTTGGGGTGTAATTTCACATATTCCCATGGCATGTTTGAGCAATATATCATTTAGTGACAACTTTGTGCAAAAAAAAAAATTTTCTTTTTCCCGCAACTTGTGTTACAATATAAAATATTCCATGGACTCGACATGCCTCTCAGCAAATAGCTTGGGGTGTCTACTTTCCAAAATGGGGTCATTTGGGGGGGGTTTGAACTGTCCTGGCATTTTATGCACAACATTTAGAAGCTTATGTCACACATCACCCACTCTTCTAACCACTTGAAGACAAAGCCCTTTCTGACACTTTTTGTTTACATGAAAAAATTATTATTTTTTTTGCAAGAAAATTACTTTGAACCCCCAAACATTATATATTTTTTTAAAGCAAATACCCTACAGATTAAAATGGTGGGTGTTTCATTTTTTTTTTTCACACAGTATTTGCGCAGCGATTTTTCAAATGCATTTATTTGGGAAAAAACACACTTTTTAAAATTTTAATGCACTAAAACACACTATATTGCCCAAATGTTTGATGAAATAAAAAAGATGATCTTAGGCCGAGTACATGGATACCAAACATGACATGCTTTAATTAACCACTTCAATACCACGGGCGTCATATGACGTCCTTGGCTTTGAGCAGGTATATCTGAATGATGCCTGTAGTTACAGATATCAATCAGATATTGCCGGTTTCAGCCGGCGAATCTCTACACCATAGGAATGATCATAGCGGCCGTTCCACCGCTTGATCGTTCCTATGGGAAGCGAGAGGGGACGTCCCCCCCTCCCGCCGCCCTCCGGTGCTTGCTCCGACTCACCGTTACGATCGGTGAGGCGGAGAGTGGATCCGCCGGCGCCGGATGTAGATCATAGAGATTTCCGGCGGACCAGATGGTCCCCGGGGTCTCTATGATCGTCGGAGGCCGGGTGCGATGTTATGACGTCACGCCCGGCCTCTCCATTCAAAAAAACAGCGCCGCTTCGCCTGGGAAGCGGCGATCGTTTTATTTTTTTTTTTAATTTCAGGCTTCCCAGCCTAGTGGTGAGATGTGGGGTCTTATTGACCCCCCCATATCTCACTATTAAGAGCACCTGACATGTCATATTGCTATTACAAGGGATATATAGAGGGGTTGAGGGGCGGGACTTTGAGTAAAGCAGTGGGGAGACCAGGTTGACACCCAGGGCTGGCTTTGCCGGGCTCCTTTGGTGTGTTCCCTGTTCCTCACTTGGCTACAGCATGACGTTGGAGGTCGGATCTGGACGGCTCACCCGGTTGGGGTTTTTACCCCCCCAAGGTGTGATTGGCACCTCTGTCTTTGATGCTTCATCCTATCCTCACACCACTTTCCTTTGGTTTTCTTGTCCAATTTCACTGTGCAGCAGGCAATCTTTTTTTCACTTTATTCAATCTCATTTGCTTTTTCCCCCTTTTCCTCCCCCTTCTCTCTTTCCTCCTCTCTTCCCATTGCCCATCTTTCCTCTCCCTTTCCTTTCTTCTCTTCATTTCTCCTTGTCTTTTCACTATGATCCTCACAATTTCTCACTCTCCACCACCACACATTTTCCCCCCCATATTCTCTTTCTATTCCAGTGCACCTCATTCACTGGCTGTTTTTTCTCCAGCAGGTTCCCCCGCCTGGGGTCATTCACTTCTCCCATGCACCATACCTCCCATTCACCTTTTTCCTGTCACTACTTGGGGCCATTGCCGCTGCTGGCTGCGCTGCCGGGTCGGGCCCCCTCAGCTCCAGGGAGTGGCATCCTTGGCCGGATTGTCCTGTGCGGCGATGATCTCTCCCATGTGTGGTCACGCTCATGTAAGTTTGTGGGACAAATGTATGGATATGTGTGGGGTTTTTTCACATTTTCTGCATTTGCCCATGCATTTTTTCAGATAGCCACCCATGTCCCTATTTTTTCATCTTTTTAGATAACCAATACGGTTTTGCTCCTGATGAGCGACTTTAAGGTCCCGAAACGCGTAGAGCTAACAACTACCGTTACAACAGTGTATTCATGAACCTACCACGGCCGTTTCTCTTCACCCAGTATATGTACTCCTTTTTTCCCAAGTGATGCTTTAATGCATCCATTTTTGTTTTCCAGGATCATTTACACTGCAATTAATCACGCTCTGAAGTGACCCGAGCAACTGTAAAATACTGACATTTATCTCCTAACAGAGTCATTATGTATGTTTTTAGATAATTTTTCCTACTTATCTTATCTTTACTATTATTTCTAATGGCGCTTTAATGCGCAAGCTACTTTTATGAGTATTCCCTGCAATGCAATTAATCATGTTATGACGTGACCCGTGTATTTGTAAAATACTGTTTTAAACCTTGGTTGGACAATGCATTTATATGTGATATGTAATTTGAGGTATTGATATCCAATTTATGTACTGAACTGTATACCCCCAACTTATGCTCTAAGATGACTCAATTAATAAACCACTTTCTAAATTCAATTCTTTAATGCATCCGTGTGCTTCACTCAAAGTCCCGCCCCTCAACCCCTCTATATATACCAATATGGGATGGAGGATGGGATCTGTACGGCCCCCCTTCCTCATACAAAGTCCCACCTTTTGTTATTTTCCTTTTGTTCTTATTACAAGGGATGTTTACATTCCTTGTAATAGGAATAAAAGTGATCAATTTTTTTTTTTTTTCAAAAAAGTGTCAAAATAAAAAAAATAAAATATAATTAACAATAAAAAAAAAAAAATGTTTTAAAGCGCCGCTGTCCCCGTGTGCTCGCACGCAGAAGCGAACGCATACGTAAGTCCCACCCACATATGAAAACGGTGTTCAAACCACACATGTGAGGTATCGCCGTGAACGTTGGAGCGAGAGCAATAATTTTGACCCTAGACCTCCTCTGTAACTCGAAACATGTAACCAGTAAAGAAATTTCAAGCGTCGCCTATGGGGATTTTTAAGTACCGAACATTGGCGCCATTCCACGAGCGTGTGCAATTTTGAAGCGTGACATGTTAGGTATCTATTTACTCGGCGTAACTTCATCTTTCACAAAATGCAAAAACATTGGGCTAACTTTACTGTTTTTTTTTTTTTTTTTTTTAAACACAAAACAGTTTTTTTCCCCAAAAAAACGCGTTCGAAAAATTCCTGCACAAATACTGTGTGAGATAAAAAGTTGCAACAACCGCCATTGTATTCTCTAGGGTTTTTGCTAAAAAAACATATATAATGTTTGGGGGTTCTATGTAATTTTCTAGCAAAAGAATGATGATTTTTACATGTAGGAGCAAAGTTTAAGAATTGGCCCGGTATTGAAGTGGTTAAAATTGCGCACAAACGTGCAGTGGCGACAAACTAAATACATTTTTAAAAGCGTTTAAAAGCCTTTACAGGTTACCACTTTAGATTTACAGAGGAGGTCTACTGCTAAAATTACTGCCCTCGATCTGACCTTCGTGGTGATACCTCACATGCATGGTGCAATTGCTGTTTACATTTGACGCCAGACCGACGCTTGCGTTCGCCTTAGCGCGAGAGCAGGGGGGGGACAGGGGTGCTTTTTTTTTTTTTTTCTTTGTTATTTTTTTGCTTTTTTATCTTATTTTTAAACTGTTCCTTTCATTTTTATTTTTATTTTTAATCATTTTTATTGTTTTCTCAGGGAATGTAAATATCCCCTATGATAGCAATAGGTAGTGACAGGTACTCTTTTTTGAAAAAATTGGGGTCTATTAGACCCTAGATCTCTCCTCTGCCCTCAAAGCATCTGACCACACCAAGATCGGTGTGATAAAATGCTTTCCCAATTTCCCAATGGCGCTGTTTACATCCGGCGAAATCATAAAATGCTCGTAGCTTCCGGTTTCTTAGGCTATAGAGATGTTTGGAGCCATTCTGGTCTCTGATCAGCTCTATGGTCAGCCGGCCGAATCACCGGTTGCATTCTCAGGTTCCCTGTTGGGACAGGAGAGCCAGAGAAAAACATGGAAGACGGTGGGGGGGCATTCCCTCCCACTGCTTGTAAAAGCAGTCTAGAGGCTAATTAGCTGCTAGGATTGCTTTTACATGAAAGCCGACCACTGGCTGAAATTCTGGCATCATTCTGGTATAACCACTTAAAGTCCAGCAACATACCAGTACGTTGCTGGTCCTTGTTGGGCATATATTGTAAACTTTTTTTCATGCAGCCTGTGGGCTGAACGAAAAAAAGAGATTGATCGGTGGGTATGCCCACCATTAGAATACCTCCCTTCATCCACCCACTTCTAATGATGGGCATACATGCACCGTATATATATGCCGAAGCATGGGGGCATCCTCCTGCAAGGTTAGGAGCAAATCGCTCCTCCGCCCACTGCTGCCCCCACGCTTCGGCATATATGCTGAAGTATGTAACTGTGGTGGTGAAATCACCTCCTACAGCGCTGGAGTCACAGCTTTATGTATCGTGGGAGCAAACGCTGTTGCTGTCAAGATGAATAAATCCGCTCTGCAGATGAATGGCGTACCTGAAAACAAAAAAGTGGTTAACAATAAAACACAGTAAACTATAAAAAAATTACATACCTGAAAAGCAAACATGATAAAACATAATAACAATAAAACATTGCAGAATAGAACGCAGTAAAAAAGAGCAGAACAATAGAGAGAGAATAGAGAGAGAGAGAACAATAAAACAACAACTATTTTTGTTTTTTTTATTTTATATTTTTTTTGTCTATTTTTTTTTGTTTACTTTTTTTTTTTTTTTTTACTTTTTTTTTATAACTGTAACTTTATAACTGTAACTGGTACCAGGTTCGGGTCTCTCAGAATGCGATGGCATCTTGGGAAACCCTGTGAAAGTGTGCCTAGTCTGTGCAATGCTGTACCCTACGCTAATACTCAACTAGTGTATGGTAGTGTTCAAAACATTCACCAATGCAAAGACCAGGATTGTCAGGACAGGAGGGACAATAATACCGGGTGTCACGCCTAAATCCGCGCTTTGTGCAGACACGACATTTTCTTTGGGGGGCTCATTAGTTAGGGGTACTCGGGAGGACATAAGGAAAATGCCTCTCATGCAGCCGGCCTACTGCATTTTGTTGGGGAAGGTGAGGTGGAGCACCGTCTGGAAACAGAAGGGCTCTGACGATCTCTTCCTGGAATTTAAGGAAGGATCCAGTCCATCCTGAAGCTCTGTATAGCACATAAGCATTCAGCAAAGCCAATTGAAATAAATAAACAGACACTTTCTTGTACCAGCGTCTGGCTTTACGGGCAACTAAGTACGGCGCCAACAACTGGTCGTTGAGGTCCACCCCTCCCATATTTTGGTTATATTCGTGGACACAGAGAGGGTTTCTCCACAACACCAGTCGCCGTAGTAATTTGGGTCATCGTGTCTGCATGAAGGGAGGTAAGAACAAAAACATTCTTATTATCCCTCCACTTCATAGCGAGCAAATTATTATACTGCAAGCAGGCTCTCTCCCCCAGCCTAAGACGGGAATCTACAAGCAGCTGGGGAAAGCCCCGGCGATTAGGTCGCACGGTGCCACATGCTCCAATCTGCTGATCAAACAAGTGACTAAAAAGTGGCACGCTCGTATAATAATTGTCCACGTACAAGTGGTACCCCTTTCCGAATAAGGGTGACACCAAGTCCCACACTATCTTTCCAGCGCTTCCTATGTAGTCAGGGCAGTTTGTCGGCTCTACATGACTATCTTTTCCCTCGTAAACCATAAAACTACATGTATAGCCTGTGGCCCTGTCACAGAGCTTATACATCTTGACCCCGTATCTGGCACGCTTGCTGGGAAGGTACTGTTTGAATGACAAGTGGCCATAAAACTTAATCAGGGACTCCTCAACGCAGACAACTTGATGAGGAGTAAAGTCTGAAAAACGTTGGTTGAAGTGGTTTACGAGGGGCCGAATTTTGTAGAGCCGATCGTATCCAGGGTCTCCACGAGGACGACAGAGTTCATTGTCGTTGAAGTGCATGAACCGCAAAATCTGCTCGTATCGTGCCCTGGTCATGGAGGCAGAGAACACGGGCATATGGTGAATTGGGTCAGTGGACCAATATGACCGCAACTCACTCTTTTTATTTATGCCCATGTTGAGGGAAAGGCCCAGAAAGATCTTAAATTCGGAGACCGTAATTGGTCTCCAATCTCTGGCAAGGGAGGACTGGGGAATAGTGGCGATGTGTTGACCAGCGTATAAATTGCTTTGGTCCACAATAGATCTATAGAGATCTTCAGTGAAAAACAGCGAATAAAAATCCAGTGGCGTAAAATCAACTGTTTCCACCTGAATTCCGGGTTGGCCAGTGAAAGGGGGAAGTACGGGCGCTGCAGAAGCGGTGGGTTCCCAATTCGGATTGGCGAATGCAGCAGGAAGGGCACTATGGGCACGATGGGCCTGTCTTTGTCTTCTTGGTGGCAGCGGGACACTACTTGTGCTTGCCACCTCAGCAGCTTGAACTGCACTTATGGGACTCGCCACCTCACCAAGTCTTACTGCAGTGCTTGATATATGACCAGGATGTACTACGCCGCTGGTGCTTGCCAGATCACCAGAAGGAATAGCGGCACTAGTACTGCTCTGCTCCATATGAGAGCCCTGCGGTTCTTGCACTTCAAGGACAGAAGAAGAAGATCGGTGTCTGGTACGCCTGACCTTGGCAGGGACCACAACTCTGTCGTCAGAGCTATCTGTCATGGAGCCGCTGTCCTCTACAGGATCGTATTCTGAGCCTGAATCTGACAGATGAGTGACTTCCTCTTCACTATCTGTCATGCTCAGAAACGTGTAGGCCTCTTCACTAGTGTACCTTCTATTTGCCATTTTGGGCTCTAAATTTAGGGGTACACTAGTGAGACTCACAGGCAAAAAAGCTCCTGTTAGCGACTGTATCAAAATGCTACCAAAAAACTGTTAGCGATCGCAGGGATCAGGCCTGACTCTGCGAACGCTGCAGTTATGCGTTTAGTGTTTTGTAAGTGACAGTGATCGATCGATACTGCACTTGGCTGGGCTGGGCTGGGCCGAGGGGAAAAACGCAGGTGCTAGCAGGTATCTGGGCTGATCCCGCTAACACTGTGTTTATGGGAACCCTAAACTGCTGGGAACACTAGTATAGATCTGATCGGATCAGATATCGATCCGTTCAGATACTATACCACTAAGGGAGGTGTATGCTGCGTGCATGGGTGTTAGCGGTACTGGCGATAACCTGACGCTGCCTGGGGCGACGCAGACCTTATCTGACCCTACAAACGTAACTTGTATCACCGCCGGGCAATTAGGGGGTTAAACCTTTATTAGGTAATAAACGGCGGGTGCCCTGAAACTATAATAAACTATAAAAACAAACTAACTAACCAGCGTCACCCGTAATAGTTATACGGTGATCGCTGGGGAAAGGGTTAACTATGGGGCAATCAGGGGGTTAAAACCTTTATTAGGTAGTATATGGGGGTCCCTGTCGCTGTAAATGACGGCGAACCTAAATATTTACCTCCCTAACCAGCGTCACCAGTGACACTAATACAGCGATCAGAAAGACGATCGCTTAGTGACACTGGCGACGGGGGGTGATCACAGGGTTAAAACTTTATTAGGGGGGGTTAGGGGGGTACCCTAGACCTAAAGGGGGCTAATACTAACAACCCTACCACTTATAACTATCACAAACTGACACCAATGCAGGCAAGGACGTACAGGTAAGTCCTTATGTCTGCCCGTGCCATTCTGCCAACGTACATCGTCGTGCGGCGGTCGGCAACTGGTTAAAGTAAAAAAAAAAAGTGAAATATTCCTTTAAATATGGTACCTGGGGGGTGTCTATAGTATGCCTGTAAAGGGGCGCATGTTTCCCGTGTTTAGAACAGTCTCTGCACCAAATGTCATTTTTAAAGGAAAAAAAGTCATTTAAAACTGCTTGCGGCATTAATGTCATGTCGGGTCCTGGCAATATGGATGAAAATCAGTGAGACAAACAGCATAGGTACCCCCCAGTCCATTACCAGGCCCTTTGGGTCTTGTATGGATATTAAGGGGAACCCCGCACCCAAATTAAAATAAGGAAAGGTGTGGGGCCACCAGGTCCTATATACTCTGAACAGCAGTATACAGGCGGTGCAAAGAAGACAGGGACTGTAGGTTTGTTGTTAAGTAGAATCTGTTTGTAATTTTGAACTGGTACATTTTTAACGTGTTTAGATCCAGCCAGAAAATCTTTTTTAAGCTTTTTGGAAAACCTAGGGAAGGGTTATCACCCCTGTGACATTTGTTTTGCTGTCTGTGCTCCTCTTCAGAAGATTTCACCTCACTTTCTGTCCCAATGAAAAATGTTTTTTGAAAATTTGGGGTTTTTAGTGAAACAAGGATTAGTGATAAAGCATCAGTGGAGAGGAGAAACGTTTTTCCCATATTAACTCTTACAGGAGAGAATTTCCCTTCCTAGGGGTAGATTTCATCTCACTTCCTGTTGTCTCCTTCCGTTTGCAAGTAGGAGTCGTTTGTAAGTTGGATGTTTGAAAGTAGGGTCCTGCCCTATATACTTTGCAGAAATTGAGGCCTTAGGTATTGGTGGTACCAGAACACTGTAAGTCCTCACAGTTACTCTTGGTGGGCACAGGAATGAGCCCTGCTGTGAAATATTAGATCAAGAATTGTAATTACATGCACCTGTTGAACAGGGGCAGAAAAATCGGGCCTTAGGCGGTGGTGGTGGCACAACACTGTAAAGCCTCACAGATACTCTTGTTGAGTGCAGGAACGAGCCCTGCTGTGAAATATTACAGCAAATATTGTAATTACACGTCCCTGTTGAACAGGGGCAGAAAAATTGGGCCTTAGGCACTGGTGGTGGTGCCACAACACTGTAACCCCTCACAGATACTCTAGCTGAGCGCAAGACCGAGCCCTGCTGCGAAATATAACAGCAAAAAAAAACGTACTCTCTCATGCAGAAATGTCATGATATAGTCTCTAGCAGCCATCTTGGAGAAGCCTCATTGTTCTGATTGGTACCAAGTTCTCTCAAGATTTTGTCCACCATTTTCTGTTATCTTCACACCTTTTTGAGAGACGTGTGTGGAATGAGTGAGGGGGAGGTACACTGCCTGTGAGGGAAAGCTAGGCCTTACTCAGGGAGAATGTTGCAGCCTACAGGGACAGAACAGGGATCCTCAGGAGTCCTGCCTATCAGCACTGCTGCTGTGCTTGTGATAGAAGATCATCTGACACAGTGTATCTTCCTGTTAAATCATCTCTGCTGCATCTGTGGAACCTGCTTATGGACAGCAGCCTATGGCAAGTAATCAATATGTGCCTTGTATACCACTGATGTGCCTGAAGAAAGGAATAGTAACTACAGTGCCAGTTTACGGAGCTGCATTCTGTATCTTTGGTGAATGGTCTGTGAAGCTCCGCCTTCTATGCTAACAAGAGAACCGTTTACTCCACTTTTGTAAAAATCATTTTCCACTGCTGCTTTTCCGGCAAATGAAGTTACTTCATTTACAATACAATGCAGTGTGTTTCCCTCTATAATACAGCCATGATAATGCCCCCGCTTGCACGCACATGAACTTTAATGACACCCTAGTCTTAGTCCGTAGGGTTCAATATTGAGTTGGCCCCCCCTTTGCACCCTTTTCAACTCTTTTGGGAAGGGCGCCCACAAGGTTTAGAAGGGTGTCTATGGGAATGTTTGACCGTTCTTCCTAAAGCGCATTTGTGAGGTCAGTGTGAGGTCAGGCACTGATGTTGGGCGAGAAGGCCTGGCTCGCAGCCAAAGGTGTTCTATCGGGTTGAGGTCAGGACTCTGTGCAGGCCACTCAAGTTCCTCCGCCCCAAACTCCCTCATCCATGTCTTTATGGACCTTGCTTTGTGTACTGGTGCGCAGTCATGTTGGAACAGGAAGGTGCGGTCCCCAAACTGTTCCCACAAAGTTGGGAGCCTGAAATTGTCCAAAATGTCTTGGTGTGCCGACGCCTTAAGAGTTCCCTTCACTGGTCGGTAAGTTAAGCTTGTTTTTTCTCCTTGGATTTATCCTTGACCTTGTTTGTACCTTATCCAAGCAAGCAGCCTGGCAAGCCAGGAAAAGGGGGGGGGGCGGGCGAGTGCCCCCCCCTCCTGAACCATAACAGGCATCTTACCCTCAACATGGGGAGGGTGCATTGGGGTCCCCCCCAAAGCAATTCGTCCCCATGTTGACGTAACCTGCATTCACGTCCTCAGTCACTCCGAGGCAAAGAACAGTCCATTAGCTTTGTTTTTTTTTGTTTTATTGAGGGGATTGAACTTGGATGGGATATTAGGAAGTATGGGGTGCTCAGTGAATTTTGGAACAATCGATTGGGACGACTATATATATATGTATATACAGATCTCTCGTCCTCCAGCACAACTCTTACTGCAGACCATTACTCCTCAGCTCCTCCAGCACTCCACTTGCATGAACTCCCAGGCACAGCACCGCATGGTCAGGTCTGACACTGGCTTTATCAGGCAGGGACTGCGGGCCCCTATAGTGTAGTAATGAACTGTATTATATATACTATACGGACTGCACTATATACTCAGAACTGTATTTTATATATACTATACGGACTGCACTATATACTCTGCACTGTATTATATATACTATACGGACTGCACTATATACTCTAAACTGTATTATATATATACTATACGGACTGCCCTATATACTCTGCACTGTATTATATATACTATACGGACTGCACTATATACTCTGAACTGTATTATATATACTATACGGACTGCACTATATACTCTGAAGTGTATTATATATACAGTGGGGACGGAAAGTATTCAGACCCCCTTACATTTTTCACTCTTTGTTATATTGCAGCCATTCGCTAAAATCATTTGAGTTAATTTTTTTCCTTATTAATGTACACACAGCACTCCATATTATACACACAGCACCCCATATTGTACACACAGCACTCCATATTATACACACAGCCCCCCATTTTGTACACACAGCACTCCATATTATACACACAGCCCCCCATATTGTACACACAGCACTCCATATTATACACACAGCCCCCCATATTGTACACACAGCCCCCCATATTGTACACACAGCCCCCCATATTATACACACGGCCCCCTATATTGTATACACAGCCCCCCATATTGTATACACAGCCCCCCATATTGTACACACAGCACCCCATATTGTACACACAGCACCCCATATTGTACACACAGCCCCCCATATTATACACACAGCCCCCTATATTGTATACACAGCCCCCCATATTGTATACACAGCACCCCATATTGTACACACAGCACCCCATATTGTACACACAGCACCCCCATATTGTACACACAGCACCCCATATTGTACACACAGCCCCCCATATTGTACACACAGCTCCCCATATTGTACACACAGCACCCCATATTGTACACACAGCACTCCATATTATACACACAGCCCCCCATATTGTACACACAGCCCCCCATATTGTACACACAGCACCCCATATTGTACACACAGCACCCCATATTGTACACACAGCCCCCCATATTATACACACAGCCCCCTATATTGTATACACAGCACCTCATATTGTATACACAGCCCCCCATATTGTATACACAGCACCCCATATTGTACACACAGCACCCCATATTGTACACACAGCACCCCATATTGTACACACAGCCCCCCATATTATACACACAGCCCCCTATATTGTATACACAGCCCCCCATATTGTATACACAGCACCCCATATTGTACACACAGCCCCCCATATTGTACACACAGCTCCCCATATTGTACACACAGCCCCCCATATTGTACACACAGCTCCCCATATTGTACACACAGCCCCTCATATTGTACACACAGCCCCCCCCCCCATATTGTACACACAGCCCCCCCCCCATATTGTACACACAGCGCCCCATATTGTACACACAGCACCCCATATTGTACACACAGCACCCCATATTGTACACACAGCACCCCCATATTGTACACACAGCCCCCCATATTGTACACACAGCCCCCCATATTATACACACAGCCCCCCATATTGTACACACAGCCCCCCATATTGTACACACAGCTCCCCATATTGTACACACAGCACCCCATAATGTACACACAGCCCCCCATATTGTACACACAGCCCCCCATATTGTACACACAGCCCCCCATATTGTACACACAGCAACCCATATTATACACACAGCGCCCCATATTGTACACACAGCCCCCCATATTGTACACACAGCACCCCATATTGTACACACAACACCCCATATTATACACAGCACCCCATATTGTACACACAGCTCCCCATATTGTACACACGGCACCCCATATTGTACACACGGCACCCCATATTGTACACACAGCGCCCCATATTGTACACACAGCCCCCCATATTGTACACACAGCACCCCATATTGTACACACAACACCCCATATTATACACAGCACCCCATATTGTACACACAGCACCCCATATTGTACACACAGCTCCCCATATTGTACACACAGCACCCCATATTGTACACACAGCTCCCCATATTGTACACACGGCACCCCATATTGTACACACAGCCCCCCATATTATACACACAGCACCCCATATTGTACACACAACACCCCATATTATACACAGCACCCCATATTGTACACACAGCTCCCCATATTGTACACACAGCACCCCATATTGTACACACAGCTCCCCATATTGTACACACAGCCCCCCATATTGTACACACGGCCCCCCATATTGACAGAAAAACACAGAATTGTTGACATTTTTGCAGATTTATTAAAAAAGAAAAACTGAAATATCACATGGTCCTAAGTATTCAGACCCTTTGCTCAATATGGGGTGATGTGTGTACAATAATGAGGTGATGTGTGTAGAATATGGGGGGCTGTGTGTACAATATGGGGGGCTGTGTGTACAATATGGGGTGCTGTGTGTACAATATGGGGGGCTGTGTGTACAATATGAGGTGTTGTGTGTATAATATGGGGTGTTGTGTGTATAATATGGGGTGCTGTGTGTACAATATGGGGGGCTGTGTGTACAATATGGGGTGCTGTGTGTACAATATGGAGTGCTGTGTGTACAATATGGGGGGCTGTGTGTACAATATGGGGTGCTGTGTGTACAATAATGAGGTGATGTGTGTAGAATATGGGGGGCTGTGTGTACAATATGGGGGGCTGTGTGTACAATATGGGGTGCTGTGTGTACAATATGGGGGGCTGTGTGTACAATATGAGGTGTTGTGTGTATAATATGGGGTGTTGTGTGTATAATATGGGGTGCTGTGTGTACAATATGGGGGGCTGTGTGTACAATATGGGGTGCTGTGTGTACAATATGGAGTGCTGTGTGTACAATATGGGGCGCTGTGTGTATAATATGGGGTGTTGTGTGTATAATATGGGGTGTTGTGTGTATAATATGGGGTGCTGTGTGTACAATATGGGGTGCTGTGTGTACAATATGGGGGCTGTGTGTACAATATGAGGTGATGTGTGTACAATATGGGGTGCTGTGTGCACAATATGGGGTGCTGTGTGTATAATATGGGGTGCTGTGTGCACAATATGGGGAGCTGTGTGTACAATATGGGGTGCTGTGTGTACAATATGGGATGCTGTGTGTACAATATGGGGGGCTGTGTGTACAATATGGGGTGCTGTGTGTACAATATGGGGAGCTGTGTGTACATTAATGAGGAGAAAAATGAACTTAAATGACTTTAGCAAATGGCTTTCCGTCCTCACTGTATATAATACAGTTCAGAGTATATAGTGCAGTCGGTATATTACTGTGTGTATATATATATATACTATACAGACTGCACAGTACACTAACTACCTGCCTAATCTCCATTCATTCACTATATACGGTTGCTGTGCCAGCAGCAGTCTTTGCACAACATTGCGCTGCGATTGGCCAAAGCATACAGGTGATGTTCATACTTTGGGCAATCATCAGCTGTCAATGCACTGTGATCTCGCAGTGCATTATGGGGGCGCTCCGGAGCGGACAAACTTCCCGCGAGCGCCCCATTTGTTCTATGAACAGAGGAACAGCCGATGTTTGAGTCAAACTCGAACATCCAGCCCATCCTTAGTCTGCAATAAGGCCGTCCTGCAGGTGCCCGGGTCCTCCTTTTGAACTGATGTGGCCTGGGCCCGGTACAGGAGGGCTGGCTTTACTGCCTTATCAGCAGCCCTGCTCCAGACCATCTAACACAGCACCTCCTGACTCCTAGGGAGGGATTGGAGTCCTCCTGACCCTTACACAGAGAGACCCCCTGCTTCTCTGGGGGAGCCCCAAACTATTGTCAAGTCCTAAATGATATGGGCTGTGAACACCTGCACACCCAGCCTGCTGGCTTATGGCAAGACCCAGACCCAGGATTGGAGACTCCTTCCCTCCCAAAGTCTCCGGGCTCCAGCCCCTTATTCGGGAATTACAAAACTCGGAGAAAGATGAAGACCCACCTCATGGTGGAGCACCTCAGACTGTATTCTAGAGAACCCTGTGTTGTTTTCTCCTATGTTCTCAGAGTGGCAGGGCCTCCCTTTAGAACAAGGCTCTTCTGAGTAAAATATTTTCACCCCTTTCCTACCCCTTTCCTCCACCCTTTATGTGGGTCTTAGAGGTGGTGAGGACTCTCAGATCACATAATTGGCTGTTACAGTGGTCACATGGATGGAGCCTGTCTCAGCTCCCACCTGATCATAAACAGAGCCCAGGAGCTGTATATGGACACATATATGCAGTCAGTTGTGTGAAGGCCCACCCTCCTTGCTCCACACATACGTGTTACGGTACATGTTTATCAAGAGGTTAGCAAAAAAGGCCATTGATAAATGTTGAGTTTTCAATTGTGTACATACAGAATTCCAGTCTTCACTCTACATTACAGGATATACAGGGGGTGGGGGGTGGGGTGTTTGGGGCTACAGCTAAGGGAAAAGTCTTTGAATCACCTTATCTACGTTGGGCACCAAAGACATATTGTACCTCCACAACCTATCATCTGGAATGAGGTCCTCTGCAGGGATGTCATTCCTCCGTTTATTTGTACAGTGGAAGGTGATGGCCATTTCTTGTTCTACATTCATCCAATTTCCACTGTGTTTCAGAGCTGAGTGGATGGAGGTCTGAAATATGTCTTGGGGATTGACAATCATTTTGCGGTTATTGAATTCTGTCAAAATAACGGGTTCTCTGAAGTTGTGATGGAGCATATTGACCCCGGGAACGTGAGACCACAGGTCAAATCCAGAGCTGTTGACTGGAGTGGGGAAGACGTGATTCTCAAAGAGGAAGACACTTGTATCTGGGTATTTATTCTGGAGACTCTCCATCAGGGATGACCAGTTCCATTCTGTGGCTGGAAGAATAATTTCATCAATGTCACTGAGGAGAACAAACTTACTTTTGTACATGTTCCTGTATAGACAATCATTTAGGGATGCAGTTTGTCCAAAATATCCAATCTCAGCAGTGAGTCCTTCAAAATAACTCCATTCTTTCGATGTCTGAAGATGGCGGTCTATTGGCCATGGCACCACCTCTAGAGTTCCTTCATCAATGTAATGACGTAACACCTTATCTACATCCTGGGAGCAGTTGGTGTTATAGATGGTGACTCTGGAGGCCCCCAGAATCTTGTACATCTCAATACTCTGGATCATCTGGAGGACATTGTTGTAGTTTCCATACAAAGTAGAAATACAGACGGTGAAGTTGGAAGAAATTGGCTGTGGTGGACGGTTCCTGACTTCAAACAGGAGGTTCTGACTTGTGTTTGTGGTGACAGATGAAGAGAAAGACATATAAGTGTAATTACACCCAGAAGGTTCTGAACATAGAAGATCTGCTGTTCCATACGGGAACCCAAATCTGTCACTGTGAAGATCTATTTCTGCCCTCACAAAGACATTCTGATTGGAGGAACAATGGAAGATACAGTAGAGTTCTTTCACAGACACATGGAGGATGGCGATAACCCGGACTGATTGGCCAAGTCTAGGCTCATAATACGGGGAGATGATAAATGTTCGATTATCCAGAGCTGTGATGGTGTCTGTGGCAATGGGAAGTTCCTGAGATCTCATCTTCCAATGTTTAAATTCTACATGGTACCAGTAAAACATGACAGAAAGGCACACAAATAAGGACAATGTGCAGAACATGTATCTAAAGGTTTTCATCATTCTGGTGTCCTCAGGTGATCACAACTGCAAGAAATATAACAGAAAAGGTACAGGTTACAGTGAAGTTACATTCATTTAAAATCTGTAAATCTAATCTAGAATTAACTAAACGAAATAACAAACATATCATACTTACCTCCACTGTGCAGTTCGTTTTGCACAGAGTGGCCCCGATCCTCGTCTTCTGGGGTCCCTCGGCGGCTGTCTCGGCTCCTCCCCGCAAGAGCTAACCCCCCTCTGGGAAGCGCTCTCCCAAGGGGGTTAGCTTGCGGGCATGCTCCCGTGTGATACAGTCGGCGGCCATAGCCACTGAGTGTATCACTCGGCCCAGCCCCCCCGAGGCGCGCCGCATCAATGATTTGATTGACAGCAGCGGGAGCCAATGGCTGCGCTGCTATCAATCATCCCAAGAAGAGCCCACAAGAGCTGGGGGAAAGCAACGCGGGATCGCGCCCATGGAGATTCGGAGCTCAGGTAAGTAAAACGGGAGCTCGGGGGGGGGGGGGAGCGTAGAGTGCAAGGTGTTTTTTCACCTTAATGAATAGGATGCATTAAGGTGAAAAAACACAAAGATTTACAATCCCTTTAAGGAAAAGCTGTGTTGGGGTAAAAGTCAAGATGGCGGCAGTGCTACAGTTTCTGCTGATGGAGGACATGCTGGAGCTCTTTCATTTAAAGAAGGTTCTGGTGAGGGAATGCCTATGTGTGCGGAGGATGTTTCTGTGATTGCTGCTGCAGAGGAAAAGATTGCATTTGCTGATGAATCCTTACAGTCGGCAAAGAATGCAGGTGGAAATGGCAGGAATCCAAATACAGAGGTTCCTGCTGGCTGTGGGAACACGAAAACTGCAGAGCAGGAATGGTGCATGGACACTAAGACTGCAGAGCACGAGTTCCACATGGTCATCAAGGCTGCAGAGCAAGAATGCCGCACGGATAGCAAGGCTGCAGAGCGGGAGTGCCGCATGGACACTAAGACTGCCGAGGAGGAGTGCCACATGGTTTTGTGGAAATTTTATTATGTGTGTTTAATAGATTGTCACCTGTCTCCCTGTTTCTGATTTAACCAAGGAGTGCTCTAGCAGAGGGCACTTGGGTTGAATCGGGACCAGCGGTAAAACTGTCAGTATAAAAACCTTCTGGGTTTAGAGACGTGTTCTCGGTGTGTGTGGGGTGTTTGCCGCTTTGTAAGTATCAAGCGCAATGCGCTGGGCTTCTTGCGTTCAAATGTCTATGCAGATTAGAGAAGCGAAGTCCATATAACGAGAGAAACATATTATATCTCTGTTGTGGCTACGCTATCCCTTTTGGATACATATCTGCTTTTATAAGAGGCTATTAATATCTGCCTTGTTAGTATACTTGTACCGTATATTGACAACAGCAGTAGCAATGTCCCCGCAGATCTTCTCAAGCCTGTAAGAACAAGTAGAATGATCTTACTAGATACTGGTTACTCTGAGCTGTATTGAGTGGGCTCCATGCTGACCAAGATGGTGGATGCCCTCCCCTTTTAGTGTAGTCATTTCCTGTGTAGTCATTTCCTGTGTAGTCATTTCCTGTAATGTCATTTTGCATGGAGGAGGCGATTGGCTGTTGGGGCCATGACTTCCTGTTTGTCATTCCTTTTGTTGTCCATGAATAAAAACCAAGTGGCTGTGCTCAGGAGAGGCAGTCGAGCGATGGAGCTGAGAATTTGGGGACGGTGACTATGTCTGTTTACTTGGGGAAATGCGGGAGACACGGGTTTTATTAAGATGCATTATACCAAAAGGCTGAAAGGGCGCAAGAGACATGGATTACGCATAGCGTATAGCGAAATCTCCATGTCACATGGACACTAAGGCAGCAGGAGCTTCTTCTGAAGAGAGGACTTTTCCCGATAAAGGGACTGCTGGTAATTGTGGTACTTCTGGGACTATGATGAGCAGGACTGCTGTGCCGGGGGGAGGAGGATCAGGAGGTGGGTAATCTGCCAAACCTGAATTCAGAAGTTTCAAAGTATCCGGTAAATGTGCCTGATAGGGATGAGATCGATGTTCGGGTCGAACATCGGGTGTTTGCCCGTTCGCCGAACAGCGAACATTATGGGGCGTTCGCGGGAAACTCGAGCGCTGCGGAACCCCCCATAATGAACTGCGAGATTTCGCAGTGCGTTGCTGTATGACGATTGGCCAAAGCATGCACCTGACTTGCATGCTTTGGCCAATCCCAGCGACCTCTGCTAAGAGAGCCATAATTGGCCAAAGGCAGGGTTGGCTCAGTGGGACTAAGTCCACGCCCCACACTATATAAGGCTGCCTGCACATCGGCCTCGTGTAGTGTTGTTGGCGTGGACGGAGAGATAGTGTGATTTAGGTTAAGCAGGCAGGTTATTCAGTTAGTGGCAGTGTATTTGATATATATATATATATATATATATATATATATATATATATATATATATATATATATATATACTCTGCATCCAGTGTAGCCTATATCTACAGTGCATTCTGTGGTGTACTGTTTCTACTACTTTTCTGGTGGTGTACACAGTACACAATACAGTGCAGCCGTAGTGCAGTTGCTTCTACTTTCCTGGTGGTGTACATAGTACACCGGATGTAGTCAAAAAACTTCACTTTATTGAAAAAATGGGATCATCAAAATAACAAGACTGTCATGCAGAAAGTACAGGTAAGTTGACGCGTTTCGCACTCAGGACTGAGTGCTTACTCATAGCTATGAGTAAGCACTCAGTCCTGAGTGCGAAACGCGTCAGCTTACCTGTACTTTCTGCATGACAGTCTTGTTATTTTGATGATCCCATTTTTTCAATAAAGTGAAGTTTTTTGACTACATCCGGTGTGCGGCATCCAAATCTTCTCCTCCATTCAAGCCTGCTTTGCCTAGCATTCAGCCAGCACCTGGAGCTCTTCTGCTCTGAAACTTCTACTTACACCTGGGTCAGTGTCGGCCTGAGCGGTGGAAACACTTTCTTTGCTGGTGTACACAGTACACAATACAGTGTAGTGTGGTGTTGCAAAACAAAAATATACAGCATGTCCGGAAGGCCACCAAGAAGAGGCAGACGCTCACAGGCCACTAAAAGAGGGCAAGCAGGCTCTGTCTCTACAGTCAACAGTGCTGGTCATGGACATGGTGCATCCTCAGCACGTGGCCGTGGGGCACCCATGTCCTTTTTTAATGCAGCTGGCCGTGTTATTGAGCCACAACATACAGAAGAGTTGGTGGAATGGATAACAAAGCCCTTCTCATCCTCCTCATCCTCTGTCACCCAGGCTCAGAGTAGTTTGCCTGCCAATGCAGCTGCCAAAGTGGCCTCTTCCATCGGCTCCATGACAACAGTCACTCCTTCCCTAGCCCCACCATCATGCACGGAGGAGTCCCCCGAACTATTCGACCACAGTGTTGTGTACATGCTGCTGGAGGATGTGCAGCGATTTGAAGGCTCTGATGTTGGTTCCCAGGTTGAGGAAGGGACCAGGACAGGGTCAGGGGAGCTTGGCTGATCAAGAATGCATGCACTGTCCTGTCACCATTTGAGGAGACCACGAGGATGGTGAACAGTGACAGTGCATGCATCAGTGATACTGTCCCCCTTGTCCACCTGTTGGAGCACACGCTGCGTGGAATAATGGACAGGGCACTTGAGGCAGAACAGAGGCAGGAAGAGGAGGAATTCCTTACCTCTCAAGGCCCCCTTTATCCAGCATATCCCCTCCTAGCACAAATCCTCCCACCAAATCCCCCCTCCTAGTACAAATCATCCCCTTTAGTACAAATCCCCCCCATCCTCTCCCTCACATCCTCACTCCCAGTGTAAATCCTCTCCCCCAAGCCCCCTCTCCTAGCATAAACCCTCTCCCAAATCCCCCCTCCTAGTACAAATCCTATCCTCAAATCCCCCTCGCCTAGTACAAATCCTCTCCCTCAAACCCCCCTCTCCTAGCATAAACCCCCTCCCAAATCCCCCCTCCTAGTACAAATCTTCTCCCCCAAATCCCCCTCTCTAGCATAAATCCCCTCCCAAATCCCCCCTCTTAGTACAAATACTCTCCTCAAATCCCCCTCCTAGTAAAAATACTCTCCCCAAATCCCCCCTCCTTGTACAAATATTCTTGACCCCTAATCCCCCCTTCTTGTACAAATATTCTCCCCAAACCCCCCCTTCTTGTACAAATACTCTCCCCACATCCCCCCTCCTAGTACAAATACTCTCCCCAAATCCCCCCTCCTAGTACAAATACTCCCCTCTAAATGCCCCCTCCTAGCACAAATCCTTCCACCAAATTCCCCCTCCTAGCACAAATCCTCCCACCAAATCCCCCCTCCTAGTACAAATCATCCCCTTTAGTACAAATCCCCCCCATTCCCCCTGCTAGTACAAATCCTCCCCCCAATCCCACCTCTTATTTCAAATCTGTCCCCCCAAATCACCCCTTCTAGTACAAATCCCCTCCCTAATCCCACCTCCTAGTACAAATCCTTCCCCACAAATCCTCCCTCCTGTTCCCCCCCTCAAATCCCCCTTCTAGTACACATCATTCCTCCCCATATCCCCCCTCCTAGTGCAAATCCCCCTCCATCACCCTTCCTAGTACAACCCCCCCCTAATTCCCTTACTCCTAGCACAAGTCCCTCCTCCTAGGAACAACCCCCTCCAAATCCTGGAAATGTGGGTGGGGGGTAATCAAGTTGTGCAGAGTCCGATGTAGGAGCGATCCTGTGTCATCTGCTGTAGGGTAGAGCGCTGTTATGACAGGAGGGGGAGAGCACAGCCTGCACCTCCTCCCGCCTCTCTCCTCTCTGCCGCTGACACTCCTCTCCGGACTGTTTACATTAGTTCACTGCGGCTGGTCCTGAGTGCTGGGGGGGGGGAGGCTCAGCGGGTGTGGGCACAAAATACATTGGGGAAGCCAGCCTTGGGGGGCACAACTGAAATCTAGAGGGGCTAAACCCACCCCAGCACCCACCTAGATCTGGCCATGGTAAGGGGGGGGGTTTGGCTGAGGATGTCCTGGGGGGTGGGGGAGAGGGGGATCTGCCATCTGGATTGTCAAGTGAGGAGAGGGAATGGTTGGAGGCTACAAGGAAAAACCGGTAAGAGGAGGGGGAAGGACGTCAGTTTCCAGAACCGGAGAGGGTGGAGGTGCCAAATACATATGAGGTGTTTTCTGAGGGGGAGGGTGAGGGTTCCTCTGGGGAGGAGTCGGGGACTTCTATGGAGGAGGAATTACAAGGAGCATTGAAACGTGTAGGGTAGAGTTGGGCGAACAGTTCGAGCCAAGCAAAGTTCAGCAGGAATATTGCCTGTTCGCCCGTTCAAGGAACATCCGAACTTTCGGGGTGCTCTGTGGTATTTTCGCCTGCCGAGCGCCCCACAATGCAGAGCATTGCGTGCTGCATGGTGCATTCCAAGCCCTGATTAGGCAAAGCTTTGCCCAATCAGGGCACACTGAATAGCTGGCTGATAAGGACCGGGCCTGGAAGCCGGCCGCTGCGTCCTTTACAACAGATGAGTCATCAGCTGTCAACGGGCTTCCCAGCTGACAACTGAATGAAAAAAAAACATCTAAGGGGAGGTGTGTATATTTGTATGTGCTAGTTAGGCTGGAAACCTGTTTGGACCTATTCCAATTATCCTGAAGAAGTTCTGCCTGGCCAAGGAGGGCAGAAGAAGTCCTGCTGGAGGGGAATGGGGTTGGGCCCACAGAGGATCCTGGTACACCTTTTGAAGGAAATGCATGGTTGGACCTACTGCCTGGCACAGAAGGGTACATCACCCAAGGTGGCGAGCCTGGTGAAGAAGTCCTGCTGGAGGGGAATGCTGATGGACCCTCAGAGGATCTTGGTGCTATTTTGGAGGGAATGCATGGAGGGACCCATTGCCTGGTTGAGGAGGGTACATCACCCAAGGTGGAGAGCCAGGGAAAAAAGTTCTGCTGGAGGGGAATGGGGTTGGACCCTCAGAGGATCCTGGTACTCCTCTAGAGGGAATTTATAGAGGGACCCACTGTCCCCACTGCCAAGCAGATAAGGGGACAGCGCCCAAGGTGGAGAGCAAGTGGAAGAAGTCCTGCTGGAGGAGAATGGGGTTGGACCCTCAGAGGATCCTGGTACTCCTTTGGAGGGAATGCATGGACGGTCCCACTGCCCAGCAGAGAAGGGTACATTGCCCAAGGTAGAGAGCCAGCGGAAGAAGTCATGCTGGAGGGCAATGTGGTTGGACCCTCTGAGGATCCTGGTACTCCTTTGCAGGGAACGTATGGAAGGACCCACTGCCCAGCCCGAGAAGGGTGTATCACCCAAGGTGGAGAGTCAGGGGAAGGAGTCCTGCTGGAGGGTATAGGGGTTGGACTCTCAGAGAATCCTGGTACACTTTTGGAGAGAATGCATGGAGGGACCCACTGCCTGGCAGAGAAGGGGACATCACCCAAGGTGCAGATCCAGGGGAAGAAGTCCTGCAGGAGAGGAATGGAGTTGGACCCTTAGAAGGTCCTGGTATTCAGTTCCTTCAGATCTGTTTTTTGGACAAAAATTTAATTTTCGGAGATTCAGATGTATCCAAATTTCAGAATGGACATGGAAACGAATGACAACGAACCAGAAAAAAAGTTATGATGAAAAATAATAATCGTTCGATAAAGATCCAAATTCATTTTGAATAGCTGGTTGTTAAGGAGAAGGTGGCCGCCTCGTCCTTAACAACCATGACTCATCTGCTGGATTCCCCGCTGACAGCAGAATGGAAACAAAAGAAGTACTGGTTACATTTTTTTTTCTTAAAACAGTGTGCCCCCCCCCCCCCCAAATTCCATTCCATACCAGAACCTTAGGCCCTTAGGTCTGGTATGGGTTTTAAAGGGAACCCCGTGCTAAATCTAAAAAATATTGCAAGGCCCCCCCCCAAAATCCATACCAGACCCTTATCTGAGCATGCAGCCTGGCAGGCCCAAAAAGGGAGGGAGGCGAGCAAGAGACCCCCCCCCCGACCATACCAGGTCATATACCCTTATGTTTTGGGGGAAGGGGGCTCCTGTCCCCTGGCCAGGTGGTTGTGGGGGTCTGCTGGTGAGGGGCCTATTGGAATCTGCTCCGGGTTCCTGCCTGCAACCTCTATCCTTGGACCCAATGCCAGGACAAGGTCATCTAGAGCCCAGGACAAACATACCAAACTGCACCCCTCCCCCCAAGATATAGGAGCAATATGTATCATCAAAATGCCCCCCCCCCCAAAAAAAAAGACATAATTGAGCACTAATCTGCATACTTACCCCCTAAGCATAAATCCCCCCTCCTTCCAGTAAAAAAAGTGCTCCTGCTAAAATCCTCCCTCCCAGCACACATATTCCCCCCCCCCCCATCCCCCAAATCCACCAACACAAATGCCCCACCTCAAAAAAAAAACAAATCCTCCCTCCTAGCAGAAATCCTCTCCCCTTCAAACTTCCCCCCTCTTAGTACAAATCCTCTCTCCCAAATTTCCCCTCCTAGCACAAATACCCCTTAATTATCCCCTTCTAGCACAAATCCCCCCCCCCAAAAATGCACCCTTCTAGCACAAATCCCCAAACACTCCCCCCCAAATTTCCCCTTCTAAAACAATTCCTACCCCTGCTTCCCTCAAAACCCTCCCCCATCCAAGAACTAATCCCCCCCCCAAATCCCCCCTCCTAGTAGAAATCCTCCCTCCCAAATTTCCCCTCCTAGCACAAATCATTCACTCCTAGTACAAATCTCCCCCCCCTTAGTACAAATCCAACCTCCAAAATGTCCCCTTCTACCACAAATCCTCCAAATCTCCCCTTCTGGCACAAATCTTCTTCCCCCATCCCCTCTCCCAACACAAATCCCTCTAAATCACCACTCCTAGCACACTTCCCCAGATGTACCCATCTAGGTCAATTCTTACCCCTGCCGCCCACCAAATCCCCCCTCCAAGCACAAATCCCCCCCTCCCCAAATCCCCCCTCCAAGCACAAATCTCCCCCTCCAAGCACAAATCCCCCCCTCCCCAAATCCCCCCCTCCAAGCACAAATCCCCCCCTCCTAGTACAAATCCCCCCCTCCTAGTACAAATCCAACCTACAAAACGTCCCCTTCTAGCACAAATCCTCCAAATCTCCCCTTCTGGCACAAATCCTCTTCCCCCATCCCCTCCCCCAACACAAATCCCTCTAAGACCCCATTCACACCTCAGCATTTTGTAGCGTGACGCTGAAGGCTCCAAAGCGCAGGAGAAAAAAAAACAATTATTCTCTATGGAGACAGTTCACAAGTAAAAAAAAAAAAGATCTGGAGCTCAAATTGGGCAGATTAGAGTGTTTTTGGTGCATTTTTGTTCCCATAGAAATGTAAGGAAATGCGCCATTTGCACGTTTTAGCGCAATTTTCTGCTCAAATGAAAAAAAAAAAAAACAGTAATAATATATGAATAAATAAATGTAAAATATATTAATCATATGTAAAAATACATAAATAAAAAATAATTAACCCCCACCCTTATAAAAATATATTAAATATATTATTTTTATTATTATTATTATTTATTATTATTATTCTTAATAATAATAATAATAATAATAATAATAATAATAATAATAATAATAATAATAATAATAATATATTTAATATATTTATTATTATTATTAATAATAAACACCCAAACCTGAACAAAAAATTATTATCATTAATAATAAAGTATTATTATTAATTAATTAATTAATTAATTAATTATTTATTTTGTGTTAGGGTTGGGCTGTGTGCATATGTGCGAATTGGATGAGGGTTCCCAATTGCAAAAGGGTCCTGTGCGTGTTTGGGTCTGGTTCAGGTGTGACTATTCAGGCAAAAATTCGGTCCTGAACCGGTGAACAGACACGCACCGGACCCCAGGCCGTCCATATGTGAACCCGGCCTTATGGTGTTTAGTTATTTATTTATATTTTATTTATTTCTTTATTTTTAAGGGTTATGGTTAGGAGTTCATTATTTTCTTTATTATTACATAGTTTTCATTTATTGTATTTATTTATGATTATTTTTATTTATTTTGGGGTTTTTTTTACATTTATTTATTCATTTATTATTATTATTATTAATAATATTAATAGTAGTAGTAGTATTATTAACACCGTAACCCTAACAATAATAATAATAAAAAATAACCCTAACCCCCAACCGCTAATCCTTAGGCTCTGTTGACACCTCAGCGATCTGAATCAAAAATTGTGGCAAATCGCGGGACGCTTGTACGATGCCATTACTTTTTGCTTTTTTCTTTTTTATTATTATTCATTTTTTTAAATTATTTTTATTCATTTATTATTATTTATTTATTTTTTGTTAGGGTAAAGGGGTTAGAGTGAAGGTTAGGTTACTTCTTAATGGCACCCCAATTGTGGCGCAATTTTGCCGCACGATAAATCGCGCTGCAATCGCGACCGCTTGCCGCTCAAAAAGGAGCAGGAGCTCCGTCACGCGTTGTGATTTGCCGCGATTGGGGTGCCCATTAGGAGTAGCCTAACCTTCAATCTAACCCCTTACCCTAACAAAAAAAAAAAAAAATAAATAATAATAGAATAATAATAATAATAAAAAAAAAAGCTAACGAAAAAGCTTAAAAAGCTAAAAAAACCTAGCAAAAAATGATGGAACAGATGATAGTTTTCTCTGTTGGCTAAAAAAAAAAAAAAAGCCAAAGCTCAAAAACGCTGTATAAAAACGCACAAAAAAAAACGCTCCTTCTAGCACATCCTCCCAAATTTTCCCCAACAATTCTTAACCCTCCAAATCCCTCCCCCCATCTCCTCATGGCACCCCCCCACCTCACATGATACCACAGTGCCCCTCCTGCCCATCCCTTGTCCCGGCCCTGCTCGCCCCTGTTGTACCCTCTGAGCACTCCAATGCCCTGGTGGCTCGTTACCTCCTGGACCTTTCAGCCTTCCTGCACCTCTGTAAGTCCCATCAGAACGTTCACACCAAACTATTGGTCCATTTTTTAGTGGGTTGGGATGGAGATGTGGTGGCCTCTGTAGAAGACCTCAAGCTTCAGAAGTGAAGTCCCACCCTTCCGTTCCCCCCTCAGTACCTGTTCTAGTCTGCTGTCAGGGTCTCCCCGTAGGTCTGTCTCCGTGTACTTCTGCCGGCTTCCAAGGGTTCTTGTTTGCGTTACCATGAATCCCAAATTACTGGACTGACATCTCCTAAATGACTGGACTGGACTGACTTCATTCCATAAAGTGTGTAGGCAACGGACACTCCCCACCGTGCCTCCAGGTACAGGGATGCTGATCAATTCATCTGTAAAAAAAAAAGATTGGGAGGAATCTACAGCTGATCATAGAGATGATCTGGAACGTCCCCCATCATCTCTATAGTCTAGGAAACTGGCCTACGTATGCGCGAGGGACAGGGATGCTTTACATTTTTTTTTTATTATTATTATTTATTTCACTTTATATTATTATTTATTTATATGTATTTATCTTAAAAAACAATATTATTTATTTTATATTATTTTTATTTTTACGCTGTACCTTATTTTATTTTATATCATTATTTATTTATTTTTAAATGTTATTTTTACACTGTGCCTTATTTTATTTTATATTATTTTATTTATTTATTTATTTTTCTTTTTCTTTTATTTTTAAATGTTATTTTTAAACTGTCCCTTTAATGTACTTTTATTATTTTTTTTTAATCGCTTTTATTCCTATCACAAGAAGTTTATACATCCCTTGTGATAGAAATAAAGCCATGACAGGTCCTCTTTATGGAGAGATCTGGTGTCTATTTGAACCCCAGATCTCTCCTCACATGTAGGGTTTGAACACCATTTACATAGGCGTGTGTGACCTACGTATGCGTTGACTCTGGGCGTGAGCACTGGGGGGGGGGGGGGGCGGCGGATGCTTTACATTTTTTCTTTTATTATTATTTAATTTACTTATTATGTATTCATTTTAATTTATTTATCTTTAAATAGTGTTATTATTTATTTTATATTATTATTTATTTATCTTAAAGTATTATTATTTATTCTATTTATTTATTTTTATTTTTTAATGTTATTTGTACACTGTGCCTTATGTTATATTATTATTATTTTTTGCTTTCATTTTTAAATGTTATTTTACATTGTTCCTTTAATTTATTATTATTGCTTTTTTTATTGCTTTTTTATATATGTTTATATATATAGATAGATAGATAGATAGATAGATAGATAGATAGATAGATAGATAGATAGATAGATAGATAGATAGATAGATAGATAGATATATATGTGGTAAATGTAACAAGATACTAATTGGGACTTTGAGTGAGGACAGTGGGGCCGCCCAATACCCCTCCTCCATCCCGGCTCTATGCATAAGTAAAAGAAAACAGATGCGGGACTTTGAATGAGGCACAAGGGGGCAAGAATGTAAATTGGAAAAAAATGCGATTTATTCTTGAGATAATACAAAAATTGCAAAATTACATATCATTACATACATATTAAGGCACAAGGCTCTATATATGCTGGCACATAGCTCAATAATAATGATTAAAAACATTTAAACATTGTATAAGATTCAACAAGAATTACTAATGCAAAAAATGACATACAGTAGGTAGGAACGTTCATACGTTTGTGATGAAACATTATGTATACAAAACGGTGGATCTGAGCTCTACGTCGTTTCGGGGCCTTATAGCCCCTCATCAGGAGCGTAATCGTTGTATAATCTATATGTTAAAGAAATGGCAGTAATGAGTATAAATGAAAAATAAATGGGTAATGGTGGAACGGGACAAGATGTTACTTTCTCACCGGAAACGTGGACTCGCAACCCGTATGCACGGAGGCGTCACGGCCCCACATGCCACGCCAGCCCTTGTGCCGGGGTCCGAAGCTGAGGGGGTGTATCTCAGCGGCGCCATCCACACAGGTAACCCTCCAGGTTAGGTCGGTGTGGGGGATGAGGATGGATGGGTGAAGTATGTGACCCCGTGAGGGGGGAGGAGGGTGATGTGCTGCCCAACCTGTAAGAGACAAGTATGGGGGGTAATGTGTGACTATCAAACATGTGACAAGAAAACAAACACATAAACGTGGAAACTCAAAAAGAACAGCAAAAAGGTGAGTATGTGGGTGAAATGGAAGAAACAGAAAAGAGGGGAATACGAGGAGGAAAGGGGAGAGAGAGTGGGAGGATAAGAGAAAAGAATAGTGGGGTAGGGGGAAGGAAGGGAGGAGTGGGAAGGGCCATGGGTGGAGGTGTGTGGGCAAAGAGGAATGGATCTGGGAAGGGGAAGGGAAGAGTGGGAGATGTATGGAGGGAGAGATGAAAAAGGAGAATAAGAGGGTGAAAGGATAGAGAAAGAAAGAGTGTGGCTAACCACTGAGGAGAAGCTGAAAGAGGTCAGGGGGAAGACCAGAAAGTGGAGAAGTGAGTGGTAAGAAGTGTGTAATGTATGTAATGATATGTAATTTTGCAATTTTTGTATTATCTCAAGAATAAATCGCATTTTTTTCCAATTTACATTCTTGCCCCCTTGTGCCTCATTCAAAGTCCCGCATCTGTTCTCTTTTACTTATGCATAGAGCCGGGATGGAGGAGGGGTATTGGGCGGCCCCACTGTCCTCACTCAAAGTCCCAATTAGTATCTTGTTACATTTACCAATTTAATAGGGATGGAGGCACAGGGTGGCATGCATGGATACCCATTCTTTCATACAATTTTCCCATTTTCTTGCATTTAACTTCTTTCATTTCAAGTGCCTATTTTACCTTGAACCCATTAAGCCAATCTGTCATCCACTGCCATTTTTCTATCAAGCTAAATGTGGGTGTTCCCAGTGCTGGTTCCATCCCCTGTCGCATGGGTGCTCCTCCTGTATGCGCTGTGGCGGCTCAGGCTTCTGCCTGTCCTGTTGGCCACCACTGCCTCGGTCCGAAGCTGCGATGCGGACTGAGGCTGGTCCCCCCAGCCCCCCCTTCCCTGGGTGGGCGGGGCCTTTCTCACTGCGCATCGACGTCACGCATCTCGCGCCGGGTGTATGGCGTCCTGAGACGCCATATAACGGCAGCTTGAGGTTCACACTCTCCAGTGCTCGGCAGGCTTGGAGGCACCACCACCGCCGACCTGCTTGGGGTCTTTGCTGGCGGGATCTGGGCGCCTCCCGGCCACCTTTTTGGGCAGCTGCTGCTGGACGTTGGGGGTTCTCCCCTCGGTGGTGCCCCCCGCAGTGTTCCCTCCCAGCACAGGTTCTCACTCATCCACCTCCTGCACCATCAACACCTCCCTGGCTGATCCGCCCTTCTCCTTACACCAGGTATGTCCACTTCTCAATTCTTACCACTCACTTCTCCACTTTCTGGTCTTCCCCCTTACCTCTTTCAGCTTCTCCTCAGTGGTTAGCCACACTCTTTCTTTCTCTATCCTTTCACCCTCTTATTCTCCTTTTTCATCTCTCCCTCCATACATCTCCCACTCTTCCCTTCCCCTTCCCAGATCCATTCCTCTTTGCCCACACACCTCCACCCATGGCCCTTCCCACTCCTCCCTTCCTTCCCCCTACCCCACTATTCTTTTCTCTTATCCTCCCACTCTCTCTCCCCCTTCCTCCTCGTATTCCCCTCTTTTCTGTTTCTTCCATTTCACCCACATACTCACCTTTTTGCTGTTCTTTTTGAGTTTCCACGTTTATGTGTTTGTTTTCTTGTCACATGTTTGATAGTCACACATTACCCCCCATACTTGTCTCTTACAGGTTGGGCAGCACATCACCCTCCTCCCCCCTCACGGGGTCACATACTTCACCCATCCATCCTCATCCCCCACACCGACCTAACCTGGAGGGTTACCTGTGTGGATGGCGCCGCTGAGATACACCCCCTCAGCTTCGGACCCCGGCACAAGGGCTGGCGTGGCATGTGGGGCCGTGACGCCTCCGTGCATACGGGTTGCGAGTCCACGTTTCCGGTGAGAAAGTAACATCTTGTCCCGTTCCACCATTACCCATTTATTTTTCATTTATACTCATTACTGCCATTTCTTTAACATATAGATTATACAACGATTACGCTCCTGATGAGGGGCTATAAGGCCCCGAAACGACGTAGAGCTCAGATCCACCGTTTTGTATACATAATGTTTCATCACAAACGTATGAACGTTCCTACCTACTGTATGTCATTTTTTGCATTAGTAATTCTTGTTGAATCTTATACAATGTTTAAATGTTTTTAATCATTATTATTGAGCTATGTGCCAGCATATATAGAGCCTTGTGCCTTAATATGTATTTAATGATATGTAATTCTGCAATTTTTGTATTATCTCAAGAATAAATCGCATTTTTTTCCAATTTACATTCTTGCCCCCTTGTGCCTCATTCAAAGTCCCGCATCTGTTTTCTTTTACTTATGCATATATATATATGTGTGTGTGTATATATATAAATATATATATATATATATATATATATATATATATATATATATATATATATATATATATATATATATTTTTTTTTTAATTATATATATATATATATATATAATTAAAAAAAAAAAAAAAAAAAATATATATATATATATATATATATATATATATTTTTTTTTTATTTTATTTTATTTTATATGTTTTTGAACCTTTGAGGTATTTTCATCTCAGAAGCTCCTCTCCAGAACGTGACTTTGGGGGGCCTTATTTTTCCGCCTGTGCACTCCTATACCTCCAAACTACTGAAGGCTCCTATAGTGTACATGGACACAGAGGAGACCATGGAGGGCAGATTCCAGGCTGAGGTGGAGGCTGTAGGAGAAGATACGTGAGCCCTCAGGGAAGTCCTCCTCAGGACTGATGGGGTGTACTATAGTGTACATGGACACAGAGGAGACCATGGAGGGCAGATTCCAGGCTGAGGTGGAGGCTGTAGGAGAAGATACGTGAGCCCTCAGGGAAGTCCTCCTCAGGACTGATGGGGTGTACTATAGTGTACATGGACACAGAGGAGACCATGGAGGGCAGATTCCAGGCTGAGGTGGAGGCTGTAGGAGAAGATACGTGAGCCCTCAGGGAAGTCCTCCTCAGGACTGATGGGGTGTACTATAGTGTACATGGACACAGAGGAGACCATGGAGGGCAGATTCCAGGCCGAGGTGGAGGCTGTAGGAGAAGATACGTGAGCCCTCAGGGAAGTCCTCCTCAGGACTGATGGGGTGTACTATAGTGTACATGGACACAGAGGAGACCTTGGAGGGAAGATTCCAGGCCGAGGTGGAGGCTGTAGGAGAAGATACATGAGCCCTCAGGGAAGTCCTCCTCAGGACTGATGGGGTGTACTATAGTGTACATGGACACAGAGGAGACCTTGGAGGGAAGATTCCAGGCCGAGGTGGAGGCTGTAGGAGAAGACACGTAAGCCCTCAGGGAAGTCCTCCTCAGGACTGATGGGGTGGACTATAGTGTACATGGACACAGAGGAGACCTTGGAGGGGAGATTCCAGGCCGAGGTGGAGGCTGTAGGAGAAGATACATCAGCCCTCAGGGAAGTCCTCCTCAGGACTGATGGGGTGTACTATAGTGTACATGGACACAGAGGAGACCATGGAGGGCAGATTCCAGGCCGAGGTGGAGGCTGTAGGAGAAGATACGTGAGCCCTCAGGGAAGTCCTCCTCAGGACTGATGGGGTGTACTATAGTGTACATGGACACAGAGGAGACCATGGAGGGGAGATTCCAGGCTGAGGTGGAGGCTGTAGGAGAAGATACATCAGCCCTCAGGGAAGTCCTCCTCAGGACTGATGGGGTGTAATATAGTGTACATGGACACAGAGGAGACCATGGAGGGCAGATTCCAGGCCGAGGTGGAGGCTGTAGGAGAAGATACGTGAGCCCTCAGGGAAGTCCTCCTCAGGACTGATGGGGTGTACTATAGTGTACATGGACACAGAGGAGACCATGGAGGGGAGATTCCAGGCTGAGGTGGAGGCTGTAGGAGAAGATACGTGAGCCCTCAGGGAAGTCCTCCTCAGGACTGATGGGGTGTACTATAGTGTACATGGACACAGAGGAGACCATGGAGGGCAGATTCCAGGCTGAGGTGGAGGCTGTAGGAGAAGATACGTGAGCCCTCAGGGAAGTCCTCCTCAGGACTGATGGGGTGTACTATAGTGTACATGGACACAGAGGAGACCTTGGAGGGAAGATTCCAGGCCAAAGTGGAGGCTGTAGGAGAAGACACGTAAGCCCTCAGGGAAGTCCTCCTCAGGACTGATGGGGTGGACTATAGTGTACATGGACACAGAGGACACCATGGAGGGGAGATTCCAGGCTGAGGTGGAGGCTGTAGGAGAAGATACGTGAGCCCTCAGGGAAGTCCTCCTCAGGACTGATGGGGTGTACTATAGTGTACATGGACACAGAGGAGACCTTGGAGGGAAGATTCCAGGCCGAGGTGGAGGCTGTAGGAGAAGATACGTGAGCCCTCAGGGAAGTCCTCCTCAGGACTGATGGGGTGTACTATAGTGTACATGGACACAGAGGAGACCATGGAGGGGAGATTCCAGGCTGAGGTGGAGGCTGTAGGAGAAGATACGTGAGCCCTCAGGGAAGTCCTCCTCAGGACTGATGGGGTGTACTATAGTGTACATGGACACAGAGGAGACCTTGGAGGGAAGATTCCAGGCCGAGGTGGAGGCTGTAGGAGAAGATACATGAGCCTTCAGGGAAGTCCTCCTCAGGACTGATGGGGTGTACTATAGTGTACATGGACACATAGGAGACCATGGAGGGCAGATTCCAGGCCGAGGTGGAGGCTGTAGGAGAAGATACGTGAGCCCTCAGGGAAGTCCTCCTCAGGACTGATGGGGTGTACTATAGTGTACATGGACACAGAGGAGACCTTGGAGGGAAGATTCCAGGCCGAGGTGGAGGCTGTAGGAGAAGATACATGAGCCCTCAGGGAAGTCCTCCTCAGGACTGATGGGGTGTACTATAGTGTACATGGACACAGAGGAGACCATGGAGGGCAGATTCCAGGCCGAGGTGGAGGCTGTAGGAGAAGATACGTGAGCCCTCAGGGAAGTCCTCCTCAGGACTGATGGGGTGTACTATAGTGTACATGGACACAGAGGAGACCTTGGAGGGAAGATTCCAGGCCGAGGTGGAGGCTGTAGGAGAAGATACATGAGCCCTCAGGGAAGTCCTCCTCAGGACTGATGGGGTGTACTATAGTGTACATGGACACAGAGGAGACCATGGAGGGCAGATTCCAGGCTGAGGTGGAGGCTGTAGGAGAAGATACTTGAGCCCTCAGGGAAGTCCTCCTCAGGACTGATGGGGTGTACTATAGTGTACATGGACACAGAGGAGACCATGGAGGGGAGATTCCAGGCCGAGGTGGAGGCTGTAGGAGAAGATACATGAGCACTCAGGGAAGTCCTCCTCAGGACTGATGGGGTGTACTATAGTGTACATGGACACAGAGGAGACCATGGAGGGCAGATTCCAGGCCGAGGTGGAGGCTGTAGGAGAAGATACGTGAGCCCTCAGGGAAGTCCTCCTCAGGACTGATGGGGTGTACTATAGTGTACATGGACACAGAGGAGACCATGGAGGGGAGATTCCAGGCTGAGGTGGAGGCTGTAGGAGAAGATACATGAGCCCTCAGGGAAGTCCTCCTCAGGACTGATGGGGTGTACTATAGTGTACATGGACACAGAGGAGACCTTGGAGGGGAGATTCCAGGCCGAGGTGGAGGCTGTAGGAGAAGATACATCAGCCCTCAGGGAAGTCCTCCTCAGGACTGATGGGGTGTAATATAGTGTACATGGACACAGAGGAGACCATGGAGGGCAGATTCCAGGCCGAGGTGGAGGCTGTAGGAGAAGATACGTGAGCCCTCAGGGAAGTCCTCCTCAGGGACTGATGGGGTGTACTATAGTGTACATGGACACAGAGGAGACCATGGAGGGGAGATTCCAGGCTGAGGTGGAGGCTGTAGGAGAAGATACGTGAGCCCTCAGGGAAGTCCTCCTCAGGACTGATGGGGTGTACTATAGTGTACATGGACACAGAGGAGACCATGGAGGGCAGATTCCAGGCTGAGGTGGAGGCTGTAGGAGAAGATACGTGAGCCCTCAGGGAAGTCCTCCTCAGGACTGATGGGGTGTACTATAGTGTACATGGACACAGAGGAGACCTTGGAGGGAAGATTCCAGGCCGAGGTGGAGGCTGTAGGAGAAGACACGTAAGCCCTCAGGGAAGTCCTCCTCAGGACTGATGGGGTGGACTATAGTGTACATGGACACAGAGGACACCATGGAGGGGAGATTCCAGGCTGAGGTGGAGGCTGTAGGAGAAGATACGTGAGCCCTCAGGGAAGTCCTCCTCAGGACTGATGGGGTGTACTATAGTGTACATGGACACAGAGGAGACCATGGAGGGCAGATTCCAGGCCGAGGTGGAGGCTGTAGGAGAAGATACGTGAGCCCTCAGGGAAGTCCTCCTCAGGACTGATGGGGTGTACTATAGTGTACATGGACACAGAGGAGACCATGGAGGGGAGATTCCAGGCTGAGGTGGAGGCTGTAGGAGAAGATACATGAGCCCTCAGGGAAGTCCTCCTCAGGACTGATGGGGTGTACTATAGTGTACATGGACACAGAGGAGACCTTGGAGGGGAGATTCCAGGCCGAGGTGGAAGCTGTAGGAGAAGATACATCAGCCCTCAGGGAAGTCCTCCTCAGGACTGATGGGGTGTAATATAGTGTACATGGACACAGAGGAGACCATGGAGGGCAGATTCCAGGCCGAGGTGGAGGCTGTAGGAGAAGATACGTGAGCCCTCAGGGAAGTCCTCCTCAGGACTGATGGGGTGTACTATAGTGTACATGGACACAGAGGAGACCATGGAGGGGAGATTCCAGGCTGAGGTGGAGGCTGTAGGAGAAGATACGTGAGCCCTCAGGGAAGTCCTCCTCAGGACTGATGGGGTGTACTATAGTGTACATGGACACAGAGGAGACCATGGAGGGCAGATTCCAGGCTGAGGTGGAGGCTGTAGGAGAAGATACGTGAGCCCTCAGGGAAGTCCTCCTCAGGACTGATGGGGTGTACTATAGTGTACATGGACACAGAGGAGACCTTGGAGGGAAGATTCCAGGCCGAGGTGGAGGCTGTAGGAGAAGACACGTAAGCCCTCAGGGAAGTCCTCCTCAGGACTGATGGGGTGGACTATAGTGTACATGGACACAGAGGACACCATGGAGGGGAGATTCCAGGCTGAGGTGGAGGCTGTAGGAGAAGATACGTGAGCCCTCAGGGAAGTCCTCCTCAGGACTGATGGGGTGTACTATAGTGTACATGGACACAGAGGAGACCTTGGAGGGAAGATTCCAGGCCGAGGTGGAGGCTGTAGGAGAAGATACGTGAGCCCTCAGGGAAGTCCTCCTCAGGACTGATGGGGTGTACTATAGTGTACATGGACACAGAGGAGACCATGGAGGGGAGATTCCAGGCTGAGGTGGAGGCTGTAGGAGAAGATACGTGAGCCCTCAGGGAAGTCCTCCTCAGGACTGATGGGGTGTACTATAGTGTACATGGACACAGAGGAGACCTTGGAGGGAAGATTCCAGGCCGAGGTGGAGGCTGTAGGAGAAGATACATGAGCCTTCAGGGAAGTCCTCCTCAGGACTGATGGGGTGTACTATAGTGTACATGGACACATAGGAGACCATGGAGGGCAGATTCCAGGCCGAGGTGGAGGCTGTAGGAGAAGATACGTGAGCCCTCAGGGAAGTCCTCCTCAGGACTGATGGGGTGTACTATAGTGTACATGGACACAGAGGAGACCTTGGAGGGAAGATTCCAGGCCGAGGTGGAGGCTGTAGGAGAAGATACATGAGCCCTCAGGGAAGTCCTCCTCAGGACTGATGGGGTGTACTATAGTGTACATGGACACAGAGGAGACCATGGAGGGCAGAATCCAGGCCGAGGTGGAGGCTGTAGGAGAAGATACGTGAGCCCTCAGGGAAGTCCTCCTCAGGACTGATGGGGTGTACTATAGTGTACATGGACACAGAGGAGACCTTGGAGGGAAGATTCCAGGCCGAGGTGGAGGCTGTAGGAGAAGATACATGAGCCCTCAGGGAAGTCCTCCTCAGGACTGATGGGGTGTACTATAGTGTACATGGACACAGAGGAGACCATGGAGGGCAGATTCCAGGCTGAGGTGGAGGCTGTAGGAGAAGATACGTGAGCCCTCAGGGAAGTCCTCCTCAGGACTGATGGGGTGTACTATAGTGTACATGGACACAGAGGAGACCATGGAGGGGAGATTCCAGGCCGAGGTGGAGGCTGTAGGAGAAGATACATGAGCACTCAGGGAAGTCCTCCTCAGGACTGATGGGGTGTACTATAGTGTACATGGACACAGAGGAGACCATGGAGGGCAGATTCCAGGCCGAGGTGGAGGCTGTAGGAGAAGATACGTGAGCCCTCAGGGAAGTCCTCCTCAGGACTGATGGGGTGTACTATAGTGTACATGGACACAGAGGAGACCATGGAGGGGAGATTCCAGGCTGAGGTGGAGGCTGTAGGAGAAGATACATGAGCCCTCAGGGAAGTCCTCCTCAGGACTGATGGGGTGTACTATAGTGTACATGGACACAGAGGAGACCTTGGAGGGGAGATTCCAGGCCGAGGTGGAGGCTGTAGGAGAAGATACATCAGCCCTCAGGGAAGTCCTCCTCAGGACTGATGGGGTGTAATATAGTGTACATGGACACAGAGGAGACCATGGAGGGCAGATTCCAGGCCGAGGTGGAGGCTGTAGGAGAAGATACGTGAGCCCTCAGGGAAGTCCTCCTCAGGACTGATGGGGTGTACTATAGTGTACATGGACACAGAGAAGACCATGGAGGGGAGATTCCAGGCTGAGGTGGAGGCTGTAGGAGAAGATACGTGAGCCCTCAGGGAAGTCCTCCTCAGGACTGATGGGGTGTACTATAGTGTACATGGACACAGAGGAGACCTTGGAGGGAAGATTCCAGGCCGAGGTGGAGGCTGTAGGAGAAGATACGTGAGCCCTCAGGGAAGTCCTCCTCAGGACTGATGGGGTGTACTATAGTGTACATGGACACAGAGGAGACCATGGAGGGGAGATTCCAGGCTGAGGTGGAGGCTGTAGGAGAAGATACGTGAGCCCTCAGGGAAGTCCTCCTCAGGACTGATGGGGTGTACTATAGTGTACATGGACACAGAGGAGACCTTGGAGGGAAGATTCCAGGCCGAGGTGGAGGCTGTAGGAGAAGATACATGAGCCTTCAGGGAAGTCCTCCTCAGGACTGATGGGGTGTACTATAGTGTACATGGACACATAGGAGACCATGGAGGGCAGATTCCAGGCCGAGGTGGAGGCTGTAGGAGAAGATACGTGAGCCCTCAGGGAAGTCCTCCTCAGGACTGATGGGGTGTACTATAGTGTACATGGACACAGAGGAGACCTTGGAGGGAAGATTCCAGGCCGAGGTGGAGGCTGTAGGAGAAGATACATGAGCCCTCAGGGAAGTCCTCCTCAGGACTGATGGGGTGTACTATAGTGTACATGGACACAGAGGAGACCATGGAGGGCAGATTCCAGGCCGAGGTGGAGGCTGTAGGAGAAGATACGTGAGCCCTCAGGGAAGTCCTCCTCAGGACTGATGGGGTGTACTATAGTGTACATGGACACAGAGGAGACCTTGGAGGGAAGATTCCAGGCCGAGGTGGAGGCTGTAGGAGAAGATACATGAGCCCTCAGGGAAGTCCTCCTCAGGACTGATGGGGTGTACTATAGTGTACATGGACACAGAGGAGACCATGGAGGGCAGATTCCAGGCTGAGGTGGAGGCTGTAGGAGAAGATACGTGAGCCCTCAGAGAAGTCCTCCTCAGGACTGATGGGGTGTACTATAGTGTACATGGACACAGAGGAGACCATGGAGGGGAGATTCCAGGCCGAGGTGGAGGCTGTAGGAGAAGATACATGAGCACTCAGGGAAGTCCTCCTCAGGACTGATGGGGTGTACTATAGTGTACATGGACACAGAGGAGACCATGGAGGGCAGATTCCAGGCCGAGGTGGAGGCTGTAGGAGAAGATACGTGAGCCCTCAGGGAAGTCCTCCTCAGGACTGATGGGGTGTACTATAGTGTACATGGACACAGAGGAGACCTTGGAGGGGAGATTCCAGGCCGAGGTGGAGGCTGTAGGAGAAGATACGTGAGCCCTCAGGGAAGTCCTCCTCAGGACTGATGGGGTGTACTATAGTGTACATGGACACAGAGGAGACCTTGGAGGGAAGATTCCAGGCCGAGGTGGAGGCTGTAGGAGAAGATACATGAGCCCTCAGGGAAGTCCTCCTCAGGACTGATGGGGTGTACTATAGTGTACATGGACACAGAGGAGACCATGGAGGGCAGAATCCAGGCCGAGGTGGAGGCTGTAGGAGAAGATACGTGAGCCCTCAGGGAAGTCCTCCTCAGGACTGATGGGGTGTACTATAGTGTACATGGACACAGAGGAGACCTTGGAGGGAAGATTCCAGGCCGAGGTGGAGGCTGTAGGAGAAGATACATGAGCCCTCAGGGAAGTCCTCCTCAGGACTGATGGGGTGTACTATAGTGTACATGGACACAGAGGAGACCATGGAGGGCAGATTCCAGGCTGAGGTGGAGGCTGTAGGAGAAGATACGTGAGCCCTCAGGGAAGTCCTCCTCAGGACTGATGGGGTGTACTATAGTGTACATGGACACAGAGGAGACCATGGAGGGGAGATTCCAGGCCGAGGTGGAGGCTGTAGGAGAAGATACATGAGCACTCAGGGAAGTCCTCCTCAGGACTGATGGGGTGTACTATAGTGTACATGGACACAGAGGAGACCATGGAGGGCAGATTCCAGGCCGAGGTGGAGGCTGTAGGAGAAGATACGTGAGCCCTCAGGGAAGTCCTCCTCAGGACTGATGGGGTGTACTATAGTGTACATGGACACAGAGGAGACCATGGAGGGGAGATTCCAGGCTGAGGTGGAGGCTGTAGGAGAAGATACATGAGCCCTCAGGGAAGTCCTCCTCAGGACTGATGGGGTGTACTATAGTGTACATGGACACAGAGGAGACCTTGGAGGGGAGATTCCAGGCCGAGGTGGAGGCTGTAGGAGAAGATACGTGAGCCCTCAGGGAAGTCCTCCTCAGGACTGATGGGGTGTACTATAGTGTACATGGACACAGAGGAGACCATGGAGGGGAGATTCCAGGCTGAGGTGGAGGCTGTAGGAGAAGATACGTGAGCCCTCAGGGAAGTCCTCCTCAGGACTGATGGGGTGTACTATAGTGTACATGGACACAGAGGAGACCTTGGAGGGAAGATTCCAGGCCGAGGTGGAGGCTGTAGGAGAAGATACGTGAGCCCTCAGGGAAGTCCTCCTCAGGACTGATGGGGTGTACTATAGTGTACATGGACACAGAGGAGACCATGGAGGGGAGATTCCAGGCTGAGGTGGAGGCTGTAGGAGAAGATACGTGAGCCCTCAGGGAAGTCCTCCTCAGGACTGATGGGGTGTACTATAGTGTACATGGACACAGAGGAGACCTTGGAGGGAAGATTCCAGGCCGAGGTGGAGGCTGTAGGAGAAGATACATGAGCCTTCAGGGAAGTCCACCTCAGGACTGATGGGGTGTACTATAGTGTACATGGACACATAGGAGACCATGGAGGGCAGATTCCAGGCCGAGGTGGAGGCTGTAGGAGAAGATACGTGAGCCCTCAGGGAAGTCCTCCTCAGGACTGATGGGGTGTACTATAGTGTACATGGACACAGAGGAGACCTTGGAGGGAAGATTCCAGGCCGAGGTGGAGGCTGTAGGAGAAGATACATGAGCCCTCAGGGAAGTCCTCCTCAGGACTGATGGGGTGTACTATAGTGTACATGGACACAGAGGAGACCATGGAGGGCAGATTCCAGGCCGAGGTGGAGGCTGTAGGAGAAGATACGTGAGCCCTCAGGGAAGTCCTCCTCAGGACTGATGGGGTGTACTATAGTGTACATGGACACAGAGGAGACCTTGGAGGGAAGATTCCAGGCCGAGGTGGAGGCTGTAGGAGAAGATACATGAGCCCTCAGGGAAGTCCTCCTCAGGACTGATGGGGTGTACTATAGTGTACATGGACACAGAGGAGACCATGGAGGGCAGATTCCAGGCTGAGGTGGAGGCTGTAGGAGAAGATACGTGAGCCCTCAGAGAAGTCCTCCTCAGGACTTATGGGGTGTACTATAGTGTACATGGACACAGAGGAGACCATGGAGGGGAGATTCCAGGCCGAGGTGGAGGCTGTAGGAGAAGATACATGAGCACTCAGGGAAGTCCTCCTCAGGACTGATGGGGTGTACTATAGTGTACATGGACACAGAGGAGACCATGGAGGGCAGATTCCAGGCCGAGGTGGAGGCTGTAGGAGAAGATACGTGAGCCCTCAGGGAAGTCCTCCTCAGGACTGATGGGGTGTACTATAGTGTACATGGACACAGAGGAGACCTTGGAGGGGAGATTCCAGGCTGAGGTGGAGGCTGTAGGAGAAGATACGTGAGCCCTCAGGGAAGTCCTCCTCAGGACTGATGGGGTGTACTATAGTGTACATGGACACAGAGGAGACCTTGGAGGGGAGATTCCAGGCCGAGGTGGAGGCTGTAGGAGAAGATACGTAAGCCCTCAGGGAAGTCCTCCTCAGGACTGATGGGGTTTACTATAGTGTACATGGACACAGAGGAGACCTTGGAGGGGAGATTCCAGGCCGAGGTGGAGGCTGTAGGAGAAGATACATGAGCCCTCAGGGAAGTCCTCCTCAGGACTGATGGGGTGTACTATAGTGTACATGGACACAGAGGAGACCATGGAGGGCAGATTCCAGGCCGAGGTGGAGGCTGTAGGAGAAGATACGTGAGCCCTCAGGGAAGTCCTCCTCAGGACTGATGGGGTGTACTATAGTGTACATGGACACAGAGGAGACCATGGAGGGCAGATTCCAGGCTGAGGTGGAGGCTGTAGGAGAAGATACGTGAGCCCTCAGGGAAGTCCTCCTCAGGACTGATGGGGTGTACTATAGTGTACATGGACACAGAGGAGACCATGGAGGGGAGATTCCAGGCTGAGGTGGAGGCTGTAGGAGAAGATACGTGAGCCCTCAGGGAAGTCCTCCTCAGGACTGATGGGGTGTACTATAGTGTACATGGACACAGAGGAGACCTTGGAGGGAAGATTTCAGGCCGAGGTGGAGGCTGTAGGAGAAGACACGTAAGCCCTCAGGGAAGTCCTCCTCAGGACTGATGGGGTGGACTATAGTGTACATGGACACAGAGGACACCATGGAGGGGAGATTCCAGGCTGAGGTGGAGGCTGTAGGAGAAGATACGTGAGCCCTCAGGGAAGTCCTCCTCAGGACTGATGGGGTGTACTATAGTGTACATGGACACAGAGGAGACCTTGGAGGGAAGATTCCAGGCCGAGGTGGAGGCTGTAGGAGAAGATACGTGAGCCCTCAGGGAAGTCCTCCTCAGGACTGATGGGGTGTACTATAGTGTACATGGACACAGAGGAGACCATGGAGGGGAGATTCCAGGCTGAGGTGGAGGCTGTAGGAGAAGATACGTGAGCCCTCAGGGAAGTCCTCCTCAGGACTGATGGGGTGTACTATAGTGTACATGGACACAGAGGAGACCTTGGAGGGAAGATTCCAGGCCGAGGTGGAGGCTGTAGGAGAAGATACATGAGCCCTCAGGGAAGTCCTCCTCAGGACTGATGGGGTGTACTATAGTGTACATGGACACATAGGAGACCATGGAGGGCAGATTCCAGGCCGAGGTGGAGGCTGTAGGAGAAGATACGTGAGCCCTCAGGGAAGTCCTCCTCAGGACTGATGGGGTGTACTATAGTGTACATGGACACAGAGGAGACCTTGGAGGGAAGATTCCAGGCCGAGGTGGAGGCTGTAGGAGAAGATACATGAGCCCTCAGGGAAGTCCTCCTCAGGACTGATGGGGTGTACTATAGTGTACATGGACACAGAGGAGACCATGGAGGGCAGATTCCAGGCTGAGGTGGAGGCTGTAGGAGAAGATACGTGAGCCCTCAGGGAAGTCCTCCTCAGGACTGATGGGGTGTACTATAGTGTACATGGACACAGAGGAGACCATGGAGGGGAGATTCCAGGCCGAGGTGGAGGCTGTAGGAGAAGATACATGAGCACTCAGGGAAGTCCTCCTCAGGACTGATGGGGTGTACTATAGTGTACATGGACACAGAGGAGACCATGGAGGGCAGATTCCAGGCCGAGGTGGAGGCTGTAGGAGAAGATACGTGAGCCCTCAGGGAAGTCCTCCTCAGGACTGATGGGGTGTACTATAGTGTACATGGACACAGAGGAGACCATGGAGGGCAGATTCCAGGCTGAGGTGGAGGCTGTAGGAGAAGATACGTGAGCCCTCAGGGAAGTCCTCCTCAGGACTGATGGGGTGTACTATAGTGTACATGGACACAGAGGAGACCATGGAGGGGAGATTCCAGGCTGAGGTGGAGGCTGTAGGAGAAGATACGTGAGCCCTCAGGGAAGTCCTCCTCAGGACTGATGGGGTGTACTATAGTGTACATGGACACAGAGGAGACCTTGGAGGGAAGATTTCAGGCCGAGGTGGAGGCTGTAGGAGAAGACACGTAAGCCCTCAGGGAAGTCCTCCTCAGGACTGATGGGGTGGACTATAGTGTACATGGACACAGAGGACACCATGGAGGGGAGATTCCAGGCTGAGGTGGAGGCTGTAGGAGAAGATACGTGAGCCCTCAGGGAAGTCCTCCTCAGGACTGATGGGGTGTACTATAGTGTACATGGACACAGAGGAGACCTTGGAGGGAAGATTCCAGGCCGAGGTGGAGGCTGTAGGAGAAGATACGTGAGCCCTCAGGGAAGTCCTCCTCAGGACTGATGGGGTGTACTATAGTGTACATGGACACAGAGGAGACCATGGAGGGGAGATTCCAGGCTGAGGTGGAGGCTGTAGGAGAAGATACGTGAGCCCTCAGGGAAGTCCTCCTCAGGACTGATGGGGTGTACTATAGTGTACATGGACACAGAGGAGACCTTGGAGGGAAGATTCCAGGCCGAGGTGGAGGCTGTAGGAGAAGATACATGAGCCCTCAGGGAAGTCCTCCTCAGGACTGATGGGGTGTACTATAGTGTACATGGACACATAGGAGACCATGGAGGGCAGATTCCAGGCCGAGGTGGAGGCTGTAGGAGAAGATACGTGAGCCCTCAGGGAAGTCCTCCTCAGGACTGATGGGGTGTACTATAGTGTACATGGACACAGAGGAGACCTTGGAGGGAAGATTCCAGGCCGAGGTGGAGGCTGTAGGAGAAGATACATGAGCCCTCAGGGAAGTCCTCCTCAGGACTGATGGGGTGTACTCTAGTGTACATGGACACAGAGGAGACCATGGAGGGCAGATTCCAGGCTGAGGTGGAGGCTGTAGGAGAAGATACGTGAGCCCTCAGGGAAGTCCTCCTCAGGACTGATGGGGTGTACTATAGTGTACATGGACACAGAGGAGACCATGGAGGGGAGATTCCAGGCCGAGGTGGAGGCTGTAGGAGAAGATACATGAGCACTCAGGGAAGTCCTCCTCAGGACTGATGGGGTGTACTATAGTGTACATGGACACAGAGGAGACCATGGAGGGCAGATTCCAGGCCGAGGTGGAGGCTGTAGGAGAAGATACGTGAGCCCTCAGGGAAGTCCTCCTCAGGACTGATGGGGTGTACTATAGTGTACATGGACACAGAGGAGACCTTGGAGGGGAGATTCCAGGCTGAGGTGGAGGCTGTAGGAGAAGATACGTGAGCCCTCAGGGAAGTCCTCCTCAGGACTGATGGGGTGTACTATAGTGTACATGGACACAGAGGAGACCTTGGAGGGGAGATTCCAGGCCGAGGTGGAGGCTGTAGGAGAAGATACGTAAGCCCTCAGGGAAGTCCTCCTCAGGACTGATGGGGTGTACTATAGTGTACATGGACACAGAGGAGACCTTGGAGGGGAGATTCCAGGCCGAGGTGGAGGCTGTAGGAGAAGATACATGAGCCCTCAGGGAAGTCCTCCTCAGGACTGATGGGGTGTACTATAGTGTACATGGACACAGAGGAGACCATGGAGGGCAGATTCCAGGCCGAGGTGGAGGCTGTAGGAGAAGATACGTGAGCCCTCAGGGAAGTCCTCCTCAGGACTGATGGGGTGTACTATAGTGTACATGGACACAGAGGAGACCATGGAGAGGAGATTCCAGGCCGAGGTGGAGGCTGTAGGAGAAGATACGTGAGCCCTCAGGGAAGTCCTCCTCAGGACTGATGGGGTGTACTATAGTGTACATGGACACAGAGGAGACCTTGGAGGGGAGATTCCAGGCCGAGGTGGAGGCTGTAGGAGAAGATACGTGAGCCCTCAGGGAAGTCCTCCTCAGGACTGATGGGGTGTACTATAGTGTACATGGACACAGAGGAGACCATGGAGGGGAGACTCCAGGCCGAGGTGGAGGCTGTAGGAGAAGATATGTGAGCCCTCAGGGAAGTCCTCCTCAGGACTGATGGGGTGTACTATAGTGTACATGGACACAGAGGAGACCTTGGAGGGGAGATTTCAGGCCGAGGTGGAGGCTGTAGGAGAAGATACGTGAGCCCTCAGGGAAGTCCTCCTCAGGACTGATGGGTTGTACTATAGTGTACATGGACACAGAGGAGACCTTGGAGGGGAGATTCCAAGCCGAGGTGGAGGCTGTAGGAGAAGATACGTGAGCCCTCAGGGAAGTCCTCCTCAGGACTGATGGGGTGTACTATAGTGTACATGGACACAGAGGAGACCATGGAGGGCAGATTCCAGGCCGAGTTGGAGGCTGTAGGAGAAGATACGTGATCCCTCAGGGAAGTCCTCCTCAGGACTGATGGGGTGTACTATAGTGTACATGGACACAGAGGAGACCATGGAGGGGAGATTCCAGGCCGAGGTGGAGGCTTTAGGAGAAGATACGTGAGCCCTCAGGGAAGTCCTCCTCAGGACTGATGGGATAGAATGAAGGACTCTTCGGGTGAAAGGCAAACACAACCTGTAACCTCACACCAGCGAAGCCGTTCCTCCAATAGGACTAATAGGATGAAAGCCACCAGCAGATGATGGGAGTTGCGATTGGAAGTCATTGTTCCTTTTGTTTGCTGCCATCGGAAACGAGGGTCCTAAACACTACAGTTGGCCTTCAACAATATTATCAATACGGCTCCATTCACACCGGAGGGTCCCGTTTTTCGGAGAGTTTTTTCGGGCGTGTTTTCAGGGTTTTGTACTGATGTTTTTGAGCTTTAAAGGTTTTTTTTTTATTAGCCAATAGAGAAAAATATCATCAGGTTGGTCATTTGTTGTTGTTTTTCAGCTTTTCATCCACTTTTGTTTAATGTTTATTTATTCGTTTTTTTTTTACTTTTTTTGTAAGGGGTTAAAGGTTATGGTTAGGAGTTCATTTATTTATTTATATTTATTTACCTATTATTATTGTTGTTATTATTTCTTTATTATTTTCAGGTACTTTTATAGTGCCATCAATTTTATGCAGCGCTTTCATTATTTATTTATTTTGATAGGTTAGGGCTCGGGGTAGACATGCGCACCACCGAAAAATTTATTCATTTTCGCTTCATTCGTATTTTTTTTTGTTTTAGTTTTTCGGGTCATTCGTAAGTTCACAAATTCGCTAATTCGATAATTTAATTTTTGTGGGGTTTTTTTATTTTTATTTTGGATAATTGGTAACTTCAGATAAATTGGTATTGGTTATGTTCATTAACAGCCAAATTTCAAAGGAAATTCCGATACCGATAATTTAATAGTTACTAATAGTTAAGTTATTATTCGTTTTTTTGAATTTCCGAATTTTCGAATCTATGAATTTACGAACATGTTGAAATTCGGTAAAAAACTAATTTGGAACGAAACAAATTGCACATGTCTAGTAAGGGGTTAGTGTTAGGATTAGGGGTTAGTGTTAGGTTAGGGGTTAGGATTAGGGGTTAGTGTTAGGTTAGGGGTTAGGATTAGGGGTTAGTGTTAGGTTAGGGGTTAGTGTTAGGTTAGGGGTTAGGATTAGGGGTTAGTGTTAGGTTAGGGGTTAGTGTTAGGTTAGGGGTTAGGATTAGGGGTTAGTGCTAGGTTAGGGGTTAGTGTTAGGTTAGGGGTTAGGATTAGGGGTTAGTGTTAGGTTAGGAGTTAGAATTAGGGGTTAGTGTTAGGTTAGGGGTTAGGATTAGGGGTTAGTGTTAGGTTAGGAGTTAGGATTAGGGGTTAGTGTTAGGATTAGGGGTTAGTGTTAGGTTAGGGATTAGGATTAGGGTTTAGGATTAGGTTAGGGGTTAGGATAAGGGATTAGTGTTAGGTTAGGGGTTAGGATAAGGGATTAGTGTTAGGTTAGGGGTTAGGATTAGGGTTTAGGATTAGGTTGGGGGTTAGGATTAGGGGTTAGTGTTAGGTTAGG
>JBBGZY010003106.1:0-116576 GCA_037952925.1 Lithobates clamitans
GAATGAAGGAAAGAGAAAGAAAGAAAGAAAGAGAGGGGGTGGGTAAAGAATGAAGGAAAGAGAAAGAAAGAAAGAGAGGGGGTGGGGAAAGAATGAAGGAAAGAGAAAGAAAGAAAGAAAGAAAGAAAGAAAGAAAGAAAGAAAGAAAGAAAGAAAGAAAGAAAGAAAGAAAGAAAGAAAGAAAGAAAGAGAGGGGGTGGGGAAAGAATGAAAGAAAGAAAGAAAGAAAGAAAGAAAGAAAGAAAAGAAAGAAAGAAAGAAAGAAAGAAAGAAAGAAAGAAAGAAAGAAAGAAAGAAAGAGAAAGAAAGAGAGGGGGTGTGGGAAAAAAATGAGGAGAGAGAAAAGAAAGAGAGGGGGGTGGAGGAATAAGGGAGGGAAGAACATCCCTACATCAGTGTACACACTGGGAGGCAGGAGGCAACTGGAGGGATGGATGATGGAAGGATGGATCAGACTCCCCTTTTGCTGGGCTTCAGCTTGAATCTTCCTGCCCACACATCCCCTTCTCTGAGGTAGAACAGAGAACACTGCCGAGGAGAGTGGGCGGGGCAGACACAGGAGGAGAGGGCGGGAGGAGGAGGAGCAGAAGCTCTCTCTCCTCTCTGTTTGGCTGTGCGGGCAGCAGGGGGAGGGGGGAGATCTGTCAGAACAGGCTCACTGGGCGGCTCTCCCTGTCTGTGATCCGGAGCTCCGATCACACATCTCGCCCTGCCTGTCTGTTATCTCTCCCTGTAGCAGAGTGAGGGGACTCAGGACGGAGATCTCTGCTGCTGAATGAGGCGGCTCTCTAATTAGGTAAACTAGCCAGCTGTGCGAGGCCCCTATGACTGCGAGGCCTGAGGCCACCGCCTATTTTGCCTAATTAGAGAGCCGCCTCTGCTTGCAATGCTAAATGTGCAAATCTGGAGGCTGCCCACTGCTCCACTGCCGTCGATGAGCTTTGCCTGTGCTTTGCAATTCACACACCATTTGCCTACATGTATGCAAAGGCTCCTTTTTTCTTTCATTTACCTTTCTGCTTGAATATTTACTTGGAGATCTCAAACAATCAGCTTTAAACTCAATACGTTGGAATTGCCGAGTGCTTACAATATCCATTTGGAACACAGTCCACTATTCTGATATACTGTTACATACTTCATTACCATTTGTCTGGACTCTAATTGCTGGTGGTTATCATTTATAGATCGTATTGGTCATTGATATGTTTACATGTCTATCTGCCATTCTAATAATCACTTGAAGACCAGGCCTTTTTTGGCACTTTTTGTTTACATGTAACAATGAGTTTTTTTTTGCTAGAAATTTTCTTAGAAGAGCCCCCAAACATTATACAGTAGATTGCCAAAAGTATTGGGATGCCTGCCTTTACACGTACATGAACTTTAATGGCATCCCAGTCTAACGCCTCATACACACAGTTTGATTGTTGACAGACTGTTGTCCCAAAATCTTATGTTATTGCGCTACTTTTGACATTGTTGTCCAATTTCGGCCAATAAATTTCGGCAGACAACGGTTTTGACGTCTTATTTTCGTATGGTCAAGTACACAAATTCGTCACACAAAAGTCAAAAGTACAAACAACGCATGCTTGGAAATCAATGCTCACCAAACACGAAATTAGCAGAAGGTGCCCAAAGGGTAGCGCTCAAGGGCTGAAATTCCTCGTAGTATGTCACTACGTTCGTGTTTGTAGCACAACAATTGTGTACCGTTAGTATGCAAGACAAGATCCTGGCACACGCCCTTTTGACAAAAATCAGACACTCAGTTGGCGAACAATCGTACCGTGTGTACGAGGCTTTAGTCCGTAGGGTTCAATATTGAGTTGGCCCACCCTTTACAGGCATAACAGTTTAAATTTTTCTGGGAAGGCTGTCCAGGAGTGTGTCTATGGAAAAGTTTGACCATTCTTCCAGAAGTGCATTTGTGAGGTCAGGCACTGATGTGGATGAGAAGGCCTGGCTCACAGTCTCCGCTCTAATTCCTCCCAAAGCTGTTCTTTTGGGTTGAGGTCAGGACTCTGTGCAAGCCTGTCCAGTTCCTCCACCCCAAACTCACTCATCTATGTCTTTATGGACTTGTTTGTTGACTGGTGTGCAGTCATGTTGGAAACAGGAAGGGGTCATCCCCAAACTGTTCCCACAAAGTTGGGAGCATCAAATTGTCCAAAATGTCTTGGTATGCTGACGCCTTAAGGGTTTCCCTTCACTGGAACTAAGGGGCCATGCCCAACCTCTGAAAATCAACCCCACACCATAATCCCCCCTCCACCAAATGATTTGGACCAGTGCACAAAGCAAGGTCCATAAAGACATGGATGAGCGAGTTTGTAGTGGCGGAATTGAGGTCAGGACTCTGTGCAGGCCAGTCAACGGGATAGAACACCTTTGGGATAAATTAGAGCGGAGAAAGCCTTTACACAGAAAACCATTTTAGATTTACACAGGAGGTCTGCTGCTAGAATTACTGCCCATGATCTGATGTTCGCAGTTAGGGATGAGCCGAACACCACCCCCGGTTCGGTTCGCACCAGAACCTGCGAACGGACCGAAAATTCGCACGAACGTTAGAACCCCATTGACGTCTATGGGACTCGAACGTTCGAAATCAAAAGTGCTAATTTTAAAGGCTAATTTGCATGGTATTGTCCTAAAAAGGGTTTGGGGACCAGGGTCCTGCCCCAGGGGACATGTATCAATGCAAAAAAAAGGTTTAAAAACGGACGTTTTTTCGGGAGCAGTGATTTTAATGATGCTTAAAGTAAAAAAAAAAAAAAAGTGAAATATTCTTTAAATATCGTACCTGGGGTGTGTCTATAGTATGCCTGTAAAGTGGCGCGTGTTTCCCGTGCTTAGAACAGTCCCTGCACAAAATGTCATTTTTAAATGGAAAAAAGTCATTTAAAACTGCTTGCGGCTTTAATGTAATGTCGGGTCCTGGCAATATGGATGAAACTCAGTGAGACAAACGGCATGGGTACCCCCCAGTCCATTACCAGGCACTTTGGGTCTTGTATGGATATTAAGGGGAACCCCGCACCTAAATTAAAAAAGGAAAGGTGTGGGGCCCCCAGGCCCGATATACTCTGAACAGTATACAGGCGGTGCAAACAAGACAGGGACTTTAGGTTTAATTGATGAAGAAACTCCTGCACTGTCAGAAATACCTATGCTAAGGGGCACTGCTGCAACACCTAAATGGCTGATCCAAACAGACAAAAGTGGTATGAATAAAGTGAGTGGTGATTGCGCTGTGATAAAAAGGGGGAAGGGGGGAAGAGGAAGGGGAAGGGACTAGCTCAAATGTATCGAGAGGTGAGTGAAAAAATAAAAAAATGTATTTAAAAAAGTATAATAAACATGAGGGCTAGTATCATACTAGCACATGAAAAATATTGTAAATACTGAAAGAAAAGAAAAGAATCTGTTTGTAATTTTGAACTGGTACATTTTTAACGTGTTTAGCTCCAGCCAAAAAATCTATTTTAAGCTTTTTGGAAAACCTAGGGAAGGGTTATCACCCCTGTGACATTTGTTTTGCTGTCTGTGCTCCTCTTCAGAAGATTTCATCTCACTTTTTGTCCCAATGACAAATGTTTTTTGAAAATTTGGGTTTTTTGTGAAACAAGGATTGGTGATAAAGCATCACTGGAAAGGAGAAAAGTTTTTCCCATATTAACTCTTACAGGAGAGAATTTCCCTTCCTAGGGGTAGATTTCATCTCACTTCCTGTTGTCTCCTTCCGTTTGCAAGTAGGAGTCTTTTGTAAGTTGGATGTTTGAAAGTAGGGGCCTGCCCTATATACTCAGCAGAAATTTGGGCCTTAGGTGTTGTTGTGGCCACAACACTGTAAGTCCTCACAGGGCCCTGCTGTGAAATATTAGATCAAGAATTGTAGTTACATGTCCCTGTTGAACAGGGGCAGAAAAATTGGGCCTTTGGTGGTGGTGGTGGTGCTGGTGCCACAACACTGTAAGTCCTCACAGATACTCTTGGTGGGCGCAGAAATGGGCCCTGCTGTGAAATATTAGATCAAGAATTGTAATTACATGCCCCTGTAGAACAGGGGCAGAAAAATTGGGCCTGTGGTGGTGCTGGTGCCACAACACTGTAAGTTCTCACAGATACTCTTGGTGGGCGCAGAAACGGGCCCTGCTGTGAAATATTAGATTAAGAATTGTAATTACATGCCCCTGTTGAACAGGGGCAGACAAATTGGGGTTTGGTGGTGCTGGTGGTGCCACAACACTGCAACACCTCACAGATACTCTAGTTGGAGCGCAGGAACTAGCCCTGCTGCAAAGAATTGCATAAAAAATTGTAATTACACGCCCCTGTTAAACAGGGACTGAAAAATTGGGCCTTAGGCACTGGTGGCAGGACTGGCGGCGCCCAGAACCAAAAATGTTCTTACAAGCTATCATTTTGATCATTGAGGAGGAAAAGGATAATTACTCAGCATCAGCAAAGCAGTCTTTGAAGGGATCTGACATTTCAAAAAAATGTATTCAGTTACATCAGCATCAGGTGCTTGGTAGCTGGTGGTGATCCAAGACTGATTCATTTTTATGAAGGTCAGTCGATCGACCGAGTCGGTGGACAGACACACCCTGTGATCGGTTACAAAGCTTCCAGCAGCACTGAATGTGCGTTCCGAAAGAACACTGGATGCAGGACAGGCCAGTAGCTCAATTGCATACTGTGCAAGCTCTGGCCAGTGATCCATCCTCAAGACCCAGTAACCCAGAGGATTTTCGGTGGGAAAGGTGTCCAAGTCAGATCTTGCCCCTAGGTATTCCTGCACCATGTAAAACAGATGCTGGCGATGGTTGCTGGAACCGATCATACCTTGGGGCTGCGGACTAAAACATTTTCTGAACGCATCGGTCAGGCGGCCACCTTCTCCACCGTTCCTTCTTTGACTGACCGAAGCCTCAGCAACACGTTGTGCAGAAACAGGAGTTTGTAACCTCCCAGTCTCTGGGAACGCGTTGCACAGACCTTTCTGCAAGGCCTCCCGAAGATGTTTCTTCTTCTGCTCCCTCTGCGACGGCAAGATAAGGTGCGCAACCTTACCCTTGGATCAAGGAGGGTTGCCAGCCAGTATTGTTCCTTCTCCTTGATACCACGAATACGAGGATCCTTACGCAGGCTTTGCAGGATCAGGGAGGCCATGCAGCGTAGGTTTGCTGAGGCATTCGGTCCACAGTCCTCTGGGTCACTAAGGATGACATGATCCTGCCTGAGAAGACACAGTGACATAACTAGGTCTAATATAAACCCCTTTCCTCCTCCCATTCTTCCCCATCAACCTTATGGTTGAATATTTGGACACTTTTCTATACCAGCATATGGGACAGGCCAGAATACCATGCTCCACAGTATACTTCGGAACAGATCTTTATAGCATCATCGAACTGCATTCGTACCAATCAATTGTGATCTATTATTTTCTTTTTTTTCTAGATAGATTACAATGCTAAGATATACTTATGATGTACCGTCTTTTGTTTGTTTTCTTTTGTATTATTTTTGTATTTGTTATAAATAAAAACTTTTCTGTTAAAGGATGACATGATCCGCAGCCACCTCCTTCCAGCCACGTACAAGTCCATGTGTTTCTTGGGACTGTAAATGATCCCTTAAAGACTGCTGCTCATGCTGAGTGCCAGGCTCCACCTCCATACTGACACAATCCTCCTCCTCCTCCTCGTCCTCTTCCTGTGTGATCGGCGGGCACACAGGAACACTGTCTGGATAAAGGGGGCCGTGAGAGCTAAGGAAGTCCTCCTCTTCCTGCCTCTGTTCTGCCTCAAGTGCCCTGTCCATTATTCCACGCAGCGTGTGCTCCAACAGGTGGACAAGGGGGACAGTGTCACTGATGCATGCACTGTCACTGCTGACCATCCTCGTGGCCTCCTCAAATGGTGACAGGACAGTGCATGCATCCCTGATCATGGCCCACTGGTGTGGGGAAAAAACAAGGTCCCCTGACCCTGTCCTGGTGCCATAGTCGCACAGGTACTCATTGATGGCCCTCTGCTGCGTATACAGCCGCTGCAGCATGGCCAACGTTGAGTTCCACCTGGTGGGCATGTCACAGATTAGGCGGTTCTTGGGCAGGTTAAATTCCTATTGGAAGTCTGCCAGCCGAGCACTGGCATTATATGACTGGCAGAAATGCACACAGACTTTCCTGGCCTGCCTCAGGACATCCTGTAAGCCCGGGTACCTGCCCAAGAACCGCCGCACCACCAAGTTAAGGACGTGCGCCAAACAGGGCACATGGGTCAGTTGTCCCTGTCGGAGGGTGGAGAGCTGGTTGGTGCCATTGTCGCAAACCACCATTCCTGCCTTAAGTTGGCGTGGCGTCAACCACCTCTGAACCTGCCCCTGCAGAGCTGACAGAACCTCTGCCCCAGTGTGGCTCCTGTCCCCCAAGCACTCCAGCTGAAGCACCACATTGCATATTTTGGCCTGCGTACTTGCGTAGCTCCTTGAACGCCTACGTTGCACCCCTGGTTCATAGGACAAAGCACAGGAAGAGGCCATGGAGGAAAAAGAAGAGGAGGGGTGGAGGAGAGAAGTGTGTCAGAATCATTAGTAGTGGCATTTTGGAGGCGTGTTGGTGGAACAACCTCCACTACTGCACCTTGTCCTGCATTCTTCCCAGCTGCCAGCAGAGTCACCCAATGCGTGGTGAAACTTAGGTAACGTCCCTGTCCATGCCTGCTGGACCATGAGTCAGCGGTAATATGCACCTTACCGCTGACCGCCCTGTCCAGCGAGGCATGGACATTGCTTTCCACATGCCAGTAGAGAGCCGGAATCAACTTCCGTGAGAAAAAGTGGCGTTTGGGTACCTGCCACTGAGGGACCGCACATTCCACAAACTCACGGAAGGGAGCAGAGTCTACCAACTGAAAAAGTAGCAGTTGAAGTGCTAGCAATTTTGCCAAGCTAGCATTCAACCGCTGGGCATGTGGATGGCTGGGAGCGAACTTCTTTCGGCGGTGCAGCAGCTGGGGCAGGGAAATTTGCCTGGTACAATCTGACGTCGGTGTACCGAAAGCAGATTGCCCACAAGTACTTGACTGTGACACACCTAATTCTACACCTTCATTCCTCTCAGTGCAGGTCTCAGAGAGGACTGAGCCCGGGTTCACACCTATGCGAATTAGATGCAGCTTACACCACATGTAATTCGCAGGACATTTCAAAATACATTCATATGAATGCATCTGGTTCACATATGTACGTTGCATTCGCACTGCGCATTGCACAAAAAACTTGTGCGTTTTCTGGGCATTGCGGTGCGAATTACGAGCCCCTTATCTTCTATGGGAACGCATCTGCTTCGCAGATGCATTGCGTTCTGAATATGGATTTTCTACTTCTCCTCACTACACCTCCCCCTCTCCCCCTTCTCCCTCCCCCTCTCCCTGCTCACTGGTCCTGAGCTAAAACGCAGTGATTCCTTTGAACAGGAGATTTTTATCTCCCCAGTGAAACCTGAGCTTCAATTCGCACCGCACATGTGTGAAACCGGGCTGAAGGTATAGTGGGGTTGGAGATCTCAGCTGATAAGGAGCAAGGAGAGGTCCTCTTTGTTCTTTGGTGTGGGTCTTTTAGATACGCTTGCCAACGAACTGCATGGCAGGTCAACATATGTCTGGTCAAGCATGTGGTTCCCAAGCGGCAGACACAGAGCCTGCTTGCCCTCTTTTATTGGCTTGTGACTGTCTGCCTCTCCTTGTTGGCCTTCCAGACATACTAATGGCCTGCAGTGAGATGTAGCTGCACTAAGCTGGGATATATATATATATATATATATATATATATATATATATATATATATATATACTGATACTGCAGCTAGCAAAATCAACTGCCTGCCTGTAGTATGACAACACCACCAATCTTCTACAGGTAGCTTTAGATGAACACTGTGCAGAGGTCGCACTACACTAAATTGTAGCTTTAGCTGAACACTGTGCAGAGGACGCACTACATCAATGTTAAAATAATGTAGCTGCCTACGGTAGTAATGGGATCAGGAAAACACCACCAACCTTCTAACGATAGCTTTAGCTGAACACTGTGAAGAGGACGCACTACACTAACGTTAAAATAATGTAGCTGCCTGCGGTAGTAATAGGATCAGGAAAACACCACCAACCTTCTACAAGTAGCTTTAGCTGAACACTGTGAAGAGGACACACTACACTAACGTTAAAATAATGTAGCTGCCTGCGGTAGTGATAGGATCAGGAAAACACCACCAATCTTCTACAGATAGCTTTAGCTGAACACTGTGCAAAGGTCACACTAGACTAACGTGTAAATAATGTAGCTGCCTGCGGTAGTGACAGGATCAGGAAAACACCACCAACCTTCTACAGATAGCTTTAGCTGAACACTGTGCAGAGGACGCACTACACTAACGTTAAAATAATGTAGCTGCCTGCGGTAGTGATTCAATCAGGAAAACACCACCAACCTTCTACAGGTAGCTTTAGCTGAACACTGTGCAGAGGTCGCACTGCACTAACTTGTAGCTTTGGCTGAACACTGTGAGGAGGACACACTACACTAACTTTTAGCTTTAGCTGAACACTGTTCAGAGGACACACTACACTAACTTGTATCTTTAGCTGAACACTGTGCAGAGTTCGCACTACACTAACTTGTAGCTTTAGCTAAACACTGTTCAGAGGACGCACTACACTAACTTGTAGCTTTAGCTTAACACTGTTCAAAGGACGCACTACACTAACTTGTAGCTTTAGCTGAACACTGTTCAGAGGACGCACTACACTAACTTGTAGCTTTAGCTGAACACTGTGCAGAGGTCGCACTACACTAACTTGTAGCTTTAGCTGAACATTGTGAGAAGGACGCACTACACTAACTTGTAGCTTTAGCTAAACACTGTGCAGAGGTCGCAATACGCTAACTTGTAGCTTTAGCTGAACACTGTGAGGAGGACGCACTACACTAACTTGTAGCTTTAGCTGAACACTGTGCAGAGGTCGCACTACACTAACTTGTAGCTTTAGCTGAACACTGTGCAGAGGTCACACTACACTAACTTGTAACTTTAGATGAACACTGTGAGGAGGACGCACTACACTAACTTGTAGCTTTAGCTGAACACTGTGCAGAGGTCGCACTACACTAACTTGTAGCTTTAGCTGAACATTGTGAGAAGGACGCACTACACTAACTTGTAGCTTTAGCTAAACACTGTGCAGAGGTCGCAATACGCTAACTTGTAGCTTTAGCTGAACACTGTGAGGAGGACGCACTACACTAACTTGTAGCTTTAGCTGAACACTGTGCAGAGGTCGCACTACACTAACTTGTAGCTTTAGCTGAACACTGTGCAGAGGTCACACTACACTAACTTGTAACTTTAGATGAACACTGTGAGGAGGACGCACTACACTAACTTGTAGCTTTAGCTGAACACTGTGAGGAGGACGCACTGCACTAACATGTAGCTTTAGCTGAACACTGTGAGGAGGATGCACTACAGTAACTTGTAGCTTTAGCTGAACACTGTGCAGAGGTCGCACTACATTAACTTGTAGCTTTAGCTGAACACTGTGCAGAGGTCGCACTACACTAACTTGTAGCTTTAGATGAACACTGTTCAGAGGATGCACTACACTAACTTGTAGCTTTAACTGAACACTGTTCAGAGGACGCACTACACTAACTTGTAGCTTTAGCTGAACATTGTGCAGAGGTCACACTACACTAACTTGTAGCTTTAGCTGAATACTGCGAGGAGGACGCACTACACTAACTTGTAGCTTTAGCTGAACTCTGTGCACTACATTAACTTGTAGCTTTAGATGAACACTGTTCAGAGGACGCACTGCACTAACTTGTAGCTTTAGCTGAACACTGTTCAGAGGACGCACTGCACTAACTTGTAGCTTTAGCTGAACACTGTGAGGAGGACGCACTACACTAACTTGTAGCTTTAGCTGAACACTGTGCAGAGGTCGCACTACACTAACTTGTAGCTTTAGCTGAACACTGTGAGGAGGACGCACTACACTAACTTGTAGCTTTAGCTGAACACTGTTCAGAGGATGCACTACACTAACTTGTAGCTTTAGCTAAACACTGTACAGAGGTCGCACTACACTAACTTGTAGCTTTAGCTGAACACTGTGAGGAGGACGCACTACACTAACTTGTAGCTTTAGCTGAACACTGTGAGGAGGACGCACTACACTAACTTGTAGCTTTAGCTGAACACTGTGAGGAGGACGCACTACACTAACTTGTAGCTTTAGCTGAACACTGTGAGGAGGACGCACTACACTAACTTGTAGCTTTAGCTGAACACTGTGCATCACACTAACTTGTAGCTTTATCTGAACACTGTTCAGAGGACGCACTACACTAACTTGTAACTTTAGCTGAACACTGTGAGGAGGACGCACTACACTAACTTGTAGCTTTAGCTGAACACTGTGAGGAGGACACACTACACTAACTTGTAGCTTTAGCTGAACACTGTGCAGAGGTCGCACTACACTAACTTGTAGCTTTAGCTGAACACTGTGAGGAGGACGCACTACACTAACTTGTAGCTTTAGCTGAACACTGTGCAGAGGTCGCACTACACTAACTTGTAGCTTTAGCTGAACACTGTGAGAAGGACGCACTACACTAACTTGTAGCTTTAGCTGAACACTGTGCAGAGGTCGCACTACACTAACTTGTAGCTTTAGCTGAACACTGTGCAGAGGTCACACTACACTAACTTGTAACTTTAGATGAACACTGTGAGGAGGACGCACTACACTAACTTGTAGCTTTAGCTGAACACTGTGAGGAGGACGCACTGCACTAACATGTAGCTTTAGCTGAACACTGTGAGGAGGATGCACTACAGTAACTTGTAGCTTTAGCTGAACACTGTGCAGAGGTCGCACTACATTAACTTGTAGCTTTAGCTGAACACTGTGCAGAGGTCGCACTACACTAACTTGTAGCTTTAGATGAACACTGTTCAGAAGATGCACTACACTAACTTGTAGCTTTAACTGAACACTGTTCAGAGGACGCACTACACTAACTTGTAGCTTTAGCTGAACATTGTGCAGAGGTCACACTACACTAACTTGTAGCTTTAGCTGAACACTGCGAGGAGGACGCACTACACTAACTTGTAGCTTTAGCTGAACTCTGTGCACTACATTAACTTGTAGCTTTAGATGAACACTGTTCAGAGGACGCACTGCACTAACTTGTAGCTTTAGCTGAACACTGTTCAGAGGACGCACTGCACTAACTTGTAGCTTTAGCTGAACACTGTTCAGAGAACGCACTACACTAACTTGTAGCTTTAGCTGAACACTGTGCAGAGGTCGCACTACACTAACTTGTAGCTTTAGCTGAACACTGTGAGGAGGACGCACTACACTAACTTGTAGCTTTAGCTGAACACTGTTCAGAGGATGCACTACACTAACTTGTAGCTTTAGCTAAACACTGTACAGAGGTCGCACTACACTAACTTGTAGCTTTAGCTGAACACTGTGAGGAGGACGCACTACACTAACTTGTAGCTTTAGCTGAACACTGTGAGGAGGACGCACTACACTAACTTGTAGCTTTAGCTGAACACTGTGAGGAGGACGCACTACACTAACTTGTAGCTTTAGCTGAACACTGTGAGGAGGACGCACTACACTAACTTGTAGCTTTAGCTGAACACTGTGCATCACACTAACTTGTAGCTTTATCTGAACACTGTTCAGAGGACGCACTACACTAACTTGTAACTTTAGCTGAACACTGTGAGGAGGACGCACTACACTAACTTGTAGCTTTAGCTGAACACTGTGAGGAGGACACACTACACTAACTTGTAGCTTTAGCTGAACACTGTGCAGAGGTCGCACTACACTAACTTGTAGCTTTAGCTGAACACTGTGAGGAGGACGCACTACACTAACTTGTAGCTTTAGCTGAACACTGTGCAGAGGTCGCACTACACTAACTTGTAGCTTTAGCTGAACACTGTGAGAAGGACGCACTACACTAACTTGTAGCTTTAGCTGAACACTGTGAGGAGGACGCACTACACTAACTTGTAGCTTTAGCTGAACACTGTGAGGAGGACGCACTACACTAACTTGTAGCCTTAGCTGAACACTGTGAGGAGGATGCACTACACTAACTTGTAGCTTTAGCTGAACACTGTGCAGAGGTCGCACTACGCTAACTTGTAGCTTTAGCTGAACACTGTGAGGAGGACGCACTACACTAACTTGTAGCTTTAGCTGAACACTGTGAGGAGGACGCACTACACTAACTTGTAGCTTTAGCTGAACACTGTTCAGAGGATGCACTACACTAACTTGTAGCTTTAGCTAAACACTGTACAGAGGTCGCACTACACTAACTTGTAGTTTTAGCTGAACACTGTGAGCAGGACGCACTACACTAACTTGTAGCTTTAGCTGAACACTGTGAGGAGGACGCACTACACTAACTTGTAGCTTTAGCTGAACACTGTGAGGAGGACGCACTACACTAACTTGTAGCTTTAGCTGAACACTGTGAGGAGGACGCACTACACTAACTTGTAGCTTTATCTGAACACTGTGCATCACACTAACTTGTAGCTTTATCTGAACACTGTTCAGAGGACGCACTACACTAACTTGTAACTTTAGCTGAACACTGTGAGGAGGACGCACTACACTAGCTTGTAGCTTTAGCTGAACACTGTGAGGAGGACACACTACACTAACTTGTAGCTTTAGCTGAACACTGTGCAGAGGTCGCACTACACTAACTTGTAGCTTTAGCTGAACACTGTGAGGAGGACGCACTACACTAACTTGTAGCTTTAGCTGAACACTGTGCAGAGGTCGCACTACACTAACTTGTAGCTTTAGCTGAACACTGTGAGGAGGACGCACTACACTAACTTGTAGCTTTAGCTGAACACTGTGAGGAGGACGCACTACACTAACTTGTAGCTTTAGCTGAACACTGTGCAGAGGTCGCACTACACTAACTTGTAGCTTTAGCTGAACACTGTGCAGAGGTCGCACTACACTAACTTGTAGCTTTAGATGAACACTGTTCAGAGGATGCACTACACTAACTTGTAGCTTTAACTGAACACTGTTCAGAGGACGCACTACACTAACTTGTAGCTTTAGCTGAACACTGTGCAGAGGTCACACTACACTAACTTGTAGCTTTAGCTGAACACTGCGAGGAGGACGCACTACACTAACTTGTAGCTTTAGCTGAACACTGTGCACTACACTAACTTGTAGCTTTAGATGAACACTGTTCAGAGGACGCACTACACTAACTTGTAACTTTAGCTGAACACTGTGAGGAGGACGCACTACACTAACTTGTAGCTTTAGCTGAACACTGTGAGGAGGACGCACTACACTAACTTGTAGCTTTAGCTGAACACTGTGCATCACACTAACTTGTAGCTTTATCTGAACACTGTTCAGAGGACGCACTACACTAACTTGTAACTTTAGCTGAACACTGTGAGGAGGACGCACTACACTAACTTGTAGCTTTAGCTGAACACTGTGAGGAGGACACACTACACTAACTTGTAGCTTTAGCTGAACACTGTGCAGAGGTCGCACTACACTAACTTGTAGCTTTAGCTGAACACTGTTCAGAGGACGCACTGCACTAACTTGTAGCTTTAGCTGAACACTGCGAGGAGGACGCACTACACTAACTTGTAGCTTTAGCTGAACACTGTGCAGAGGTCCCACTACACTAGCTTGTAGCTTTAGCTGAACACTGTGAGGAGGACGCACTACACTAACTTGTAGCTTTAGCTGAACACTGTTCAGAGGATGCACTACACTAACTTGTAGCTTTAGCTGGACACTGTACAGAGGTCGCACTACACTAACTTGTAGTTTTAGCTGAACACTGTGAGCAGGACGCACTACACTAACTTGTAGCTTTAGCTGAACACTGTGAGGAGGACGCACTATACTAACTTGTAGCTTTAGCTGAACACTGTGAGGAGGAAGCACTACACTAACTTGTAGCTTTAGCTGAACACTGTGAAGAGGACGCACTACACTAACTTGTAGCTTTAGCTGAACACTGTGAGGAGGACACACTACACTTGTAGCTTTAGCTGAACACTGTGCAGAGGTCACACTAAACCAACTTGTAGCTTTTGCTGAACACTGTGAGGAGGACGCACTACACTAACTGTAAATAGTTTAGCTGCCTGTGGTACTAATAGGATCAGAAGAACACCAGCAATTTTCTTCAGGTAGCTGTAAATACTGTAACAACACAAGCCTGCCTGTCAGTAGGAAGATAATAACAGGAACGGATCTAGCTAAACTGAATACAGTGTGTATATATATATATATATATATATATATATATACAACACCTGGGATGCGTATATATATACACAATACACTGTAAGTTCAGCTAACTGACTGACTGTCCTGCCTAATCTATCTAACTGAAATCAAATGACACTGTCTCTCTGTCTCTCAACGCCGGAACACACACTACACAGGGCCGCCGTGCAGGCGGCCTTATATAGTGTGGGGCATGTACTAAACCCCCTGAGCCATAATTGGCCAAAGCCACCCTGGCTTTGGCCAATGACAGCTCTCTCTACAGACGGTGCTGTGATTGGCCAGGCATGCGGGTCATAGTGCATGCTTGGCCAATCATCAGCCAGCAATGCACTGCACTGCTGCAGTGAATTATGGGCTGTGACGCGCCGCACGAATTTGGTGCGAACAGCCCATATCGCACGCAATTTGGCAAATGGGCGAACAGACGATGTTCGAGTCGAACATGGGTTCGACTCGAACACGAAGCTCATCCCTATTTGCAGTGATACCTCACATTTGTGGGACATTGCTTTCTGTGTGTGTGTGCAGGATCGACGTGTGCATTCAACTTTGTGCGTAAGCACAGGGGGGTGGGGTTACTTTTTTTTTTTTTTGTAAATTTTTTTTTTTTCATCACTTTTATTGCATTCACAAGGAATACAAGTATCCCTTGTGCCAGCAATAGGCATGTGACAGGTACTTTTTGTGGAGAGATCTGGGTACCCCAGATATCTCCTCTGACGTTAAAAGCATTTAATTACACCAAGACCTGCGTTATCAAATGCTTTTGTTTTGTAAAAATGGTGCTGTGATGTCATCACCTCTGGGTTACTATATCATAGAGCCTAAAAAAAGCTGATCAGGTCGGTGGGACGGGAGATCCTGGTAAAGTCACGGAAGGCAACAGGAGGGAGGAATCCCCTTAAAAGTATGAATTTGGGGGGACTCCATGCTTTTTGTTTTTTATTTTTTTGGCTTGGGGTTTCCCCTTAAAATCCAAACCAGACTCAAGAGCTCTGGTATAGAATCTGGAGGGCATGTCCATATATGGTCAATGATGTCACCTGGAAGGCCTTGCCTTTTTGCTTTCATAGTGGTGGCTTGGACCAGGAGATATGGGACTTAGCGACCAGATATGGAGATTCGTCCCCGGTGGACCTGCACCCATAAAAGCACACAGGAGAGTTAAAATGATATTCTAATTAAATCAAACCCATGCTCAAGTGTTATAGATAAATTAACCTCATCTGATCCCTCCTGCTGTTTGTAAAACATTTAGCTAGAATGGCTTTTACAAGAGAGCCGATCACTGGCTCTAAAAAAATGGTACTGGGATGATGCCTGCAGCTGCATACATCATCTCGGTATAACTACTCAAACTCCAGCGATGTATGGGTAGGGCACTCGAGCTGAAGTGGGTATACTTATGAGTTATGGGGAGGTAACCTTACAACCTGGCCTCGACTGATTAATGTTAGGGTCAATTTAGACTCAACTGTACTTTACCCCAATGGGATTGTAATCCTAATTTTATATTGCAACATTCTAACCTTTTATGTAGCTGTATGACAAAGTTGTCCCATTTAAAATGTAAGGTGTAGGGGGTATTGTCTTATTTATATTTTTGTGATTTTTGATACTGAATAATGTTGCTGTATTTTCATAAATTAAAGCCATGTGTGTTCTTATTAGCAAGCATCGTTTTTGGGACCAAGACTTTCTTTGGTCCCTCTATGGGTTTTTGTAGTGAGCATGTGCCCCCATTCCTGAACAATACCAAGTTGTATGAGTGCCCTCAACTCAAATGAGTAAGTTCACATCATAAAAAGTCAATAGTAAATAAACACGCATGCAATTTTTCAGAAATTCTCCCATTTAAAATAAAATGCCCCCCCAATTCCCTACCAGACCTCTTGAGTCTGGTTTGGATTTTGAGGGGAATCCCCAAGCCAAAAAACAAAACAAAAATTCATCCATACTTTTGACTCCCACCAAATGTTACCTCCTGGTCCCCGCTGCCACAATATAAGCAAAAAGGCAAGGCCTTCCGGGTGACATCATTGACCATATATGGGCATGCCCCCCCAATTCCCTCTTGAGTCTGGTTTGGATTTTGAGGGGAATCCCCAAGCCAAAGAAAAAATAAAACATATGCATGCCCCCCTATCCATACTTTTAAAGGGAACCCCAAACGAAAAGCCAAAAAATATTTGGGTGCCCCAAAATCCATACCTTTGACTCCCACCAAATGCTACCTTCTGGTCCCCGCTGCCACAATAATAGGAAAAAGGTAAAGCCTTCCGGGTGACGACATTGACCCAATTCCCTACCAGACCTCTTGAGTCTGGTTCGAACTTTGAGGGTAATCCCCAAGCCAAAAAAAGACTAATAAAAAGACTAAATGCCCATAAGGCAGCACTTATGGGCATTGATGAGACGGCAATGATGGCCACTGATGAAGTTCAAACGGAGCATCGGAAAGAGGAAGAAAGGGGGATTTAAGTGACTTTGAACATGGCATGGTTGTTGGTGCCAGACGGGCTGGTCTGAGTATTTTGAAAACTGCTGATCTACTGGGATTTTCACGCACAACCATCTCTAGGGTTTACAGAGAATGGTCCGAAAAAGAAAAAATATTCAGTGAGCAGCAGTTGCGTGGAGGAAAATGCCTTGTTGATGTCAGAGTAGAATGGGCAGACTGGTTCCAGATGATAGAAAGGCAACAGTAACTCAAATAACCACTCCTTACAACCAAGGTATAGAAAACCCAGAATTGCTGCGCTAAAATAGGAGGTGATAAAACCAAAATGCAAATTATATATACACTGATAAGACCATGAGAACATCTAAAATATTAATATTCAAATCCGTGAAGAAATTCAACATAAATAAGTTTCCTAAATATTCGTGATGATAAACGATTGAACACAAAAAGTGCACCTTCCACCGTGAAAAAAGAAAGGCTGTGCCCTTACCAGATGACTAGACTCCACGTTATAGGAGCCTGTAATACACACAATCCGTCCTTTGGATTCAAACAGGATGATGGAAGTATCAACACAGGTGGCTGCTCTCTTTGTTTCTCGCTCCCAAGTATGATAAAAGAAAGTAGAAGAATGCCAACATAGCATAAAACCACGAGCATAAGTCCAAACAGACAAGGATAAAAAAGGTTCCAAGGTAAAAAACAATCTGCAGATCACACAGGAACTAGCGTGGTAAGAATTAGCATAGTCTCCACCCTATTAGTTTCGTCATAACTGACATCATCGGGAAAACATGGAACCTGAAACTTTTTTATTCATGTCTGTTTGGACTAAGGCCCGGTTCACACTGGTGCGATGCGAGAACCCTGCAAATCCTGCAAAACAACCCCAGCATGCAGGGCCTCACCCACATACTGGCAGGTTCTTTGAATTGAATTTATTATTTTGAGTTATCGAGTTTAATTGAAAGTCATTTGTAAAGCAGTGTTGCCAACCTCCCGTAACATTTTTTACTGACAAAACATGGAAAATTTACTGACTGGCAAATTTTTTTACTGACAACCTGACCAGAACTTCTATTAAAAAACGAAGACAACCAATAAGTAAAGCAGAATAAACACAATATGGAAATACTAACAATACCCATAAAAAAAAATATATATATATATATATATATATATATATATATATATATATATATATATATAAATGTATATATATATATATATATATATATATATATATATATATATATATATATATATATATATATATATATATATATATAAATATATATATATATATATTTATTCACCAGGGATTGGTTGAAGAGTTGACAGTTGCCCCAAAAAACGGTCCTCTGGCACGAGCCTCAACTTATAAAGGGCATAGAGGATGCGTCATTATTGGGCAGAAGACGACAGAAAGGAGCACATTTCAACTCCTTCTGGTGAGTCTAATGACTTTTCTTGATTTAACCAATTCAGCCCCTGAAGAATTTACCCCCTTCCTGACCAGTGCATTTTTTGCGATTCGGCACTGCGTCGCTTTAACTGACAATTGCGCGATCGAGCGACATGGCTCCCAAACAAAATTGACGTCCTTTTTTTCCCACAAATAGAGCTTTCTTTTGGTGGTATTTGATCACCTCTGCGTTTTGGTTTTTTTTTGCGCTATAAACAAAAAAATAGCAACAATTTTGAAAAAAGAGCATTGTTTTTTACTTTTTGCTATAATAAATATCCCCAAAAAATAATTAAAAATAACTTTTTTTCCTCAGTTTAGGCCGATACGTATTCTTCTACATATTTTTGGTTAAAAAAAAAATCACAATAAGCGTTTATTGATTGGTTAGCGCAAAAGTTATAGTGTTTACAAAATAGGGGATAGTTTATTGGCATTTTTATTAATAATTTTTTTTTTTACTAATAATGGCGGCGATCAGCAATTTTTATTGTGACTGCGACATTATGGCGGACACATCGGACATTTTTGACACATTTTTGGGACCATTGTCATTTATACAGCAATTAATGCTATAAAAATGTACTGATTCCTGTGTAAATGACACTGGCAGTGAAGGGGTTAACCACTAGGGGGCGGGGAGGGGTTAAGTCAGTACTAGGAAGTGTTTTCTAACTGTGGGGGGGGTGGGCTAGCTGTGACACATCACTGATCTCTGCTCCCGATGACAGGGAGCAGAGATCAGTGACACTGTCACTAGGCAGAACAGGGAGATGCTGTTTACATCAGCATCTCCCCGTTCGTCCTCTCCATGAGGCGATTGCGGGTATCCCCATGGCGATCGAGTCCGCGGGACCCGAGACCCGGCTCACGGAGCTCCCGGCCGGCGCGCCTTGCAGGAAATGTTATTCTTGAATGTGTGCGCTGTAAAATATTTTTTGTACTGTTTGTAGGTCTTATAGCAGCACCATCTTGAATTTAAACGCATTGTACGGTGTGCCCCCCAAATATGTTTTTGTATATTGTAATAGACCTTGACCAGGTTTTTTAGGGCTGGAGCACCCCTCCCCCTCCTCATTACCTCTTATTAATGGCCACCAGTGTTTAGGATGTATCCCCTTCAGTTCTCCCACATAGAGGAGTTCAGCTCCCATGGTTGAGACAAAGGATCTTCCATTCTATTACTAGAGTAGGACCCACTAATTCGGGGTACTTTGTCGCAGTAAGTGGGCTTAGCACTATATGACCTTATAGTGTGACCAAACCCCCATTTTTTTTTAATATGTTCAGGTGTTTTTAACTAGCCTTGCAGGAAATGTTATTCTTGAATGTGTGCGCTGTAAAATATTTTTTGTACTGTTTGTACAGTAGGTCTTATAGCAGCACCATCTTGAATTTAAACGCATTGTAGGGTGTGCCCCCCAAATATGTTTTTGTATATTTTAATAGACCTTGACCAGGTTTTTTGGGGCTGGAGCACCCCTCCCCCTCCTCATTACCTCTTATTTAGTGGCCAACAGTGCTTAGGATGTATCCCCTTCAGTTCTCCCACATAGAGGAGTTCAGCTCCCATGGTTGAGACAAAGGATCTTCCATTCTATTACTAGAGTAGGACCCACTAATTTGGGGTACTTTGTCGCAGTAAGTGGGCTTAGCACTACATGACTCTATTCAAATGTGGCTCAGAAAGGTTGAGGATCAATAAAATGGAGGATCTAGTACTCTCAGCTCTAAACAAACATGAACGTTACAAGAAAATGTGGCTTCCATGAATATGTTTATATACTCAGATGAAGGTAGATCTCTGCTAGATAGCACCCCATCAACCGACCTAAATAGCCCACCCTGGCCAGCATGGTTTGTTTGATACCACACCCCCCTTTTTTTTTTGCTCCCTTTCTCCCTTTCCCTTCCCGTCCCTCCCTCCTCCTTACCTTGTCTTCTCACTTCACTCATCTCCTCTTCTTTCCTTCTTTCTTTCTTTCCTATGTTATGACAAAACCCTTGTTGCCTCACAGCTAAAAGAGCAATACTATTTTCTTCTCTTATAAGCTATGTGATTTGAGATATTGTGTTATCTATGCACCTACCCTGTTGGGCTACTTTTTTTCAATACAGATTTTGATGTCATCTGTTGGTTTCCTGTGTATTCTAAATAAAGAATTTTGGAAAAAAAAACTTCAGCCTTTACAACCACTTTAACATTAATGGCCCATACACACGAGTGGAAATTCCGCCAGCAAAAGTCCGATGAGAGCTTTTGGTCCGAAAATGCGACCGTCTGTATGCTCCATTGGACTTTTGCTGGCGTAATTCCAGCCAGCAAAAGATTGAGAGCAGGTTCTCAATTTTTCGGTCGGAAAAAGTTCTGATCGGAAATTCCGATCTTCTGTACCAATTCCGACACGCAAAATTCCTACGCATGCTCGGAAACGATTCGACGCATTCTCAGAAGCATTGAACTTCATTTTCTCGGCTCGTCGTAGTGTTGTATCTCACAGCGTTCTTGACGGTCGAAAGTTCAGCGAACTTTTGTGTAACCGTGTGTATGCAAGCCAAGCTTGAGCGAAATTCCGCCGGAAAAACCATCCAAGATTTTTCCGACGGAAATTCCGCTCCTGTGTACAGGGCATAACAGTCTGCCTTTTACTACTTTAACACCGGTTGTGTTGTGGTGAAATACATGACACATTCATAAAATATTTACTTTAATTGCCTTTAATTGTATTAAAATGTGGATAACTGAAATAAGTAAATGAAATGTTCTTAGCTATGTACAACCTCAGGCAACAACAGATGGTTTGGAGTCATATTATCAAATATCATTTTCAGAATGTTGGGTGCAATATTCCAGCAGACAAGCTCGTTAGGTGCAACCATGGATGCAGGAAATATTAAACAGAATTTTCTTTCTAACAAGATTTTTTTTTCTTGAATTTCAAAAGATAATTAAAGGGTAAATGCACCTAAAAGTCATATTTTAGTAACAGGTAGAGCCCAGTGGGCTGATTCAGCCTCTAGCTTTCTACCATGTCTAACAGTAAAAGCTCCCTGCTATAAATCCTAATCTCTTCCAGTGTGCCAAGAAGCATTGGGTATTCTCACTTACATTTGTATGTTCCAGCTACTTCTGTTACATTCTCTATAATATAAATTATTACAAATCCAACAGGGTGATTGGAAAAGGCCACAAAAGTTATGTAGATACAAGGACCCAGTGCAGAGATCTCACCAACTGGGTCCCCGTTAGATAGTAGATTCTGTCAGATGGTTTAACTCTCCAAATCTTACTAAAATATCAACTGGAGCCAGAACTGGTTCTGCTAACTGTGCCTGACCACTAATCTGAATATAATTGACCACGTGGTTAAGCTTTGCAATTTTCCTTCCATAACCTGCTGAGGTTCTTTCTCATTTTTACGAAAATCACTCTTCTCAGCATCATCTCATAAAGAAACTGTTAAACGTGTTTTTTTTCAGCTTCGTTCTTGAAACAAAACATTCATGTACCCTTCCAGCATTCAACATGTACCCCTATACCCCCTTTTGCCAAGACACACAAAAAGGCAGCCATCATGACGGACAAATAGACATGACTGATGCAATGAAAGTGCTGGCTGGTAACACATGCTTGTTGCCAAAGTTCCACAGGAGCTGGAGATCTCCTGGTTTGCAAATCTCGTTTTTTTTTTCTCTTTTTTTAATGTTTATTGAGCTCAAATGGTGTGTTACAATAATTGTTCATAAATATCATACAACAGTATATATGGGGCACATATTCTTTCAATATTCCATTTATAACATTTAGGGATTGTTTTACTAAAACTGGAGAGTGCAAAATCTGGTACAGCTCTGCATGGAAGCCAATCAGCTACTAACTTCAGCTTGCTCAGTTATGTTTTGACAAAAAAAAAAAAACTGGAAGCTGATTGGTTTCTATGCAGAGCTATGCCAGATTTTGCACTCTCCTATTGTACTAAATGAACCCCTTAGTGTTTCCAGATACCCTTGGAACAATTTGGTTTGAAGGAAAAAAATGTTAAATAAGAATCATTATGGGGGCATATGCAGCATGAGTAAGAGGTGTTGAGGGGGGGAGGGTAGGAAGAAAAAATGGATATTTGGCAAGGAGAGACAGAAGAAAGGGGCAATAAGAATGGCATGGACCATCAAAACATTAGTGGTCTATTACCCTGTACAACCTGTAAGAATCACTTTAAAAAAAATCCTCTACCAGCATCCATTTCTTTTTAACTGATTTATATATTTATCTTTTATTTATTTAAATATTTTGTATTCAGTTCACTGTGTAATTTTAGAAGTATTGTTATTTGTGGATTTACAGCATATTCTTTTAAACGTGCCCAAATTGAATAGAATTTAGAGTATTTTGCTTGCCGTGTGAAAGATCTTCTATAGTACAGTATTGCGTTTGGTGGAGTGAATAATGTGCCAGATGTCATAGGGGAAAAAAGAATAACCAATATGTTTCAGGGGCTTAACTGATCCCCCTTCATCAAGAGTTGTACTGGCGAAGGATGAAAGAAATATGGACTGAGAACAGGTATGCTTAGGTAGATTTCTATATCACTCTACCAAGCTTAGTACTGGCAATCCGGTGGCCACCTTTTCAGACTCATCAGAACATAAAGAAGAGCCTCTTGACTAAAATACCTACCAAAGTCCGGATCCAGCACGCCACCAAGATATCTTAATTTATAATACAGTATTGGTCAACTCTTACAACCATTCCTTCTGTCTAGACATTTCTCTCAAATATTTAGGGATGGGGCAATATTTAGCATAGAGAAAGGAAAGGATAAGGTCAACTTCTGTTCTAAGGTATGGTAAGAATTAGAATCATGTAACCAGCTTGGTGTTAGATGGAATCTATTCACTTTTTTCTTTTCTTAAGCATTTCTTTTGCAGATAATTATTTTCTACCACTGTTGGGCAAGAAGACATTTTTCCATCTGATTTTATTAAATACTTTACAATCAAGGAACTAAACAAAGAATTTAAAAATAAACAAAAAAATTAAGAGTGAAGTTAAAAAAAATTCTACACTGATGCCAAGGAGAACTTTCTCTCTTTTGTAGCCCAGATGGCTAACACAATGGGGTTGATTTTCTAATACTGGAGATGTGCAAAATCTGGTGCAGCTGCGTATGACAGCCAATCGACTTTTAACTTCACCTTGTTTAAATAAGCTTTGACAAAAAAAATGGAAGTTGATTGGTTATGTATGCACAGTTACGCTAGACTTGGCAAGTTCCAGTTTTAGTAAGTCAACCCCAATGCTGCTATTTTTAATTCATGTTCATATTACATGTTGGTTACAAACACCCCACCCAACTATATATTTTCCATAAACTTAGGATCTAAAAAATGTTAAAATGATACTGCTGATTACATCGTAAGAATGTGCTGTTTATTCACTGAACAGTCATGACAGACAGACATGACAAGCAATTATATTTCTATTTGTGTACTGTTTTGTTTAAAGAGTTCCCTTTACTCGTCAGCGGGATGGGAAGTCAGGATAATCCTCTACGATGGAGCCACGATAGCAGAGAAAAAAATCAACAGAGGTCCTAATTCTTTCCAACACCAAAGCTAAGAAAAAAAAGTTTTGCCTTGACATTTACTTGAAACATTCACCACACATTTACCAGCTTGAACATTGAGCATTTGGTGAATGTTGGTACAGTACACATGGCGAAAGCTAAAAAAATTCAGGGTGGTTAATGTACATAGATAAACCATTGGTTTACAAATATAGTATTAACATATTTACATTGGAAGATATTTCTTTGGTTTTAGCAATTTCAGTAATATGGTAAAAATGATATAAATATTTCAACATTTAAGTAGTATAGAAATATCTGCTTAACAGAAAATAATTATAACTAGAATTCACTCCATTAGCAGTTGCACACATACTTTAAACACTAAAATATAGTATCTCCTAAAAATGAAGCGATTACACCCCATATTATCATCTTTCCTTTAGTAAGTTGTCACCTTTGAAAGTAAAAGGAGTTTTGAGACTTTAAATGAGGTGCATGATATCATGCACCTCCATCCCTAAATCAGAAATAATCAGAAATAAGATTTAGGGATCTTGTGTCTTGTGCCTCACTCAAAGTCCCAAAAAAAACCTTTCTTATGTAAGTTGTCACCTTCACTAGTTCTCTAGAACATATCTCTAGAGTTCACTAAAAAATAAGAGATTGCTCGTAATATTATCTTCCTTCCTTTAGTAAGGGGTCACCTCCACCAGCTCTCTAGAGTAAGGTCCAGAAGCTTTTCTGTTGAACAAGCAGTCAGTTCCCCAATGGGCAACCCTGAAGAACCTTCAATGATTACAGTAATATGGTAAAATATTAAATAAATATGATTTTCAATATTTAATTATTAAAACAAGTAGTGTAAAGGGAATCTACTTATTACCAAAAAAAAATCAGAACTAGAAATCACTCCACTAAGAATTGCACATAAACTATAAACATTAGCATATCTCTAGTGTTTAAGAAAAATTAAGAGATCACTCATGATGTTATCAGCTTTTCTGTTGAAAAAGCAGTCAGTTCCTCAATGGGCAATCCTGAAGAACCTGAAATGATTACACTAATATTGTAAAAATTATATAAATATGTATCTAAATATTTAAATAATGAAAAGTAGTATAAGAAGAAGAAGAAGTAGTCATTTCCAAAAACATTTAAAACTAAAAATCACTCCATTAACAGTTGCACACGTACCATGAACACTAACATATCTCTAGTGTCTACTAAAAATGATGAGATTGCTCATAATATTATCTTCTTTCCTTTAGTAAGGGGTCATCTCCACCAGCCCCCTAGAACAAGGTCCAGGACATTGTCTGTTGAACAAGCAGTCAGTTCCATAATGGACAATCTTGAAGAACTGGTTTCTTAGTTTCGTTGCTACATAAATTAACAAAACAGAATGTAGAGCTGGAAAAAAATGTTCATTAAAGAAAGCAACCATAAAGGATCCAACAAAAGTATATATGCTTCAGTTATAATTGCTATAAAATACAAAGCCCAGATCATGAAAGAGACACCTGTAAAGTTTATTGTCCTATAGTAGGCATCTGTACTGCTTGTTACATGTCCACGATTGTTCAGTCTACTCACACGGAAGCCAAGTGTAATTATGAGAAGAGCCGAAGCTAAAAAGACGATTACAAGAGGGAAAATACTCCACAGTAAATTAAAATGTGACATTTTCTTCATTTTTAGTCTATAGTCTGAAATGTAACTTTGTGTAGAATTCCTAAGAAACCTAACAGGAGGACCCATAAAATACATGGATACATATCCTACAGGCAAAAGTGCAGAGGCAATAATCAGGTAAGTGAGTTTCAATTTACCATCAATATGATGGCCTTCATACGTAAGAAGAACACATTGTGAAAGATGAGGACTTTGGCGTAGAAGAAGATGGAAAGCAGGGTCGATAACAAAATATTAGAAAAGGCTTAGGAGTGCAGAATCAATGAAGGCAATTTCGAAAAAGGATTAAGGGACTCTGGAAAATGAAACATTGCAAAAAAGTAAAGCAGGCAAGAAACATGAAAGAAAACCTTTGACATCTCAAGAGAGGTGATAATTTTGTCTGCACCTGTTATTGCTCTTTCCTGCAGCCAGTCAATGATATTAACAAACACAATAAAGAGTTCCATCACCAGACCCGCCATTCCAAAACAAGCAAATGGAAACCAATTTTGTATTAAAATGGAATTTGCCATCTTTGCAATCATAGATAGATAACTAGATAGAGCTGCCTGCATCTGCATAAAAAAAAATGATAGAAGTGTTCGTTATTTATAGATGGAAAACTCCTGGTTTAGTTTCATAATGCAAATGGTAATGCAAACACATTGAATGTGTTGTTTCTTATACAAATAATGAATGTGAGAGTGCATCTGACACTTGCAAACTAATACTAGGTGGTAAGAATAGAGCTTAAAGCTTCTAGTATGTGTGTGTGTGTATGTGTATGTATATATATATATATATATATACGGTATATATATATATATACGGTATATATATATATATATATATATATATTCTTTTTTTTATTTATTTTTTTGGATAATGATCTTTTAAGGATATATATATATATATATATATATATATATATATATATATATATATATATATATATATATATATATATATATATATATATATACAGTATCTCACAAAAGTGAGTACACCCCTCACATTTTTGTAAGCATTTAATTATATATTTTCATGTGACAACACTGAAGAAATGACACTTTGCTACAATGTAAAGTAGTGAGTGTACAGCTTGTATAACAGTGTAAATTTGCTGTCCCCATAAAATAACTCAACACACAGCCATTAATGGGGACATACTAAAACATTTAATGTGAAAATGGCTTAATGTAGCTTAACGTGTAATAAAGTGCCTAAACCTCAATCGATTGCCCTGAAACTTTGCACAGTCCAAATTTTTACATTTCCAAACCTATCCAAGAAGTTTCATGCGATTCGGTGTTCCACAAGACAAACTAGAGACATTAAGCTTGATTTTTGGGGAGCTTAATGTGGCTTAACGTACAAAAAAGACCTTAAATGTTATCCAATTTCCCCCAAACTTTACACAATAGAAGACTCTATCCATGCCAACACATTCTGAAAATTTCAGCTCATTTGGTTAATCGCACCAAAAGTTATTCACGTTAAACTATATTATACAATGCTAAAACATTTAATGTGAAAAAGGCTTAATGTAGCTTAATGTGTAATAAAGTGTCTAAATCTCAATCAATTGCCCTGAAACTTTGCACAGCCTAAGATCTCAACTTCCCAAACCTATCCAAGAAGTTTCATGCGATTCGGTTTTCCACAAGGCAAACTAGGGACATTAAGCTTGTTTTTTGGAGAGCTTAATGTACAAAAAAGACCTTAAATGTTAACCAATTTCCCCCAAACTTCACAAAATAGAAGACTCTATCCATGCCAACATATTCTGAACATTTCAGATCATTTAGTAAATCACACCAAAAGTTAGTCCCATTAAGCTATATTTTACAATGCTAAAACGTTTAATGCAAAGAGCTTAACGTGCCATAATGTGCCTTAACTTCAATCAATTGTCTTGAAACTTTGCACAGCCTAAGTTCTCAACTTCCCAAACCTATCCAGGAAGTTTCATGCGATTCGGTGTACCACAAGGCAAACTATGGGCATTAAGCTTGTTTTTTGGAGAGCTTAACGTACAAAAAAGACCTTAAATGTTAACCAATTTCCCCCAAACTTCACACAATTCTAAAAATTTCAGTTCATTTGGTTAATCACACCAAAAGTTATTCACATTAAGCTATATTTTATAATGCTAAAACATTTAATGTGAAAATGGCTTAATGTAGCTTAACGTGTAATAAAGAATAAAGAGAATTAACGCATTATTTTTTACATTTTGCTATAATAAATATCCCCCAAAAATATATAAAAAAACATTTTTTTCCTCAGTTTAGGCCGATATGTATTCTTCTACATATTTTTGGTAAAAAAGAATTTGAAATAGGCATTTATTGATTGGTTTGCGCAAAAGTTATAGCGTTTACAAAATAGGGGATAGTTTTATGGCATTTTTATTAATATTTTTTTCTTTTACTAGTAATGGCGGCAATCAGCGATTTTTATTGTGACTGTGACATTATGGGAAACATGTCAGACATTTTTGACACATTTTTGTGACCATTGTCATTTATACAGCAATCAGTGCTATAAAAATGCACTGATTCCTGTGTAAATGACACTGGCAGTGAAGGGGTTAACCACTAGGGGGCGGGGAGGGGTTAAGTCAGTACTAGGGATGTGTTCTAACTGTAGGCGGGATGGGTTGTGTGGGACATGTGACTGATCTCTGCTCCCAATGACAGGGAGCAGAGATCATTGACACTGTCACTAGGCAGAACGAGGAGATGCTGTTTACATCAGCATCTCCCCGTTCGTCCTCTCCGTGAGGCGATCGTGGGTATCGGCGGCAAATTCAAAGTAACGTACAGGTACGTTACTTTGCACAGCCGTGCCCTTCTGCCGACGTATATCTACAGGAGGCGGTCGGCAAGTGGTTAAAAAAAATGCATGTATTATGTTGTTATCTTAAGTCAGGGGTTAGGCAAGCACGGCACTCCAGCTGTGTTGAAACTACAAATCCCATCATGCCTCTGCCTCTAGGAGTCATGCCTGTGATTGTCAGGGTCTTGCAATGTCATCGCTGGGCATAGGTGTTTCAAGGCAAAGTTTCAAGACAATTGATTGAGGTTAAGGCACATTATGGTACGTTAAGCTCTTTACATTAAAGTTTTAGCATTGTAAAATATAGCTTAATGTGAATATCTTTTGGTGTGATTTACTAAATGAGCTGAAATTTTCAGAATATGTTGGCATGGGTAGAGTCTTCTATTGTGTCAAGTTTGGGGGAAATTGGTTAACATTTAAGGTCTTTTTTGTACGTTAAGCCACATTAAGCTCTCCAAAAACAAGCTTAATGTCCATAGTTTGCCTTGTGATAAACTGAATCGCATGAAACTTCTTGGATAGGTTTGGGAAGTTGATATCTTAGGCTGTGCAAAATTTCAGGACAATTGATTGAGGTTTAGGCACTTTATTACACGTTAAGCTACATTAAGCCATTTTCACACTAAAAGTTTTAGTAAGTCCCCATTAACGTCTAAAAAGCTAGCAACAAAAGTGAGTACACCCCTAATTGAAATGTTCAAATTCACCCCAATGTGTCAATATTTTGTGTGGCCACCATTATTTTCCAGCACTGCCTTAACCCTCTTGGGCATGGAATTCACCAGAGCTTCACAGGTTTCTACTGGAGTCCTCTTCCACTCCTTCATGACGACATCATGGAGCTGGTGAATGTTAGAGACCTTGCGCTCCTCCACCTTATGTCTGAGGATGCCCCACAGATGCTCAATAGGGTTTAGGTCTGGAGACATGCTTGGCCAGTCCATCACCTTTACCCTCAGCCAGGGGCGTAACTAGAAATAGCAGGGCCCCATAGCAAAATATTGCCCTGCGGCCCAGTCTCCGAAGAGAGGGGATCATGCTCTGCTTCAGTATGTCACAGTACATGTTGGCATTCATGGTTCCCTCAATAAACTGTAGCTCCCCAGTGCCGGCAGCACTCATGCAGCCCCAGACCATGACACTCCCACCACCATGCTTGACTGTAGGCAAGCCACACTTGTCTTTGTACTCCTCACCTGATTGCCGCCACACATGCTTGACACCATCTGAACCAAGTAAGTTTATCTTGGTCTCATCAGATCACAGGACATGGTTCCAGTAATCCATGTCCTTAGTCTGCTTGTCTTCAGCAAACTGTTTGCAGGCTTTCTTGTGCATCCTCTTTAGAAGAGGCTTCCTTCCGGAGTGACAGACATGCAGACCAATTTGATGCAGTGTGTGGTGTACGGTCTGGGGACTGACAGGCTGATCCCTCACCCCTTCAACCTCTGCAGCAATGCTGGCAGCACTGTACCTCCTAAAGACAACCTCTGGATATGATGCTGAGCTCGTGCACTCAACCTCTTTGGTCAAACATGGCGAGGCCTGTTCTGAGTGGAGCCTGTCCTGTTAAACTGCTGTATGGTATCGGCCACCATGCTGCAGCTCAGTTTCAGGGTCTTGCAATCTTTTTATAGCCTAGGCCATCTTTATGTAGAGCAACAATTCTTTTTGTTCAGATCCTCAGAGACTTCTTAGCCATGAGGTGCCATGTTGAACTTCTAGTGACCAGTATGAGAGAGTGAGAGTGATAACACCAAATGTAACACACCTGCTCCCCATTCACACCTGAGCCCTTGTAACACTAATGAGTCACGTGACACCGGGGAGGGAAAATGGCTAATTGGGCCCAATTTGCCATCATTGGTTTGCATATCAATCCTGCAAAGTCCTAAGACTTTTACCTCGATTTGGGAGCAGTACTACTTTGTACGACTTTGCCACGTTTTTGGCATTAACAAATGAAAACATACAGTAGTTGGTATGAATCATAAGGGGGAACTCCACGCCAAGTTTTAAATAAAAAAACTGCCGTGGGTTCCCCCCCAGGGGCATACCAGGCCCTTAGGTCTGGTATGGATTGTAAAGGGAACCCCCTACGCCGAAAAATCAGCGTGGGGGTCCCCCCAAAATCCATACCAGACCCTTATCCGAGCACGCAGCCCGGCCGGTCAATCTAAATGCATAAATGACTTACACTTCCCAGCGTCAATCTCTTTACTCTACAGCACCCTACTTTCAAGTTTACCCTGTCGCCTCACAACTACATGAGCAAAGGTTTGGCAAACGAGTTGGGGCATGATGATTTGACCTACATTTGTAAAACAACTAAATCCTGTTTGCATGGTAATTAATAATTTCCCTTTGGAATTAATAAAGTATTCTGAATCTGAATAATGCTTCAGCTGTAGAGACTAATTACAGAGTCCTAATTAGATAGTATGTGGTACCAAGCAGCTTAACTTGTGTATTCCCCTGTCCCCCACCTAGCTGTCTCCATGAATGTCTACAACTGGGCACAATTTATGATGTGTCCTATGCTCAGAAACTGTATTCACATATCTATGAGATTCTAAATATACTGACACTTCCCATGAAACCAAGCTAAGCACCTCTAAAATTAAAACCTAATGGTATTCCAAAACAACAATTTGCACTTGTGCTCCACATTTGACAATTGACATTTGGCAATGAAAAAGGCATTCGTTAAGGCATGGCTCTCCAAAACCCTGTCTGTAAATGTCACCTATCTGGTGTGTGATCAGATTTTTCGACACACATAGTTTGAGAGCAGGCTTTAAAATTTTCCGACAACAAAATCCGTTGTCGGAATTTCCGATCGTGTGTACACAAATCCGACGCACAAAGTGCCACGCATGCTCAGAATAAATAAAGAGATGAAAGCTATTGGCTACTGCCCCGTTTATAGTCCCGACGTACGTGTTTTACATCACCACGTTCAGAATGATCGGATTTTCCAACAACTTTGTGTGACCGTGTGTATGCAAGACAAGTTTGAGCCAACATCCGTTGAAAAAAATCCTAGGATTTTGTTGCCGGAATGTCTGATCAATGTCCGACCGTGTGTACAGGGCATAAAGACTGGTAAGATTTGGTTTGAACATTTACCATTCACAGAGCTATAAATTAGATAAAGGTTGCTGGTGAATGTGTGAAAAATGTGGGGTGAATGTCATTGAAAACATTCTGGCAAATATTCATGGATTCACCAACATGATTACACGTTGCATGCCCAAAAGGTACAGTACATTGGGATAAGCTTCTTTAATCCGGCGTTGAGTTTAGAAGCATTTCCATTGAGCAAGCAGTCAGTTGCACAATGGACAATCCTGAAGAACTGAAATTTTTATTTCACTGTTGCATAAATTTACAAAACAGAATGTAGAGCTGGAAAAATGTTTATTATCAAATACAATGCTATAGAGTACAAAAATTTCATATACTGTATGCTTTAGTTATATATGTTAATACATACAAAGTCCAGATCAGCCAGGAGCCAACTGTAAACTTTATAGTCCTCTTGTAGGTGTCTGTACTACTTCTTACATTCTCATGCATGTTAATCATTTGAAAACCAAGGAAAATAATTAGGTGAAGAACTTATTATAAGAAGATCAAAAGATCACAAGAAGTTGGGAAATCCACAAAAACTCTCAATAGTCCTCAAAATCAGCATTTTCTCCTTTCCGTGGTCTGAAGTGTAATGATGTGTTGAATGCATAACAGATGTAGGAATCCATAAAAAATTATATAGATGAGTACCATAAAGACAACAGCACAGAGGTAATAATACAATAGATAATCTTCCTTGATATGATGTTCTTCAGACATAAAAAGACATTGCAAGATGTGGAGATCTTGAAGTAGAAGAAGACAGAAAGTTGGGTCATTAAGCACAAGACCGAAAAGGAAGAGGATGGCGTTGCAAAAATAATGATATAACATTTCACTGAGAACTCTGGATGCTAAAAGATTGGAATGAAAAATCAGCAATCCGTGTGCAAGAAGATCATTTATATCCAAATAGAGGCGATAATTTTATCTGCGCCTTTTTTCGATCTTCCCTTCAGCCAGACAATAGCATTCACAGCCACAATAATGTATTGTATGAATTGCCCTGCCAATAATAATATGGGTGTGGAAATGGTAAAAATAGATTGTAATAAATTCTTGGCAGAATTCGCCATCTTAGCATTAGTGCAAGAGTTGTCAAAAATGGTGAAAGGTCTGAGGAATAAAAAATACCAATAGAGAATGCAGGAGCTTGAGGAAAGAAGGGGGGGGGCATGACTGGATCCTTTAAATACATGGTGTGAATAAAGTTCAGGAGGGCAGGATTTTTAACATAAGCCTAAAAACAAGAACACAGGGACATGACTTCAACCTAGCCAGAGGGAAGTTTATAATGAACCGTAGAAAGTAATATTTTACCGAAAGAGAAGTTGATGCTTAGAACACACACTTCCAACAAAGATAGTGATTCAGTCAACAGCAAGTAAATGTAAACATTCTTGGGACAAACATAACTCAATGCTTAAAGAACAAAAATGTAAAAAATAGAAAATAAAAAAAAGGGACAGACTTGATAGACCACTTGGGTCTTTTTCTGCCATCACTCTTCTATGTTTCTATGCCTTTATAGAAACGATGGAAAGCACTATATATGTAATAAAGGAAAATTACTTTTCTGGATTCATAATGCAAATTGAAAAATGAATACATTGGTCTTGCTGATCCTTATACAAATAAAGATGATGAGAGTAGATTTGACTAAACAATATGTGCCCCTATCCTGGTCACTGAACGATATCAAAATGCAGGGCAGGCAAATTATGTTTGTCGCAAGAGCCAAGATTAAAGTGAAACTTTAACATATTTTGAAAAGTACAGTATATGTGTATATACCCACATGTATACTTTCTGAAATATGTTCATTTAGAATGGATGGCAGTGCTACCCCCTCAGGAGTTGCTGGTTGAATCGCGTCTTCTGCTGCTGTTTCAAACCATATTTAGGGCCTTAACCTCACTGACACCACCAATATACCTTAACAACCGATGTAGAGTAATACCTTTTCTTTTTCATTTTGGATAGAGCAAGGGAGGGTTATAACCTCTGTCAGATTTTTTTTCGCCATCTGTGTTCCTATTCTGAGTTTTCCCTTCACTTCCTATCCCATAACTAAACAGGAAGTGAGATAAAAACCCCTGCAAATGAATGGATTTCCTTGGGACCCCCAGGTCACCAGAACTAGTGTCCCCATTGGAAGATGTCCCCACAGACAGCAATAAAAACTGATAGAGGTTCTAATCCCTCACCCGTCTATCCAAAACAAAAAAAAAGTTGTGCCTTTTGTTATACCTTAACCAGTTCCCAACCGGCGCACGCCGATGTAGGTCAGCAGAATGGCATGGCTGGGCAAATGGGCGTACCTGTATGTCCATTTGAATTCCCCGCCGTGCCATTGCGTTCGCGCCGCCGGCGGCGCACGCGCCAGCCAGGAGCTCCATGAGTCGGGTCGCGGGTCCCGGGGACTCGATTGCCGCGGGGATACCCACGATCGACTCACGGAGAGGACGAACGGGGAGATGCTGATGAAAAAAGCATCTCCCCGTTCTGCCTAGTGACAAGTGTCACTGATCACAGCTCCCTGTCATCGGGAGCAGTGATCAGAGTAATGACACTGCTAGCCCACCCCCCTACAGTTAATAATCACTCCCCTAGGACACACTTAACCCCTCCCCGCCCCCTAGTGGTTAACCCCTTCACTGCCAGTGTCATTTACACAGTAATCAGTGCATTTTTAATCGCACTGATCGCTGTATAAATGACAATGGTCCCAAAAATGTGTCAAAAATGTCCCACATGTCCGCCATAACGTCTCAGTCACCATAAAAATCGCTGATCGCCCCCATTACTAGTAAAAAAATATTATTCATAAAAATGCCATAAACTCTCCCCTATTTAGTAAACGTTATAACTTTTGCGCAAACCAATCAATAAACACTTATTGCTTTTTTTTTTATTTACCAAAAATATGTAGAAGAATACGATCGGCCTAAACTGAGGAAAAAAAATGTTTTTTTATATATTTTTGGGGGATATTTATTATAGCAAAATGTAAAAAAATCATGCGTTTTTTTCAAAATTGTCACTTTTATTTTGTTTATAGCGCAAAAAATAAAAATCACAGAGGTGATCAAATACCACCAAAAGAAAGCTCTATTTGTGGGAAAAAAAGCACGCCAATTTTGTTTGGGAGCCATGTCGCACGACCGCGCAATTGTCAGTTAAAGTGACGCAGTGCCGAATCGCAAATTAACGCTCTAGTTAGGAAGGGGATAAAATCTTCCGGGGCTGAAGCGGTTAAGGACAGTCAACATAAAATATTACAATGGAAAAAAAAACAGGTACACATTGTATACAAGGTTCCTTGCAGTGATTTTAAATCCCAGCATATACTGTAAACACAACAGTGTAAATTATAGCTCTCCTCATAGAATGAGCCACAGCAAGTGACAAGAGTGAATAGCAATTTTGGATATGGGCTAAGTCAATACAGAGCTCTCACAATGAGGAGCCAAGCCTAGGCCTGTGGGAAAAAAGTAAAATCATTGAATGGGGACACTAGTTCTGGTGACTGAGGGTTCTCAAGGGATTCCCTTAATTTGCAGGAATTTCCTCTCACTTCTTGTTTGGCTATGGCACAGGATGTGAAGGGAAATCTCTGCAATGGGACACAGATGGCGAAAAAAATCTCACAAGGGTTATAAATCTCCCTAAATTGAAAAAAAAAAAGTTTTACCTACAGTTCTACTTTATGTTCAAATGTGGAGCTGCCTGCAGCATCAAATAACATAAATACAGTTCTTAACGTTACTCTTCTGATGGGGCCCTTGAAGATGTTGGTGCACATGAATAAGATATGTCTATGGTGTAAGTAGTTATAATCCTGCACCCAGTGGGATGGGCTGGAAAATGTTAGGTATATTTATGGCAATTTCAACAAGCTGGATTACGAACCAGAAGGGAGAGGCTAATTTGAGCCTAGAAGAACAGTATAAACAAGGTCTGTGCCCTGCATAACTGTGGGCCAAAGACCCTCTCACCGTTCTCCCTTGGGATCTTGTCAGCGACTAGCCAAGATGTTTGAGAGGCCCACTTTAATGTCCTTAAGCTGACTGGTGGAAAAGATGGTGTAGGCTGTAGCGGTAGGACACCTCACTTGCTCCTGCAGCAGGCCTGGACAGCAGCAATCTGGATCAATAGTTGATGGTTCAGGCTAACATTGAAGCGACTGACAGGGCAAACTTTGTATGACTCAGTCCAGCAGTCTGTGCAGTGATCAAGCAGCACCTTATCACGGTATTGGCCAGTATTGGTAACAGCACTCTTCATTCCTCATGACAGCAATCTCCAACTTCTCCCCACTCTCTTCTCAGGCTTTCCTTTTATACCCATCCTTGTCCACTCTTCCTTCTCCCAGATACACTTGGATATAGTAGTTCTTTCACACAGCAATGGTAACAACTCTGCTTACTGCCCAAACTACATTTCCAAGCGTTTTAAGTTCAAACCCAATAGTAAGCATATCGGCTATCGCATCTTGTGGAAGAAAAAAAATCCTGCATAGTTCAGTGACATTAAGTCTGGTTACAAATACAGGCCTAATCTTGGAACTTTCAATAAACAACATCATTTGCCTGCCCTGTGTTATGGCCTCAGATTGTGTAGCATGAAGTTGCGGACAGTGTGTACGTTGTGTCCAGGCTGTGAAGGTGCAGAAAAAAAAATCCTGCATAGTTCAGTGACATTAAGTCTGGTTACAAATACAGGCTTAATCTTGGCACTTTCAATAAACAACATCCTTTGCCTGCCCTGTGTTATGGCCTCAGATGGTGTAGCATGAAGTTGCGGATGGTGTGTACGTTGTGTCCAGGCTGTGAAGGTGCACTGACAGATACTGGGACAGGAAAAAATGTGATTCTGTCTCATCAGAGCTGTGGATTATGGCTACTAAAAGAGTGAGTTGGCTTTCTGGACACCACTCCACAGAAGGCTTTTTTTGCATAGGAGCCTGGATAAAGGTGGGGTTCTTGGAGTGATGGAAAGGTGGTCGGAATGTTATGCTAAAAGGCCTGTCTCTTTCTCTTGCCATTTGGTACTAGAATTCATGTTTTTGAATAAAGCATAATTTATACTTTTGTAATTTTTTTATGGAGGTACTGGACTGTTCCCAGAAATAATAGATCTTTTGTATTTTTGTGCAGTACAGTATATATTTTTGAGGACATTGTGGAGTAGAGTCTAAGCCAGGTTTTTGTTTACAAACTTTTTTAATAGAATTGCAAATGGTGGTACAAAGTGATTGACATTTTACATTAGCATAGAACAGTTAAGTACAAAAATGTTGTCAAAAATTGTGGAACTTGACAATGATGGTCAAAATGGTAACAATGTATCAATCACATTATAAGATGAGGGTGGTGGTGTTCGATACTTGTATATTTTCAAATCTAGAATATAAAAACATCAATATTGACTTATCCTTGCGTATACAATTAAGGGTTGGTAGGGGGTTTCATGCAAAAATAGTGCAATGATCTGACCACGGTGACCATTTCTTATCGTGATAGGGAATAGTATTGTTAGGTACCTGGTAGTTGAGCCTGACTGGTAGAAGGAGACCTCTCTTAAGCGCTGGTTCAGGAGCCACTGGAAGTGGGAACAGTGGTCTCTTGAGCACAGTGGGTAGGAGGGCCTAATGCAGGTTCCAGCAGAAGCAGATGATGGTCTGGAAGGATGTCCCTCAGGGATGGCTGAGCTGCGGATGCAGGTAGGCAGATGCAGGCCGGAAGGCAGGCAGGTAGCTGAGAAGGCAGCGGCAGGATGCTTGGCAAGTAGGCTGGAAGCAGCGTCACAGGACACAGGCAAGGCAAGGTCAGACAGTCCGTTCAGCAGGAGATCAGGCAGGTATGAGCAAAAGAGATGATCCAAGAATAGTCAGGCAGGCAGGAGTTCGGCAACAGGTAATCAAGATAAACAAGGTCAGACAAGCCGGGTCGGATTGGAGACTGGAGAATAGTCAGACGTAGCTGGGTCACTAGCAAATACAACAAACAGGCGGAATACAGGAACTCAGGTACAGAGCTGCAGACGAACAGCATCTGACAGAAGCACCTGTCATTCTTTTAAAGGGCCCTTGGCGCCAAAACAGCGCTAGCGCGAACGGGCGCGCGCACTTGCGAACGCGCGTACGGGCACACGTGGGAGCTCTCCGGCGCCCCCTGGTGGGGAATTAAGCAGAATTGTCCTGGAAAGGCTCCTTGTGCACCTGCGTGCACGCATATTTGCCCGACGGCCACTGATATGCCCTTGACAAGTATGCTATAGGGTATTAAAGAGTTTTTTTCACTCTGCTTATGGAATCTATCCGGAGTTCAAGTTGGGAGAGAGGTATCGTTTGAGCTTTCCAATGTAAGGCAACAACCCAATGGATAGCAACACAAATTATATGAATTAATCTTATCTGCAACGTAGTCGCCTCCTGGATTGGAGCAAATAACAAACATTAGGTTGGGGTAAGAGAGAGTTGAGCGCCTGTTATTTCAGAGCTAAAGGTGTCCAGCTTTCTCCAAATCGGAGACACATGAGAACGATCCCAAAAGAGATGGAAAAATGTACATAAGGAGTAACAACCTCTAAAACATAGTGTAAATACCATGGGAAAGATAGAGTGGATCTTAACTGGGGTCTGATACAATCTCATGAGAAGTTTTAGGGCCGTTTCTCTTATGTTAAGGGACCTTGTGCATTTCCTTAAATTATGTGTACAGTCACGTCAATTCAAGATACCATGCTCCAAGGAACATTCATTTTCCCACTTTGCTCTGTATGGTAGGGAGTCTTAAGCCAGGTTTTTAATGGTCAGATTTGACATGTAAAATACAAACAGTTGACAACACTCTACACTGTTGTATGGGAAGTTTTTTTCATAATATTACTCATCTTCTCCCCCTCCTGCAATAATAGTCCTCTTTCTTTCTTTAATACCATAAATATGAATGTTCAGATACCCTAAATGTTTTGTCATGTTGATCTGCCAGCTGAAGATAATGATGCCCGAAGATCACCAGATTGTGTGTTCATACCTGATCTGACCTCAGGACAGCTTTAGGCAAGTCATTATCCATAATATGTTGTGAATAGGATTTTGCGCAAACACGTATAAATCAATAATAATCATACATAAGTGTGTCACGTGATCTGTGTGCAACCATTAATAAAAAATCCATAACAAGTGTCCAATAGTGGTGAAATAATATTAGATACTGGCTCCTGACTTCTAGCCAAACAATAATGTGATCAATCAGCTGTGTGACGTGGCTTTGGTGATGGTGTTTCCAGAAATACACAACTAGACTCGTTCCCTCTGTGTGAGTGCTCCCATTGCCCTTACCTGAAGGGGCTTAAGATAAAGCCTTGATGTGAATCGTCTGGAGATGTCTATTCTCCAAGTTGCCAGGTGATGTCCTCTGGTTCCAGGTGAAAGTATACCTTGGCTGCTTCTTAATGGAGGTAATTCTGTATCCTGGACTTCAAGCCAACTAAAAAGGAGAGAAAAGACAGGGGGCTCCCAATGGTGTAATAGTAGCGCAGAGGTCCTAGCACAAATTATTATCCATAATATATTAACAGTAGTAACAGTGTTTTGTGCTTTATGCATGGTGACCCTGGTAGCTTGGCAATACTCTCTTTGGTTCATAAGGTATAGCACCTCTCTGTATTTCGTACCATATATTGGTATACTACAGGTGTGTGAGGCACATGGTTGTGGTGGGGTCATGACACTGATAATGGGCTTTGCATTTAATGCCAATCTCCTTCTTTGTAGACTTGCTGTATCTGCATCCTGCTATCTGAAATCTCGTACTTAATATAATCATTTTGGGGACTTAGAAAGTATGAAGGCTGTAGTAATAGTAATGCAAAAGTGGGCATTACTTTTTTATTAACTTACATAGGTTGTTCAACTTCATGAAAGTAGAGCAACTCTTTCTCTATAGTAGCCCTTCTTCTTCTTTTTCATTGCAGGTAAATGATGGATTCCAAGCAGAAGCAATGTGCCATTATTGAGTTCTTGACGAAGGACAGGTGCAGGCTGTTCAACATCCACAGAAGGCTATAGAACGTATATGAAGATGACACTATCAACAAAAGTCACCAATAACAAGATATTGCTCTTGTTAATGGTGTCATCTATATAAACATTCTGTAGCCTTCTGTGGATATCAGACAGCCTGTACCCCTCCTTCATCAAGAACTCAATGATGGCACATTGCTTCTGCTTGGAATCCATTATTTACCTGCAATGAAAAAGAAGAAGACAAATTATTATAGAGGAAGAGCTAGTCTACCAAAATAGGAAATTTGAACAACCAATGCAAGTTAATAAAAAGTTATGCCCACTTCTGCATCACTTCTGGTGCAGCCCTCATATTATTTTACTGGAAGAAAAGTTGATGCTCGAAACAGATTTTCAGGTAGTAAGTCAGTCAACTTTTAATTTAAACATGCTTGGAACAAGGACAAATAAAAAAATAAAGGGGGGGGGGGGGATACTCTATGGACCACTTTATTTTCTGCTATCTCTCTTCTATGTTTTTATGTCTCTATAGAAACAATGGAAAGCACTAAACGTAATGAAGGAAAACCACTTCATTACTTATTTGAATTCATAATGCAAATAGAAAAATGAATACATTAGCCTTGCTGATCTTTATACAAATAAAGATGAGATTAGATTTGAGTAAACAAAATGATTTCGTATCCTGGTTGTTCTATGGTATCAAAACCCAGCACAAACAAATTATGTTCTTTATTGAAAATGCAAAGATTAAAGTGAAACCTTAACATTTTTTAGAAAGTACATATGTATACATGCTGTGAGAACTAGCTTCAAAGGAAGCAGCCACATGCTTAATCTTCTTCTTTTATTAAAAAAAATCCAGAAATCAATGTGTTTTCCAAAACAATAGACCATCAGCCTCTTGGCTTACACATGTCGCACTGCTAATCTGTCCTTACACTTTAGTTCCTTTCCTACACACAGTTCTCTCACAAAAGCATAGTCTATACACTTAGCACCTCTTTGCTGCTCTGGCTCCCACCTGTCTTTTAGGTGGAGCCTTCCTGACTTCTGAGCAAAGACTTCCTCTGTCTGCCAGGGTAGAGCCCAGAACCATAGTCAGGTCTCTACAAAAAGCCCAGCAAAAACCTGCCCAATTAGTGTGCTGGTTGTTCAGGAAACACATACCAAGGATTGGAGACTTTATAAAGCACAGGTTTCTATGAAGTCTCCAGACTCCAGGTCTCAAACGCGGTTTTACCAACCAGTGTGGAAACAAAAAACAGTTTCCTCCATATAAGACAAGCACCCCTGGAGCCCCTCAACCAACCTGGATGAGAATCCTTTGTGATAGAAAGCCCTTTCACACCATGGCAGAGCACTACACTGTCAAAATGTATACTTTCTAAAATACGTTAAGGTCTTACATTAGTCTTGGTGCTTGCGCTTTAATCCCAGCACTTGCAAATGACAACATTTGTCTGCCCTATGGTCTTAGATGGTGCAGAACGAAGTGGTGATTTATTATTAATTACAGGTATTTATATTGCGCCAACAATTTACACAGTGGTTTACATACTGTATGTAAAGCACTGCGTAAATTGTTGGTGCAATATAAATACCTGAAATAAATAATAAATCACCACTTTGTTCTGCACCATCTGAGGCCATAGGGCAGACAAATGCTGTTTTCAGTTGCAAGTGCTGGGATTAAAGTGCAAGCACCAAGACTACTGTAATGTAAGACCTTAACATATTTTAGAAAGTATATATTGTGACAGTGCAGTGCCCTGCCATGGTGTGAAAGGGCTTTCTATCTCCAAGGATTCTCATCCAGGCAAGGGCGGATCCAGAGTCTAATCTTGGGGGGGCACTGCCAAAATTTTTGTGGGCAATTTGTGGGGGAAATGGCTAGTGTTGGCGCTTCAATCATCACGGCACCATAGTTAATATGGTGTCAGGATAATTGAAGCGCATTATTTCTCTTATTACATTGTAATATAAAATGAAATAGTTCAACTCACCAAAATGCAGAATCAGTGGGAGCCCTTAGTGTGTCACTTGCCACCATCACCTGCCTTCAGATGGGGCTTGTCACTTGCTACGTCGCCTGTTATCAGATGCAGATTGTCATTGCCAGTGACCAGTGACAGTGTCCCTGTTGTCCCAGAGTGAGGCCTGCACAGTAATGGCAGTCTTTTAGATGAAGAAATGTGGCAATGCAGGGGGGCGGTGAGAGACAGTGGCATCTCCAGCTTTCATATTTTGGGGGACAGGGACAAAATTAGGGGGTCAAATATAAAATGCAATTATATATACACACACACACACATATAAATACACAGTGTCTTGAAAAAGTATTAGTGTTTGCGGCCAGGTGGAGGGGAGGACAGAGTGGGAGCAGCCAGGTGGAGGGGAGGACAGAGAGGGAGCAGCCAGGTGGAGGGGAGGACAGGGTGGACGTATCCAATTGGAGGGGAGGACAGGGTGGGAGCAGCCAGGTGGAGGGGAGGACAGGGTAGATGCAGCCAGGTGGAGGGGAGGACAGGGTGGAAGCAGCCAGGTGGAGAGCAGGAAAGGGTGGATGTAGCCAGGTGGAGGGGAGGACAGGGTGGGAGCAGCCAGGTGGAGGGGAGGAAAGGGTGGATGCAGCCAGGTGGAGGGGAGGGAAGGGTAGATTCAGCCAGGTGGAGGAGAGGACAGAGTAGATGCAGCCAGGTGGAGGGAAGGACAGGGTGGGAGCAGCCAGGTGGAGGGGAGGAAAGGGTGGATGTAGCCAGGTGGAGGGGAGGACAGGGTGGGAGTAGCCAGGTGAAGGGGAGGAAAGGGTGGATGCAGCCAGGTGGAGGGGAGGACAGGGTGGATGCAGCCAGGTGGAGGGGAGGAGAGGTTGGGAGCAGCCAGGTGGAGGGGAGGACAGGTTGGGAGCAGCCAGGTGAAGGTGAGGTAAGGGTGGATGCAGCCAGGTGGAGGGGAGGACAGGGTGGGAGCAGTCAGGTGAAGGTGAGGAAAGGGTGGATGCAGCCAGGTGGAGGGGAGGACAGGGTGGGAGCAGCCAGGTGGAGAGGAGGAAAGGGTGGGAGCAGCCAGGTGCAGGGGAGAACAGGGTGGGAGCAGACAGGTGGAGGGGAGGAAAGGGTGGATGTAGCCAGTGATAAGGTCCTGTACCTCTATAGAAGCCTGCATCCCGCCCCCCCCCATCCCCCTCGCTCCCACCACCTGGAGGTAAGTTCTTACCTTGGAGGATAATAATAGAATTGCTGGCTCCCTCCACCCGACAGCCTCATGGTCCCTCTTCTCCTCTCTTCCTCTTCTCCCTCCCACTCGGCATGCTAGGTGCTGCAGTTCTCTCAGGGAATCATGCTGGGGCCTGCTGGTATCCGGGACTACATGTCCCATAATCCTCTATCTGCTAGTTTCCCAGCCACTGGCCCTGAATGTAGCCAATAGGAGGGCATTGCCAGGTGAATGCTCAGCTCAAGGAGGAGAAGGAGGGGTGGAAATCCCCCGCAACTGCGGTTCTGCCTGTGTCACTCCCTTCACAGAGTCTGTCAGTTTCGGTGCCACTGCCCCGTGTCAGCAACAGCTGATGGGGGGTTGGCATCAGCACAGCTTGCTCACTATTTTCTCAGGGGAGGGGGCAATTGACCCGTGGCCCCCCCTGGATCTGCCCCTGCTTCCAGGTAGGTTGAGGGGCTCCAGGGGTGCTTGTTTCATATGGAGGAAACTGTTTTTGCAGTTTCCACACTGGTTGGTAAAACCACGTTTGAGACCTTAAGTCTGGAGACTTCGTAGAAACCTGTGCTTGATAAAGTCTCCAATCCTTGGTATGTGTTTCCTGAACAACCAACTCACTAATTAGGCAGGTATTGCTGGGCTTTTTGTAGAGACCTGACTATGGTTCTGGGCTCCACCCTGGCAGACAAAAGAAGTCTTTGCTCAGAAGTCAGGAGGGCTCCACCTACAAGACAGGTGGGAGCCAGAGCAGCAAAGAAATGCTAAGTGTATAGACTATGCTTTTGTGAGAGAACTGTCTGTAGGAAAGGAACTAAAGTGTAAAGACAGATTAGCAGCGCGACATGTGTAAGCCAAGAGGCTGATGGTCCATTGTTTTGTAAACCCTGTGAGGGAAACACATTGATTTCTGGATTTTTTTTTTTTTTATAAAAAAAGAAGATTAAGCATGTGGGTGCATCCTTTGAAGCTAGTTCTCACAACACGTAAACATATGTACTTTCTAAAAAATGTTAAGGTTTCACTTTAATCTTTGCATTTGCAATAAAGAACATAATTTGTTTGTGCTGGGTTTTGATACCATAGAACATCCAGGATACAAAAGCATTATGTTTAGTCAAATCTAATCTCATCTTTATTTGTATAGCAAGGCCAATGTGTTCATTTTTCAATTTGAATTATGAATTCAAAGAAGTAATGAAGTCATTTTCCTTCATTACGTTTAGTGCTTTCCATTGTTTCTATAGAGACATAGAAACATAGAAGAGAGAGAGCAGAAAAAAAACAAGTGGTCCATGGAGTATGCCCCCTTTTTATTTTTATATTTTTCCTTGTTCCAAGCCTGTTTAAATTCACAGTTGACTGACTTACTACCTGAAAATCTGTTTCAAGCAGACTTTTCTTCCGGTAAAATAATATGAGGGCTGCTCAAAAAGTGATGCAAAAGTGGGCATAACTTTTATTAACTTGCATTGGTTGTTCAAACTTCCTATGTTGGAAGAGTAACTCTTCCTCTATAATAATTTGTCTTCTTCTTTTTCAATTCAGGTAAATAATGGATTCCAAGCAGAAGCAATGTGCCGTCATTGAGTTTTTGATGAAGGAGGGGTACAGGCTGTCTGATATCCACAGAAGGCTACAGAATGCTTATATAGATGACACCATTAACTAGAGCAATATCTTGTTATTGGTGATTCTTGTTGATGGTGTCATCTTCATAAAGGTTCTATAGCCTTCTTTGGATGTTGAACAGCCTGCACCTGTCCTTCGTCAAGAACTCAATGATGGCACATTGCTTCTGCTCCGAATCCATTATTTACCTGCAATGAAAAAGAAGAAGGGCTACTATAGAGAAAGAGTTGCTCTACTTTCATGAAGTTGAACAACCTATGTAAGTTAATAAAAAAAAGTTATGCCCACTTTTGAATTACTTTTACTACAGCCTTCATACCTTCTAAGGTTAGTTTTGAACTCTCCTCTGGCTAGGTTGAGGCCACGTTCCCAAAACGATTATATTAATTATGAGATTTCAGATAGCAGGATGACAGGGTACTGACTATAGCTGCAGAGGCAGCTCTCTCATACTGGTCACTGGAAGTTCAACATGGCACCTCATGGCAAAAAACTCTCTAAATACCTGAAAAAATAATTGTTGCTCTACATAAAGATGGCCTAGGCTATAAGAAGAGTGCCAGGACCCTGAAACTGAGCTGCAGCATGTTGGCCAAGACCATACAGTGGTTTACCAGGACAGGTTCCACTCAGAAAAGGCCTTGTCATGGTCGACCAAAGAAGTTGAGTTCACGTGTGATAGACCAACACAACGTGGCACATAATTCTGAAGTAGTAGGAAAATGATAAATGGTAAAATTTTATGCACACAAATATCTGAAAAGTGTGGCGTGCATTTGTATTCAGTCCCTTTACTCTGATACCCCTAACTGAAATCTAGTGGAACCAATTGCCTTCAGAAGTCACCTAATTACTAAACAGAGTCCACCTGTGTGTAATTTAATCTCAGTATAAATACAGCTGTTCTGTGAAGCCGTCAGAAGTTTGTTAGAGAACCTTAGTAAGCAAACAGCATTATGAAGGCTAAGGAACACACCAGACAGGTCAGGGATAAGGTTGTGGAGAAGTTTAAAGTAGGGTTAATAAAAAATATCCCAAGCTTTGAACATCTCATGGGGCACTGTTCAATCCATCATCCGAAAATAGGAAGAGTATGGCACAACTGTAAACCTACCAAGACATGGCCGTCCACCTAAACTGACAAGCCGGGTAAGGAGAGCATTAATCAGAGAAGCAGCCAAGAGGCCCATGGTAACTCTGGAGGAGCTGCAGAGATCCTGTGCAGAGAATCTGTCCAAATATTAGGACAAATATTAGTCGTGCACTCCACAAATCTGGCCTTTATGGAAGAGTGGCAAGAAGAAAGCTATTGTTGAAAGAAAGCCATAAGAGGTCATGTTTGCAGTTTGCGAGAAGCCATGTGGGGGACACAGCAAAAATGTGGAAGAAGATGCTCTGGTCAGATGAGACCAAAACTGAACTTTTTGGCCTAAAAGAAAAACGCTGTGTGTGGTGGAAAACTAACACTGCACATCACCCTGAATTCACTGTCCTCATGGCAGCATCATGTTGTGGGGATGCTTAACTTCAGCAGGCACAGGGAAGCTGGTCGGAATTAATGTGAAGATGAATGGAGCCAAACACAGGGCAATCTTAGAAGAAAACCTGTTACAGTCTGCAAAAGACTTGAGACTGGGGCGGAGGTTCACCTTCCAGCAGGACAAAAACCCTAGACATACAGCCAGAACTACTATAGAATGGTTTAGATCAAAGCATATTCATGTGTTAGAACGGCCTAGTCAAAGTCCAGATTTAAATCCAATTGAGAATATTTGGCAAGACTTGAAAATTGCTGTTCACAGATGCTCTCCATCCAATCTAACAGAGCTTGAGCTATTTTGCAAAAAGAATAGGCAAAAAGTTAAATCTCTATGTGCAAAGCTAGTGGAGACATCCCCAAAAAGAACTGTAGCTGTAATTGCATCGAAAGGTGGTACTACAAAGTACTGACACAGAGGGGCTGAATACAAATGCACGGCACACTTTTCAGGTATTTATTTGTAAAAAAAAATTGAAAACAATTTATCAATTTACTTCCACTTCACAATTGTGTGCCACTTTGTGTTGGTCTATCACATAAAATCCGGATAAAATACATTTATGTTTTGGTTGAAACATGACAAAATGTGGAAAATGTTAAGGGGTATGAATACTTTTTCAAGGCACTGTAAATACTGGGGTATCTTCCTGATATTTGTTAGAGCTGAAGAAGAAGCTTAAATGAACAGCAAAATGTTTTCAACATTGCATAAAAAGTCCAGTTTAGTGTGTCTAAATATTTGCCTGATCAGAGAAAGGATGGAGCACCGCTCACCAACCCAGTGCATGAATATGTGAATGAGTGGTTGGTCACATGTCATCTGATGTGCGGAGTGAAACATGTCAGGGGTAGTGGCTGGTGTGGCACTGGCTGAGGCCACACTCATTAGCATATTCATGCACTGGGTGAGCAGTGCTCCTTCCTTTCTCTGATGATGCTTCTACACCCCTGAATGGTGCATAGTGCGCCCTTCACTGCAACCAGCGGGCAGATCTTTATCTCAGCTTAGACTTTTGGGAAACACTAACGTGAAACAAGTTTACCGATGGGAAAGTCAACGAAAAGTAAAAAATTCTCATCTGCACACTTCTTCCAGGTCATCAACTCAAATAATTAAATCCAGCAAATTATTAGCCAGGCAATTAACATTTTTAGAGGGAGAGGTCAGCCTTTATTTTCTCTCTTTATAGGTTTCCTTTACACAATGGTATTTGGTGTAGAAAAATGCTTCTGTGCTATGGAAAAGGTGTTTCCTTTTATTGCATTAGAAATGATGAAGCCATTGGAAGTATAATTTAGTTAGGGATGATGTACTGCCACATAAGAGTATAGAGGTAGATTCCTACCCAGTTCACCACATCCCAATAATATATTGAAAAAATACAAAAAGAGGGACCCTGGGATTGTACGGGTGGGGGGGTAGGAAATAATGATAAGTAAATAAGTGTGGGGGAAGGAGAAAGTAATGGGTAATGTGATTGGTATGACAAGTGCCCAAGGGTAATAAAAAATATATACTTTATTTGAAATATACCAAAACAGTATTTAAAACAATGAACAGTCCATACAAAATACCTAGACCATATAAATGAGCATTCTGACTAAAAGAAGCATACATATATGTGGTACGTAGGAACCCAACATGTTTCGGAAACCCCTGAAGAAGGAATTGCATTGTTTATCCGAAACATGTTGGGTTCCTACGTACCACATATATGTATGCTTCTTTTAGTCAGAATGCTCATTTATATGGTCTAGGTATTTTGTATGGACTGTTCATTGTTTTAAATACTGTTTTGGTATATTTCAAATAAAGCATATATTTTTTATTACCCTTGGGCACTTGTCATACCAATCACATTACCCATTACTTTCTCCTTCCCCCCACACCTATTTACTTATCATTATTTCCTACCCCCCACCCGTACAATCCCAGGGTCCCTCTTTTTGTATTTTTCCATTGGAAGTATAAGGTGGTTTGGGGGTCATATATGATCAATAAGGATTTAAAGGATGGCCAGTGTCCTATTACAGCAAGGGAAGACAAGCTTGGTGCTGTAGATGGCATCATGAAGTCAGAAAACATGAACAACAGTCTAATTGAGTCCAGCAAACTGAGTCAGTCCCTGGCTTCCTATATGACTTGGGTACTGCAACAGTGAGCTCTTCTATTTGCTCTTCATTCTCATCCAGGGGTTTTGGGTGTTCCTGCCCATATTCCTGTTCCATCCATCATAAAAAATATGTAAAAACTGAACTCTGAAGCAACTTTTGCTTTATCTCTGGCTATATCCTTTTCACAGAAGTCACTCATCTCAGCATAATTTCAAATTCTTCTCAAAATGGATAATATTTGCTGTGCCTTGGTGCAGAAGAGCTGTCACCAAGGCACAGCAAAAACAGGACAACCCTTCCAGCTTCACAAACAACACCGTCTCCAGTGACTCAGTACATTACATGCAGTGCCATGAAATTACTAGCATGCATGTGTACTCCTTATAACATGTACGTGTAAACTTGGTCACACCAGAAGGATTCAGGTAAACTACTGCCTATAATGTGTGCAGTAAGCCAGAACATAGCTTCCCAAAAGGGTTTCAAGTACAGACATGACCCCCACAAGTGTAGCATTGTGCCAGCTTGTCTACCACAGCACCAACAACGGGATGGATAATTAGGTAACATCTTTTGTATTCTGTCAAAGTGGATAATGAGGAAAAGGTGTGTTGGATAAGTATGCCGTAAACAGTTGACATCGCTTGAGAGCAATTATTTTTCTGGAGACACAAAGACTCTATAGGAGTCAAGTCTCAGAAGATTAGGCCTTGTTTAATAACCTAATTCACAGCCAGTAGTAGATGGTGCAAGTGTTGGATAAAAATGTGAGATCCAAATCCACAACAATTCCCACACCAGGGGAAAAACAGGCAGGCTCAGCACAGACTTGCACTTGGAAGGCTGCTCCCTGGAGATATGAAGGAATGTCTGCACAATACAAACACAAACACAGAGCGCCACTCTAAGTGCAGTATGAATATAAAAACACAGGTTTATTCAGACAAATAGCAACTTACAATGTGCATGAGGTAAAACGCTTGTCAAACCCACCAGGGGTCAGGGAGATCGCTGCACAGGGAACAGAGGGGCAACACAGACGCATCCACTCAGTTGTACAAGATGGCCGGATGGTGTGCAGTGTGCAGGGGCATGCAAATTCTTGTGGCTGTGGAGCACCAAACACCGGCGGCAGAGGCTGGCGTCAGTGCTAGGGGCGGGAAGGCAGCATGTGGCTGACACGATTCAGAGCTGCCCAGAGCTGCCCATGGCTCCTTTGTCAAGATTAGATTTTGAATGAGAAAACCAGTCAAGAACACGTGTCAATATTGTAGCCATATAATACAACTTCATTTGTCGCAGCCCTGCCCCTAACCAGCTTACGTTTTACCAGTATTTCATAGCGTATACAAGGCGACAAGTTGGATATAGTGCAATAAGGCTGTGCATAATAACTGCAAAAAAAAAAATATATATTGTTAAGGAAATGGGAAGAGTTTGATAAAGATAAAGAAAAGAAGCCAATATGTCCATTTTATAAAATACAATCCTACCCTTTCAAGATGATCTAGTCCTATCAGGGCTGGGTATCACAGACTGGAGGTATATGGCCAAAGCTTTGACATAGATCTTTAAATCCATATTTATCAAAGAGATAGGCCACTAACTTGGGCATTAAGTAGAGTCCTTTTATTCTTTTGGGATAAGGGTATTGAGAGCCTCTTAAATCTGGTTAGTAAACAGATCGAGGAAACATTTCATACAGGACACAGAGGACTCTGAAACTGCTTATAGAAAGCACCTGTAATCTGATGGGTCAAGGGCTTTTGCCAGATAGGAGGTATTTGACACATTAGTTAGTCAATTGAGAAGGGAGTTAATAAACTCTTTGCCTTCTGAATCGAGAGACAAGGTAGAGCTGTGCATTTAAGAAAGTCTGTGACCTTAGGCAAATGTAAAGAAACAGATGCTATCTGTTCCAAAGCATGAACCATCCCCTTCATTTGGGCAACACATTTTAGCAATATATAATCTGGTTTAATCAATAAAAGTGTGGTGTTGCGCTAATCCGGGACAGGCACTCTATGTTTTCATTTGCATCACGAGCTCGCTGCTCGTCGGATCTCCGCCCGGTATTATGCTTTTTATGTGAGTACATGTATGTTTTAAATAAAATTTGAATGGTTATCAAACAATACTATACCATTGTGGGATCTTCCTTTCTGGTTTATCTCGGTGACCCCGGGACACTACTTGGAGAGACGTACGTCCGTAAAGGAGACAAGCCAGGACAGGATTGTATCACCACCGCCCCCACTGTTTGCTGACTCCATGGTATTAACAACTAAAGGCTGCTATGCCTAAAAAGTGGCTAAATGCGAGTACCCCATTACCCTCAGGTAAGGGGCCACTGCCCACCAGTGTGTGCCGTGTTGCATGAAGAGAGATCAATCACTATTGTCACATTTATCAGGCACCGAGTGGATCACATGCATATATAATTTACTGGACTTTGTATTAGAACATTTTAAGTGAAACACTGTTTTTTGCACGTTTAGTAGTGGACTGTATATCACTTGATTTGTTATGTTTTAAGAGCACTATTCACGTTGCATTTACACACCTGGTTATGTGTTGAGTTATACCAGGTGCACATTAGTCCAGTCAGCGACTGCAATATTTTTAGAGCTGATTTTCACTTTTATATTTTTTTGTATAAGGGTGTAATTTTCACTTTCATGAGCACTAGTCACGTTTTATTTCTATTTGTATATACATTTGTTTAGTATATATCTGGTTATCATTTTTAGCCATAATTTTTTATGAAATAGTTTTTTGATCATGCTTTTATGATATATACACAGTTTTAGTCACTCTCGGATAGAGGTTTAAATTATCACAGTCACATACAAGCATTCATGCTATGTTCTATTGCAATATATCTGCACTTTAGAGACACCCACCATCACTGTGTTACCACATCTAAGTTATCTGTTTTTTTACATGTATAGAAAAGGATTTGCACAACACCACACTTTTATTGATTTTACCTCAGTTAGGGGCAGGCTGTACCCTACCCGGTGTAGGCTGCTTTTCCTTATTTTAGAAACATTGCTATTCTTTATTTCCTTTTGTCCCTTTCCCCCATTTTACGATAGCGCAGGAATACCCCCCATCTGTTTTACATATAATCTGGTTTGCTTCATTTGTATTGACTGGGCCAATGCCTTCTACATTTATTTCCAAACTCCCATATAGCCCTTTGAGCACAATCTTTATGTTTCAAAAAAGCTTGATCCAAAAGGGAATGAAGCTCCACTCTCTTTTTCTGCAAGATCTAAAAAGGTAAATGCATCTGAGAGCTGTTTATGACGGGTTTCTAGAGTTTGGATCTCTTTAAGTAGAGGAACACTGTAGAGGCTCTCTCTCTTTAAATGGGCACCATGAGATATAGGGACTCCACTTAGCACACACTTCAAAGCTTCCCATTGCACAGGGCGTGGGGGCATATAAGCTTCATGTAAATCTGTAAATGATTTCGAGCAAAACACAAACGTGAAGGAAAAAAACAAATAACCTTAAATTCCTATACGTGACCTATGTGAATACCAGTGCTAAGTCACCAGTGGAGGTTAAAAATAATAAAATGCACAAATGCAATAACCAGGTGCAATGCTGAAATATAGTGGGAATACTTTGCAGGTAATCCAATATGCTGATGCTAATAGGTAACATAAACAGTTCAATGTCGAGAATATATCTTCAATATGTGAGACATCTGTAGTGTTCTTATAGAAGTAGCTTGATGAATGGATTTTCTTGTTAAATATATTTATTGAGTTTTCACAGAAGAAGAAATAAAATGATACAATACATGGATACATATCAATCATCAGAAGATCTTTGCAGTATGATAAAAATGATAAATAAATAAGTTAATAAAATAAAGTAATTTTAGAGATATCTTACAACCATATTTACTATACACTAGTTGGGATTCTAGATTTAGGATTAGAGAAATAAATCAAGTTACTAGATTAAGTATCCATAGGAATATTTTAGAAAATAATAAAAGAAAAGGAGAGGGTGGAGAGATAAAGATGGAAAGAAGGAAAGAGTTTCCCGGGATGATGATCCAGCTCTCATTAGGTATAAAAATATAATATATATTTCAGTAATAATATGATATATATCTTAGTGTGGTAACAACAGAGATTGGTCAAAATCTGTAGGGAGGTAGTTTTTAACCCATGGTTGCCAAATTTTGCGAAATTTATTTATAATGATGAATGGATTTTCATTCTAGAGGCAATTTTTTGTTCAAATGAATAATAAATTGATACCATTCCAGTATTAACCTTATAGGGTAAAACATTATCGTTATTTGGATCGCTGAACGGATCGTACAAATATGGATATACTTGTTTCACAACCCGGACCCCACAAATATGGCGCCTGAGCCACTTCCTGTCATTCACTATAAATGGGCTGCTGTTTCGTCATTATGGGCAATAAGGAGAAGGAGACATTGCCTTTCATTCTTCTCTCCCTCTGCTGAGATGCTTATGTTATGCTGCATCATTCTCCTCCGGCCAGCAGGGGGAGAGACAAAGCCAAACACGCCCGTAGACTTTTATGCAACAATGGCCCGCAGAAGAACATCTCAAAGGACTGCCCCTTCTGTAATATTCATTCTGTATGCGCTCTTTGTTCCCCCGCCCCCTCCGCTACCATCCTCATTTTCTTTTGGACAGTTCATACACAGTCGGTGTAGGACCAGCATCGCCATCATGAATGAGCTCTGGCAGTATAGTCCCAGCACACTCAGTAGATTTAAACTGCTCCCTGATGCACTTGAGGGGGTCTTGCTACTGTTTATGCTGATCTGGACATCAAATGTCATTTTAGGCCTACAGTAGTTCTTACCGTTGATCATTTTGTATGTGTTATTCCATTTTATGCTTAACCATTGTGTGTGACAATACATCAAGTTTGCCTTTACTACCTGGTTTGGTGCCTGTTTTCTTTGAAATAACACTACTATTGGGTACTAAGTATTACTTTCAGTGATTTCCTGTGATATTGTATGTTTGTACATTCAATTAAGCCAATCAGTGATTCCATGCTCCCTTGTAAATATTGGTGCTATCTCTTACTGTGTACATTGCGTAGCATGAAAATAAATGCCAGAATTTAATCTATGAAATACTCAATAAAAAAATAATGGAAATCACAAGCAAATGATGATCACAGCCTCATTATATGAATCACGGATGATAGCTATCCCACAATGAGACCCGCTTAGATATAGCAAAATAAAATAAATGACTGAAAAATGCATATAAAAAAGTGCATATATACAAATGAAAAAAGTCCATAAATTCATAAAGTGCTGTGGTGCAATAACCAAAAAAAAGTCCTATATCCAGTGACATCAGCAAACTGTATATAGATTCTTTGTTTTTGAATCACCCCTATATGCAAGTTCTTATAGTATAGGTGATATTCCTCCACCAGGTGTGCCCTCACCTCAGGGTTGCGATCAACAAATGGTCAATATGCTCCTTATATGGACCACCTCAAGGTATAGTATGGAAATGAAGACATGCGTTGGTCAATTCGCTCCTTTTCCTATTATTCCAGCCATCATGCTCAAAACACTTAGAAGTTATGACCACTCCTGCACTGTATGGTAATCTTCCAGGTTCTATGCACTTTCTTCTGAATCACCTCCTCAGGCAGTTACCAAGAAGGAGAACTATACATAGTGCTGAATCTTTATAAAACTCTCAACCTTTATTAAAACTATATTGAATGCACTCAATTTATTTTAAAAGGTGCTTACAAGAGCACCACACTGTAATACTCATGGATCCATTCGCAAATAATAGTAAAAATCTTGGGTTGGCTTACCGCTGTGGCTGCTCCTGTGTCTCTGCGTGACGACCGCCAGTCCCCTCCCCTATGCGTTACGCCATAGGTCATGTGGCTCCCTCAGGGGTATGTGGCTGGGCGTCACGCTATAATCCTATTTATATTTTGGCATCAGGCTCCATTTTCTAGTAGATCCCGGCTATGTATTTAGCCTGCGCAATTTTTTTCAGCTTTTAGACCTCTAGTATCTGTGTTTATTCTAATCCAAATACATGGAATTGGTACCAAATTGGCATTTATTGTTTATTCCAGACGCCATTTTCCCATGGAGTCTTTATATGTAACTCAGCTTGTAATCCAATCTCCTGATTTTTACTAACAATTAAAAATCTAAAACAATACCTTTTACAATATTTATTATTCACATTAGCAAATAATTTTGTGACAAGACTGAATTATTGCTGTTCACAGTCGCTCTTCATCCAATCTGACAGAGCTTGAGCTATTTTCTAAAGAAGAATGGACAGAAATGTCACTCTCTAGATGTGCAAAGCTGGTAGAGACATCCCCAAAAAGACTTGCAGCTGTAATAGGGAAAGGTGGTTCTACAAAGTATTGACTTAGGGGGGCTGAATACAAATGCACGCCACACTTTTCACATATTAATTTGTAAAAAAATTAAAAACCATTTATTATTTTCCTTCCACTTCACAATTATGTGCCACTTTGTATTGGTCTATCACATAAAATCCCAATAAAATACATTTACATTTTTGGTTGTAACATGACAAAATTTGGAAAATTTCAAGGGGTATGAATACTTTTTTAAGGCACTGTAAGTAAACAACACAATTGTTATTTTATTATAGTTATTACAGAATTTTTTTTTTTTATACGAATAAACTTTATTGACCATATGTAAGTATACAAAATGTTTTTTCTATAATTATTACAGAACATTTTTTGGTTTATAAGAATAAACTGTATTGACTATATGTGATTACAGTATACAAACCATTTTTTTTATTTGCTATTTATTATAGATAAAATTTATATTATACTGTATACTGTAACCTGTTTTTGGTTTATAAGAATAAAAACATTGACCATACGTAAGTTCACAAAGCTTTTTTTACTACAATTATTACAGAACATTTTTTTGGTTTATAAGAATACATTTTATTAACCATATGTAAGTAAACAAAACATGTTTTTCTATAATTAGTACTGGACATTTTTAGGTTTATAACAATAAACTTTATTGACTAAATGTGAGTACAGTATACAAACAATTTTTTGCTATAATTTATAGTCTAGATAAACTTAGTATTATAGAACGTGTTTTTCATTTATAGGAACAAACTTTATTGACCATATGTAAGTGCACAAAGCTTGTTTTACTATAATTGTTACTGAACTTTTTTTGGTTTATAAGAATAAACTTTATTAACCATATGTAAGTAAAGTATATACAATTTTTTTTATTTACTATGATTACTACATAACCTTTTTTGCTTCATAAGAATAAACTTTATTGAGGATATGTAAGTATACAAAACTTATTTTTATTATAATTATTACAGAACTTTTTTTTGTTTATAAGAATAAACTTTATGAACCATTTATATGTATACAAAATGTTTTTTTCTATAATTATTACTGAGCTTTTTTTGTATATAAGAATAAACTTTATGAACCATTTATATTTATACAAAATGTTTTTTTTTCTATAATTATTATAGAACATTTTTTGTTTCATAAGAATAACCTTTATTGACTATATGTGAGTAAAGTATACAAACCATTATTTTTTTGCTATTATTTATATTATCAGAGTTACCTTTCCCTTATACGTATTTCATCAACGTAATAAGCTGTTCCTAAAGTTCAGCTTTAACTAACAATTGCACACGTATGATAAACCATAACATATTTGAAATATAGTTACATGCTACATTCACCCCCAAATATTTCCTACCATCATGAATAATATTCTATATGCCCTACAACCACTATATCGCATATCTACAGGTAAGAGTGCTAGGACTAGCGTTTTTGCTTCCCCTCTTCCTGCTGCAACTAAATACTATTTATTACTATTTTATTATACCCTAGATATGTCCAGATAGCTGCTCCTGATGAGTGGACAAACTTCCACGAATTGCGTCGAGCATTACAACCAAACATTCACAATTTTTGACATGTCACAACAAATATGCATCTACCATGGGCATTTTTAGTGTTTAAGTCATCAGTTTGATTTTAATATAATATTGATTATGTATACACATGTTGGGTGCAATGCTGATGATACTGTTATTTACCTATGCTACAATGTCTAACATGTCATTATGCTACTATAAATATGTTTTACTGTCATGTTTTACCTACGCTGTACCATATCTACTGATTATATGTGAGTATCATCGAGTGCACTTTGTTATTCATGTGGTATCAATAAATCTTACTGTTTTTCTACATCTGATGACACAGCCTGCCCCTAGTGGTGTGTTTCATATAAAGTCCCAATTGTCCCCTTTCCCCTAACCTCCCCCTACTTTTCTCGTAAACCATAACATATATCTAAAGTCTACTTAAAATGAATAGATTGCTCATAATTGTATCATATTTACTTCAGTCACAAAGCGTTCACCTCCACCGGCTCTCTAAGACGAGGTCTAGTTTTTCAGGTGACCCAGAAGTCGGTTACACAATGGACAACCTTGAAGAACTGATTTCTTAGTTTTGTCGTTGCATAAATTGTAAAAACAGAATGTAGACCTGGAAAAACGTTCAATATAAAAATATACCAAGGGCCCAACAGCTGCAAATATCCTCCAATTATATATGTTATAATATACAGAACCCAGATCAAGATACAGACAAATATAAACCTTATTGTCCTCTGGTAGGAGTCCATACTGCTTGTTGCATTTCCACAGTTGTTCATTCTATTTATGTGCAAGCAAAGTGAAATAATGAGCAGGAATGAAGTCAGGAAACCCATTAGAAGTGGACACACATTCCAAAATAAGTAAAAATATGACATTGTCTGCTTTTGTTTACAGTCTAAAATATCATTTTGTGTTGAGTTCCTAACAAAAGTGATATTATGATCCAAGAAATGCATCAATGAAAATCCTAAAGACAATACCCCACAGGCAAAAATCAGGTAGATGACCCTACTCGATATGATGGCCTTCAGACGTAGGAAGAAGACATTGTTAAAGGTGGAGATCTTAAAGTAGATGAAAAGGGAGTACATGCTTGTCATGCAGATGCCAAAACAAGCTAAGGAATTCAACATGAATTCAAACAATTTTGGGAAAGACTGAAGAGTCTCTGGAAAGTAAAACATTGAAAAAAAATGCAAGAGACAGGCAGTGGTAAAGAAAACCTTTGATATCTCAAGAGAGGTGATGATTTTGTCAACAGCCATTATTGATCTTTCCTTCAGCCAGTCCATGACATTAACAGCCACAATAAATGCTTGCATTATCAGATTTGGCAATACCAATATTCCAATGCAAACATATGGGGGCAGATATTGCATTAACATATTTTCATAATGGTCTTGCTTTGTCAATTTTGCCATCTTTGCAGTCATATACAGGAATAGTCTGTACTGAAAGGATAGAGCTGTTCTTTATATAATAATAGAAAATAGCTCTATTAAATCTATGATGCAAATAGTAATGAAAGCACATTTACTCTGTTGATCTTTACACAAATAAATGAGATGGGATGAAATGACAGTAAATCTGACACATGGAAACACTGATGGATGTTGTTATAAGATACTAGAGCACAGGGTGGAAAAATTATTTTGTTTATTGCAAGCTATGAGATTAAATGAAACACAATATATTATAGTGTTTATACAAGTGTGTGTGTATATATATATATATATATATATATATATATATATATATATATATATACAGTGGGGACGGAAAGTATTCAGACCCCCTTAAATTTTTCACTCTTTGTTATATTGCAGCCATTTGCTTAAATCATTTAGGTTCATTTTTTTTTCCTCATTAATGTACACACAGCACCCCATATTGACAGAAAAACACAGAATTGATGACATTTTTGCAGATTTATTAAAAATGAAAAACTGAAATATCACATGATTCTAAGTATTCAGACCCTTTGCTGTGACACTCATATATTTAACTTAGGTGCTGTCCATTCCTTCTGATCATCTTTGAGATGGTTCTACACCTTCATTTGAGTCCAGGTGTGTTTGATTATACTGATTGGACTTGATTAGGAAAGCCACACACCTGTCTATATAAGACCTTACAGCTCACAGTGCATGTCAGAGCAAATGAGAATCATGAGGTCAAAAGAACTGCCTGAAGAGCTCAGAGACAGAATTGTGGCAAGGCACAGATCTGGCTACGGTTACAAAAAAAATTTCTGCTGCACTTAGGGTTCCTAAGAGCACAGTGGCCTCCATAATCCTTAAATGGAAGACGTTTGGGACGACCAGAACCCTTCCTAGAGCTGGCCGTCCGGCCAAACTGAGCTATCGGGGGAGAAGAGCCATGGTGAGAGAGGTAAAGAAGAACCCAAAGATCACTGTGGCTGAGCTCCAGAGATGCAGTCGGGACATGGGAGAAAGTTGTACCATCACTGCAGCCCTCCACCAGTCAGGCCTTTATGGCAGAGTGGCCCGACAGAAGCCTCTCCTCAGTGCAAGACATATGAAAGCAAAAAAAACACCTGAAGGACTCCAAGATGGTGATAAATAAGATTCTCTGGTCTGATGAGACCAAGATAGAACTTTTTGGCCTTAATTCTAAGCGGTATGTATGGAGAAAACCAGGCACTGCTCATCACCTGTCCAATACAGTCCCAACAGTGAAGCATGGTGGTGGCAGCATCATGCTGTGGGGGTGTTTTTCAGCTGCAGTGACAGGACGACTGGTTGCAATCGAGGGAAAGATGAATGCGGCCAAGTACAGGGATATCCTGGACGAAAACCTTCTCCAGAGTGCTCAGGACCTCATACTGGGCCGAAGGTTTACCTTCCAACAAGACAATGACCCTAAGCACACAGCTAAAAAAATGAAGGAGTGGCTTCACAACAACTCCGTGACTGTTCTTGAATGGCCCAGCCAGAGCCCTGACTTAAACCCAATTGAGCATCTCTGGAGAGACCTAAAAATGGCTGTCCACCAACGTTTACCATCCAACCTGACAGAACTGGAGAGGATCTGCAAGGAAGAATGGCAGAGGATTCCCAAATCCAGGTGTGAAAAACTTCTTTCCCAAAAAGACTCATGGTTATATTAGATCAAAAGGGTGCTTCTACTAAATACTGAGCAAAGGGTCTGAATACTTAGGACCATGTGAAAAATTTAAGGGCGTCTGAATACTTTCCGTCCCCACTGTATATATATATATACAGTACAGTATACCAGGGATGAGTCCCTGATGGTAAATACGTGTCACAATTGTTTTGGTTGTGGTTCCTTTAAGGGGTGCGGCAAGAGAGGCAGCTTTGATTGCTCAGGATTAACCCACCTGTAAGGACGGCCTGAAAGAGCAGCAAGTGTTTGTGAGATATTTTTTGGAGCTGGACTCTGCTTGGCTCTGTGACCTTATTGAGATCCCTGGAGCAGGTGGGAACTTTAAACCCTGTTGTGGGATAGGACTATACTGGCGGTGAGCCAAATTGTTACATTCACCAGAAGTGTATAGACTGTTGTGTTTGCTTTAAGCTGAAAAAAGCTACTTTGTTTTGCTGTTTGGACAACCGGTTGGGACTTTATATGAGAACGCAAGGCTACCACCGCCAGGTGCCTCCATCCCTGTTAGTTTAAAAAAGAGAAAGGAAGGTGGGACTTTATATGAAGAATGCACCCTTGGAGAAATCACGATATACATGAAAATGGGTAGTAACAACACTATGGGCATGGATGACAACATACGATACAATTGGCAGTCAATAGTTTATTGGTCTAAAAAATAACAATAATAATAATAGTAGCATGATAAAAAAATGACAGGGTCAGTTCATATTTTAGAACATTATGTAGAACCAAGTACATTAGATAGATTGGTATAACAATAATAGTGACACCAACAGTAAAAACATAGTGGGTTAATATCATGCACATCATAGAAAGCCATTTTCATAAAAGCGTGTCTCCCTGATAAAAAATGTATCATAATTCATTGGTACGATCCAGTTGGTAAATATGGTAGTATTGGTAAAGTACAGTATGTGCAGAAAGGCATCTATTGGCTCTACGCGTTTTGTGGCGACTGCCACTCTTCAGGAGCAAGTATGAGAAGGATGTCTATATATATTAAAACACATAATATTAATATGTTGTGTTTCCACTCCACGTCCTCCACGAGGTGTTTGGCGCCGAACGGAAGCGGCGTTCGCCGCTCGTCGTTTTGGTACCCTCTCCTCTCATTGGCCGAGCGTGACGCTGGTGGACACTCCCCACTTACTGGGGTAATTATACTCCTCATAGTGGATCTATGCTCCCTTCAGGGTCTGTCACCCCCATAGTCATGGTGTACTTTGGAATTCACCTACTTCACTATTTATCAGGTAACCTTCTGGTACCCACCCTCCTATCCCCTACCCCTTACCATCACGCTATCTAGTGTTCATAATTCTTTACCTTGGATACTAACTACCCAAGTCTTGGGGTTAACCAGCTATTTACACTTTTTTCTTTTTTTTTTTTTTATTATTCCTACTGGGGGGTTGTATCTACCCCCACACCTTGCACTTAGGTATTTCTTATTACAGTTATTACCAGTCACTCTTTGTACTATACCTATTGTCACACCCTATTCATTTCACCTAATTATTCTTTTTCAGAGATAGTCACACTCCTATGGCACACCACTTTTTTTCTTCTCCCCATCCATGGGGGCCCTTCCCTGGGAAGCATTATCTCCCTCTGGCGATCCATCTACGCCTGGGTTTGTCCACCTCAGCTCCCGGGACTGGTGTCTGTTCCCGGTCGACCTTCCGGCCCTTCACGCCTTCACCTAGTCTCATTGACATATCTGTAAGTAGTTGTAGTAAATTGAGGTATTTTCCCCTCTCCTTTCCCTCTTTATAACAATGATCATACCATTATATTTTATTCTACATATTAATTATGTGTTTTAATATATATAGACATCCTTCTCATACTTGCTCCTGAACAGTGGCAGTCACCACAAAACGCGTAGAGCCAATAGATGCCTTTCTGCACATACTGTACTTTACCAATACTACCATATTTACCAACTGGATCGTACCAATGAATTATGATACATTTTTTATCAGGGAGACACGCTTTTATGAAAATGGCTTTCTATGATGTGCATGATATTAACCCACTATGTTTTTACTGTTGGTGTCACTATTATTGTTATACCAATCTATCTAATGTACTTGGTTCTACATAATGTTCTAAAATATGAACTGACCCTGTCATTTTTTTATCATGCTACTATTATTATTATTGTTATTTTTTAGACCAATAAACTATTGACTGCCAATTGTATCGTATGTTGTCATCCATGCCCATAGTGTTGTTACTACCCATTTTCATGTATATCGTGATTTCTCCAAGGGTGCATTCTTCATATAAAGTCCCACCTTCCTTTCTCTTTTTTTGGATACCAAACATGACATGCTTTAAAATTGCGCACAAACGTGCAGTGGCGACAAACTAAATACTTTTTTAAAAGCCTTTAAAAGCCTTTACAGGTTACCACTTTAGATTTACAGAGGAGGTCTACTGCTAAAATTACTGCCCTTGATCTGACATTCGCGGTGACACCTCACATGCATGGTGCAATTGCTGTTAACATTTGACGCCAGACCGATGCTTGCATTTGCCTTTGCAGCTCTATGGTCAGCTGGCTGACTCACCGGCTGCATTCTCAGGTTCCCTGTTGAGACAGGAGAGCCAGAGAAAAACACGGAAGAAGGTGGGGGGGGCATTCCCTCCCACTGCTTGTAAAAGCAGACTAGAGGCTAATTATCCACTAGGATTGCTTTTACATGAAAGCCGACCGCTGGCTGAAAAGAATGATACCAAGATGATACCTAAACCTGCAGGCATCATTCTGGTATAACCACTCAAAGTCATGAATGGTGTACCTGAAGACAAAAAAAATGGTTAACAATAAAACACAGTAAATGGTAAAGTATAAAAAATTGCATACCTGAAAAGCAAACATGATAAAACATAATAACAATAAAACATTGCAGAATAGAGTACAGTAAAAAAGAGCAGAACAATAGAGACAGAATAGAGAGAGAACAATAAAACGACAACTATTTTTTTTTGTTTTATATATTTTTTTATTTATTTTTTTTTTACACTTTTTTTTGTAACTAACTTTTATAACTGTAATCGGTTCCAGGTTCAGGTCTCTCAAAATGCGATGGCATCTTGGGAGACCCTGTGAAAGTGTGCCTAGTCTGTGCAATGCTGTACCCTACGCTAATACTCAACTAGTGAATGGTAGCGTTCAAAACATTCACCAATGCAAAGATCAGGATTGTCAGGACAGGAGGGACAATAATAGCGGGTGTCACGCCTATATCCGCGCTTGCTGCAGACACAACATCTTTTTTGGGGGGGTTCGCTGGGTAGGGGTACTCGGGAGGACAAGAAAATGCCTCTCATGCAGCCGACTGCATTTGGTTGGGGATGTGAATGGGGGAAATACGGGCGCTGCAGAAGCGGTGGGTTCCCAATTAGGATTGGCGAATGCAGCAGGAAGGGCACTATGGGCACGACGGGCCTGTGTTTGTCTTCTTCTTGGTGGCAGCGGGACACTACTTGTTCTTGCCACCTCACCAGCTTGAACTGCACTTATGGGACTCGCCACGTCACCACGTGTTACTGCAGTGCTGGTTTGACTACGACCGGGGTGTACTAGGCCGCTGGTGCTTGCCAGTTCACCAAAACGCTACCAAAAAAACTGTTAGCGATCGCAGGGATCAGGCCTGACACTGCGAACGCTGCAGTTAGTGTTTTGTAAGTGACAGTGATCGATCGATACTGCACTTGGGTGGGCTGGGCTCGCCTGGGCGGAGGGGCAATACGCAGGTGCTAGCAGGTATCTGGGCTGATCCCACTAACACTGCGTTTTTGGGAACCCTAAACTGCTGGAGACGCTAGTATAGATCTGATCGGATCAGATATTGATCCGTACAGATACTATACCACTAAGGGAGGCGTAGGCTGTGTGCCTGGGTGTTAGCGGTACTGGCGCTCATCTGACGCTGCCTGGGGCGACGCATATCACCGTGGGGCGATCAGGGGGCTAAACCTTTATTCGGTAATAAACGGCGGGTGCCCTGACACTATAAAAAATAAACGAACTAACCAGCGTCACCTGTAACGGTTATACAGTGATCAGTGGTGAAAGGGTTAACTAGGGGGCAATCAAGGGGTTAAAACATTTATTAGGTAGTATATGGGGGTCCCTGACGCTATAAAACGCTGACGGCGAACCTAAATATTTACCTCCCTAACTAGCGTCACCAGTGACACTAATACAGCGATCAGAAAAATGATCGCTTAGCGACACTGGCGATGGGGGGTGATCAAGGGGTTAAAACTTTATTAGGGGGGGTTAGTGGGGTACCCTAGACCTAAAGGGGGCTAACCCTAACTGCCCCACCACACTAACTGTTACAAACTGACACCATGCAGTAATCAGAAAAAAAAAAACTGCTTGGTGTCAGTGTGACAGGGGGGGTGATTGGGGGGTGATCGGGGGGGATCGGGGGTAAAGGGGGGTGTTTTGTGTGCCTGGCATGTTCTACTGTGTGTGTAGTGTGTTTTCACTCACATTGCAGTCTTCTCTCCTCGGCGCCGGAACAGAAAATACCGAGCCGAGGAGAGATGACATCATTTCCTTTGCTGCTGTTTAGCATACAGTAGCATAGGAATGATCTGATTGGCCGGCGGCGATCGCGAGGGGGGGCACGAACTGATGGTCTTCCCCTCATCTCCGATCGCCGCTGGACAAAAGGGGACCGCCTCGGTCGCCGCGGGAGGCAGATCAAGTACATATACGTGATTCTGCCTGCCTGTGCCATTCTGCCGACATACATCGGCGTGAGGCGGTCCTTAAGTGGTTAAGGGTGCTACAGGGTGAGCTTTGGCATTGGGTCAGCCACATAGAGCCCAAAAGGATAGACCAACTGGTGGAGATGGTGGAGCATTACACCATAATCGAGAATCTTCATGGACCTGCCAAGTCCCAAGAACCCCTGCCAGCACAGAGAGTAAAGCCATCTACAAGCCTGAATTCAGCAGAATCTGGGAATGACTACCCCAGTGCTCCAGAGTTCTGTTTTGGCATGAAGAAGTAAGAAGGTGCTGTGCTGGTGATGCTCCTGCAGGAGGAACCCATCGCGTGTGGAGTCATGCAGAGGGTGTCCTTCTACACCGAGAGGGTCTATACTACCAATTTGAATTTGACTGAGGGGTGCTTTGAATGCGATGTCTGGGTAAACCATCTTCATGCCAGGGCTCTTCTGCAATCAAGTAGTATGGTTATTCTTATCCATATGGGGGTGGTTGCGGAAGTTGGCCCCATAAAAAGAGACTCTTAAAGTTGTGTGTACATATATTGATGCTCAGGAGTATCCACTAGTGCCAATGAAAATAATCACTGCTTTGACACAGTTGCTCAGAAGATCAGGGTGGTATCCAAAATATTATAGTGGGTCGGGACTGCCCTTTGTTCATTGAACTGTAAGTAGAGTACTGTCTGAACAACCTGACACCTCTATTCCCTTTGAAGGGTGGGACATATTGAGTCGGTCAAATCTAGAAGTTGTTGATGATGTTGGACCTGTGGTAGACAGTCTACTGACCAAGAAATGTTTCCACGCAGTCAATAGTGATTGCTATACTGAGTCACTGAAGTCCACAGTGGGGTAGTCAACAATTTACTGGCCCCCAACCTTTTATATGGATGGTACTTAGCTTGGCTCACAATGACACATTGGGAAGTCACCTAGGAGTCAAGGTATTGATATCAAACTGGCTTTAATGGCTAGGGGTCACTGCTGAAGTGAAAAAGTATTGTGCTTCATGCCCCACTTGTCTACTAACTGCTCCAGTGTTGCATTTTAGGCACCCATTGCTATTATTGAGGTACCATTTGAGCATACTATAATGGATCTGGTGGGCCCCCTGGTGAAATCAGCCCAGGGACACCAATATATTTGAGTGGTACTCAATTATGCAACAATATATCCAGAGGTGGTCTTTTTGAGATAGATCACTTCAAAAGCAATTGCTTGGGAATAGTTTGGCATGTTTTCAAGAACTTATGATGTCCTGTAAAAATTGCTCTAGATTGTTCCAGTTGCGAACCTCTGTCTATAACCTGTTCACAGATGGGCTGTTTGATAGGTTTACCAAAGCCCTAAAATCTATGGTTTAGAGGGTGTTGCAAAAAGATGGAAAACATTGGTGTGACGGCCTAGCTGGGACAGAGGCTGTTGGAGAGGACTGAATGCAAGCCTCTTGCCTTTTGATTATGGGCCCTGGATTTTTAAGGGAACAATACTCTTTGTGAGGTGAATTAGAAATCAAGTCTGAACTGTACTAATCGGAATATATGTATATATTGTATGTTGTTTGATTCTGTTGTGGACTCTTTTGCTGTGGTCATTTGGGATGTGTGTCCCTGTAGAGGGAGGGGGGATTCCTCCAGCAGCCCCCTGCTGATACGACTGATTCATACTGTTGGGACATATACTGTGAGGAGATGCTGGTGTCATCAACTCCAACTACCTGTCTTGTTCTCTACTATAATGTGTTTAATGTAAATGAGTTTAGTCTGGCTTACCACAGGTTCTAAGGGTATTCCACACATTGTTGTTTGTTCTAATTAACCCTGTGTTGATGTTTATGGTAATGTGTATTGAATAGTCACCTAGTCTGGGTAAATGGATTAGATAATTAGCTCATGTTAATTAGGTTACAGTTGTATTGTTAGAGGAGGTTCCAACGGCATATAAAGTCTTGTAATTTTGATTCTAAATAAAGTTAGTTCATGTTAACATCTAAGCAAGTGTCGCCTTGTTTTGTGCTTGGAAGCATTTGGAATATCTGATATCTGTATACAGACTGGGAGGAAGTGGTATAGGACGGAAGCACTCAAGCGGAGTGTGGGACGTTTCGTGACATTGGTGGTAAGCAGGTTGGCGCTTCCTGCAGTCTGAGACATCCAAACCTCCAACTGGATCCAAGCTCAGCATAGCAGACTTCAGTCACCCCAGCAGAGATATATATAGTTACATAGTTACATAGTAGGTAAGGTTGAAAAAAGACACAAGTCCATCAAGTCCAACCTATGTGTGTGATTATGTGTCAATATTACATTATATATCCCTGTATGTTGCGGTCATTCAGGTGATTATCTAATAGTTTCTTGAAGCTATCAATGCTCCCCGCTGAGACCACCACCTGTGGAAGGGAATTCCACATCCTTGCCGCTCTTACAGTAAAGAACCCTCTACGTAGTTTAAGGTTAAACCTCTTTGCTTCTAATTGTAATGAGTGGCCACAAACCTTATTAAACGCTCTTTAATGGACCTGGCATCAGAGTTCCCGGGGCTGCTGCGGATCATCCTTTCAACATACACCAGGACTGTGTCTGAGGATAAATACCTGGAGCTCAGGCAGCAGATTAGGGTGGAGCTCTGGATTGGAGCCCTCCAGCTCGCTGGTATAAAACAGGGCAAGTGCTCTCTGAGCCAAGAGCAATGAGCCAGTGACCAACGGGCATTGCGGATGGCATTCCTGGGAGAGCAGCCCCAGGAGCAATGGGTGACTGAGTTGGACAGGCTGGTCCAGCAGGAGATAGAGCTGGACAATAGTTATCGGGCTCTGCAATGGCACGCAGAGGAGGGATATTTAGGGTAGACAACAGAATGCTCTCCGGAGGGATATGATTTTGGAGGCCCTGGATTGTGGGAGAGCCTTACAGATCATTTTGTGTTTGGCGATGAAGGGGAACCTGCCCTTGAGGACCTGCAAGAATATAGAGAGGCTATGCTCGGTCTTGCAGGGGTCTCAGAGCTCAAACCTGATCTGGACCATTTGCTAAGGAAGGAACAGCATCTGGAAAGGGCATACAGCAAACTGCTAGAACACGTTTAGCAGCATGCCAGAGAATCGGCAGTGGAAAATCCGGAGATTGCCATCCCCAAACCTGAAGTGCTGACAACAGGGCAGAGCTCTGCTAACCTCTGCCCAGCACTGATAACATCTTCTGGGTTCCATGGACAGGAGATGGTGAACCTCTATCCCCAGACATCAGTTGCAGAGACATGGGATTTGATAGACTTTTCTGTGGAGGAAGAACAACCTGATGAGCCTCCAGCAGAAGAGCTGCTATCAGGGCCAAAGTTCACTGTGCTCTGCTCAGCACCAACAGTGGCTTTGGCCTTCTTGAGAGAAGAGGTAGTCGGCCTTTCTCCCACAACACTGACAGGGACATGTGATTTTCTGCCAGCAGCATCTATGGAGTTACAACAAACTTCTCCAGCTGAAGATCTGGTATCTGAACAGAGGGTCCAAGACCTTTGTCTCACACTTTTAGCAATTCCAGAGACTGAGGATTTGATAGACGTTTCTGTAGAGGAGGAACCACCTAGCAAATCCCCAGCAGAAGTGCTGGCAACCCGACAGAGGGTCCAAGACCTCTGCCCCACACCTGCAGCAATTGTGGAGGCCCAATTTAGGAGGTGCAAGTCTATCGCGAGCTGCAGATCAGGATCCAAGGAGAGAATGCAGTCATCACCTCACAACTGCAGCTTGATCTGGTGTCAGTGGATGGGGCTTCCGTCCCCACCTGTATACCCCAGGGATACTGGGTAGTCGGCCCAGATCCCCAACAGCATGATGGAGTGAGCCCAGTCCCCCTGTCTTCTCTCCAGCGCCAGAAAGGACTCCAGGGAGAAGGGTCAGTCCGGGCCTCTCCCCAGCGGGGGATATGTTCTCTGAGAGAGGCAGAGGTTGGCTGGGTGAGTAATACTCTGTTTGGAACAATTTGTTTGGGGTACTGTGTGGGTACAGGCAGTAGAGGACTGGAACTATGGACTAACTTCGGAGTCAACCCGTCTGGGGTCTCCTCTTGTGTTAGTCTCCTGCCGAAAGGGGAGAAATGTGACAGACCTAGCCGGGACAGAGGCTGTTGGAGAGGACTGAATGCAAGACTCTTGCCTTTTGATTATGGGCCCTGGATTTTCAAGGGAACAATACTCTTTGTGAGGTGAATTAGAAATCAAGTCTGAACTGTACTAATCGGACTCAGTCGTGTATATATGTATATATTGTATGTTGTTTGATTCTGTTGTGGACTCTTTTGCTGTGGTCATTTGGGATGTGTGTCCCTGTAGAGGGAGGGGGGATTCCTCCAGCAGCCCCCTGCTGATAAGACTGATTCATACTGTTGGGACACATACTGTGAGGAGATGCTGGTGTCATCAACTCCAACTACCTGTCTTGTTCTCTGCTATAATGTGTTTAATGTAAATGAGTTTAGTCTGGCTTACCACAGGTTCTAAGGGTATTCCACACATTGTTGTTTGTTCTAATTAACCCTGTGTTGATGTTTATGGTAATGTGTACTGAATAGTCACCTAGTCTGGGTAAATGGATTAGATAATTAGCTCATGTTAATTAGGTTACAGTTGTATTGTTAGAGGAGGTTCCAACGGCATATAAAGTCTTGTAATTTTGATTCTAAATAAAGTTAGTTCATGTTAGCATCTAAGCAAGTGTCGCCTTGTTTGTGCTTGGAAGCATTTGGAATATCTGATATCTGTATACAGACTGGGAGGAAGTTGTATAGGACGGAAGCACTCAAGCAGAGTGTGGGATGTTCCATGACAATTGGGACTGTTTATTTACAGCACTGATGTTTTCCAAGAGGTACCCTAAGCAACTACCTGGTTCTCCCTGTGCCAGAACCTGCAACCTCTGCAATGTCTAGCTGTGGCCCTTCTTGCTGTGCCACCTGAGATGATGCACAGTTCCCTGCTTGATTCCTTAGACAAGCTTGCTATGTGTCTTGTTTGTCTAGAACAGGGGTCCTCAAACTTTTTAGACAGGGGGCCAGTTCACGGTCCCTCAGACTGTTGGGGGGCCGCACTATAGTTTTAAAAAAATATGAACTAATTCCTAAATTCCTATGCACACATCTTTTTTGTAGTGCAAAAGAATAAAAGAATGAATAATAAATAATAATATATATATAGGGGATGGACAGGGGGACAGAGGGGTGGACAGGGGGACAGTGGGGTGGACAGGGGGACAGTGGGGTGGACAGAGGGGGGGACAGAGGGACAGTGAGGGGGACAGTGGGACAGTGGGGTGGACAGGGGGACAGAGGGGTGGACAGGGGGACAGTGGGGTGGACAGGGGGACAGTGGGACAGTGGGGTGGACAGGGGGACAGTGGGGTGGACAGAGGGGGGACAGAGGGGGCACAGTGGGGTGGACAGGGGGACAGTGGGGTGGACAGTGGGGTGGACAGGGGGACAGTGGGGTGGACAGGGGGACAGAGGGGTGGACAGGGGGACAGTGGGGTGGACAGGGGGACAGTGGGGTGGACAGGGGGACAGAGGGGTGGACAGGGGGACAGAGGGGTGGACAGGGGGACAGTGGGGGGGACAGAGGGGTGGACAGGGGGACAGTGGGGGGGGACAGTGGGGTGGACAGGGGACAGTGGGGTGGACAGAGGGATAGTGGGGTGGACAGGGGGACAGTGGGGTGGACAGGGGGACAGTGGCGGGGGGACAGTGGGGTGGACAGGGGGACAGTGGGGTGGACAGGAGGACAGTGGGGTGGACAGGGGGACAGAGGGGTGGACAGGGGGACAGTGGGGTGGACAGAGGGGTGGACAGTGGGGTGGACAGGGGGACAGTGGGGTGGACAGGGGGACAGTGGAACAGTGGGGTGGACAGGGGGACAGAGGGGTGGACAGGGGGACAGTGGAACAGTGGGGTGGACAGGGGGACAGAGGGGTGGACAGGGGGACAGTGGAACAGTGGGGTGGACAGGGGGACAGAGGGGTGGACAGAGGGGGGACAGAGGGGTGGACAGGGGGACAGAGGGGTGGACAGGGGGACAGAGGGGTGGACAGGGGGACAGTGGGGTGGACAGGGGGACAGTGGGGTGGACAGGGGGACAGTGGAACAGTGGGGTGGACAGGGGGACAGAGGGGTGGACAGAGGGGGGGACAGAGGGGTGGACAGGGGGACAGTGGGGTGGACAGGGGGACAGAGGGGTGGACAGAGGGGGGGACAGAGGGGTGGACAGGGGGACAGAGGGACAGTGGGGTGGACAGGAGGACAGAGGGGTGGACAGGGGGACAGAGGGGTGGACAGGGGGACAGAGGGACAGTGGGGTGGACAGGGGGACAGAGGGGTGGACAGTGGGGTGGACAGAGGGGGGACAGGGGGACAGTGGGGTGGACAGGGGGACAGAGGGGTGGACAGTGGGGTGGACAGGGGGACAGAGGGGTGGACAGAGGGGGGACAGGGGGACAGTGGGGTGGACAGGGGGACAGAGGGGTGGACAGTGGGGTGGACAGGGGGACAGTGGGGTGGACAGGGGGACAGAGGGGTGGACAGGGGGACAGAGGGGTGGACAGGGGGACAGAGGGGTGGACAGTGGGGTGGACAGAGGGGGGACAGGGGGACAGTGGGGTGGACAGGGGGACAGAGGGGTGGACAGTGGGGTGGACAGGGGGACAGAGAGGTGGACAGAGGGGGGACAGGGGGACAGTGGGGTGGACAGGGGGACAGAGGGGTGGACAGTGGGGTGGACAGGGGGACAGGGTTCTGCACCTTATATCGTTTAAGCTTTGATGGTTACCTCTGCCTTTCCAAATAGGGGTGTGGTGGCATGTTGGGATGCCATCTGGGGTATTCAGGAGTGCCGTTAAGTAATGGTACCCCTGAAGATATCATAACATGGTGTCACGGAACTGGGCTTCCTTTGTCAGGCTGGCCTAACACCAGTACAATGCCGTTCAAACGTTTACGCAGAAGAATCATTTGTCAGAGTATTGTAGACTTGACAAATATAATATGAAAACCTTGAATGTTTTTGTTTGATTTCCATGTCAATGTTGTAATATCTAAGATTGATTTTGGGATGTACATGCGCATTACATTAAATGCCAGTAAGTGATGGTACCCCTGAATATGCCATAACATGGTGTCATGGAACTGAGCTTCCTTTGTCAAGCTGGCCATACACCAGTACAATGCCATTCAAACGTTCATGCAGAAATTCAGAAGAATCATTTGTTGGAGTATTGTGGACTTAACAAAATTAATATGAAAACCCTGAAATTTTTTGTTTGATTTCCATGTCAATGTTGTAAATTTTACGTTCAATTTTGGGATGTACATGCGCATTACATTAAGGAATGAAATCTGGTAAACTGGTCCATAGGATACTCCAAGGGATCTCGATATACCAAAAAATTGTAATCTAGCCAGAATACTGACAATAAAGATTATCAAGCTAATGATGTTTGTCCCTGGCTCACATCGAGTTTACAATACCAACCCAGAGTAAAAAAGGAAGAAATAGAAAAACAACCATCTAAAAATGTTACCTCAAGAGTTATCTATAAAGGCATTTGTGTCTACATCCACATCCACATGTTACATCCCATATTAAACCTTATGGAGTGTAACATCTGATTCTGTGGACCCAAAACATTTCCAACCAGGAAATGCTCCTGACCAGGGAACCCCCTCTCCACTGGGGGCAAAATGGTTTAAATGTGGATGTAGACACAAATGCCTTTATAGATAACTCTTGAGGTAACATTTTTAGATGGTTGTTTTTCTATTTCTTCCTTTTTTTGTTTGTTTACATACTCTGGGTTGGTATTGTAAACTCGATGTGAGCCAGGGACAAACATCATTAGCTTGATAATCTTTATTGTCAGTATTCTGGCTAGATTACAATTTTTTGGCATATCGAGATCCCTTGGAGTATCCTATGGTCCAGTTTACCAGATTTTTTTAGATATACCTTGATGGGGTCTTTTACATCATATACGTGATTGGTCAATAGATTTTATAATGGATATGTGTGAAATATCCCCATCTATTTATCTTTTTTTATATATATTTTTTATATATATTTTTTGCTTGGGAGGGATGTTGGTTATACGTCCACCTACATCTGTATCCCATTTATTATTTTAACTGTATATGTTTTTGTTGCCCTGGACGTTACTCCATCACGCCCACAGTTCTGAGCCAGATTGGTGAGTGCGACATTTGTAGGGACTAACGTTGCTTGTAGGTATATGTCTAGACTAGGTATTTTTAATAATATCTTTGTTTTTAGTTTTCTCATCCTCTTTTTTATTTAATTTAGGCTATTTTGAATTTAAAATCTTTTTTCCAATACTCTGCATGGCAGACTTGGCGTCATGCTGGTTCTCCATGCATTGTGCTTGATGTTCCGGTCTGACTCACATCGAGGCTTGGTCCTATTTGGCTTTGTATATAATGCGATGCGTCAGTTCCCCAGGTGACGTCACTATTTGATGAAACATAAGGTGGGAGGAGCTGACATGCTGACGTCATCGCATGCAGGTGTCTAGGCAGATGGGAGTTTTGCACAGCCGGACGGCTATTTTGCTATTTTTAAATTTCCACATTGTAAGTGTAACTTTTATTACTATAATAACTGATGTCTTATTAGGATCATGCTATGGTGAATTCCTCTTTCATTCCGGGCAATATCTGACCATCTTGTTGGAACCTTCCTGATTGGGGGATCCGTACCGTTTTGCTGGCCACATTCCTTGGATCATTTGAAGGCACTGGTTCATATGTCTGGATAAAGGCCCTGACCGGGTATTTGGTCACAAGCTTATCTAGCTTGCCATATGGTAAGCGCGCATTTTATGTGGTGTCCACATTTTGGTTGCGGTGGAGGAATTGTCACTTTTTCAACTTTTATATAAATATTTGTTTCACGGATTTTGGTTGTGATTGAACTCATAGTAGAAGAGTTCTACCCTACACCATATTATAAACTGCTTTTTTTGGTTTATTTTTATATACACTTTGGACTCTTATTTTTTTCACTGAATAATTGGTCTTTATATTTATTTTTATTGGTTAATACCTATAATATTATTTATTCATTCTTTTTTGTGGTTTACATTTAGAGCTGCTACAATTTTTTTCCATTTTATTTCATGTGTGTATGTCACTTTTAGTGGCTGCTTATTGTTATTTTTATATTTAATCTAATTTATTTAGGTTTTAACAGCGCTGTATTTTATTTTGATTTATTGCACACCTAGAGTATGCTGTCCAGTTCTGGGCACCAGTCCTCAGGAAGGATGTACTGGAAATGGAGAGAGTACAAAGAAGGGCAACAAAGCTAATAAAGGGTCTGCAGGATATTAGTTATGAGGAAAGGTTTCGAGCACTGAACTTATTCTCTCTGGAGATGAGATGCTTGAGGGGGATATGATTGGTGTCATAGGTGTCATTGGGAAGAATTATCCCCCATTATGGTGTCAGTGGAAAGAATGGTGCTGCATTGTTGGTTTCATTGGAAGGAATCGTCCCCCATTATTGGTCCTCATTGAGAGGGATTATCCCCCATCATGGTGTCAGTGGAAGGAATAGTGCTGTATTGTGGGTGTCATTGGAAGGAATAGTCCCCCATAATTGGTCCTCATTGGAATGGATTAACCCCCATCATGGTGTCAGTGGAAGGAATGGTGTTGCATTGATGGTTATCATTGGGAGGAATAGTACCTCATATCAGTGGTCTAATTGTGCCCTGGGGCCAGATAAAGACAAGTAGGGCCACATTTGACTCACGGGACATATTTTGGAGACCACAGCTTTTATAAATAGGCCTCTTAAGAAATAAATCTTTTTTTCCTACCTAAAACACACTGACCCTGACACTAAGACTGACACTAACACTACATCTGGCCACCAGTAGAATTTTGTTTAACAAAATTAATTTTCGTAATATTCATATGATTTTGTAATAATTAAAAGGGTCAAATTGCTACTTGTTTTTGACTGCGGAGACGAGGACATTTGAAGATGTATGGACATTTTTTCACGGTTAGAAATTCATTCCTCCAAGAATGTGATTTTCATTAGGGAAAGATCATTCCTTAATGTAATGCGCATGTACATCCCAAAATTGAACGTAAAATTTACAACATTGACATGGAAATCAAACAAAAAATGTCAGGGTTTTCATATTAATTTTGTCAAGTCCACAATACTCCGACAAATGATTCTTCTGAATTTCTGCATGAACGTTTGAATGGCATTGTACTGGTGTATGGCCAGCTTGACAAAGGAAGCCCAGTTCCATGACACCATGTTATGGCATATTCAGGGGTACCATCACTTACTGGCATTTAATGTAATGTGCATGTACATCCCAAAATCAATCTTAGATATTACAACATTGACATGGAAATCAAACAAAAACATTCAAGGTTTTCATATTAAATTTATCAAGTCCACAATACTCTGACAAATGATTCTTCTGCGTAAATGTTTGAACGGCATTGTACTGGTGTTAGGCCAGCCTGACAAAGGAAGCCCAGTTCCGTGACACCATGTTATGATATCTTCAGGAGTACCATTACTTAACGGAACTCCTGAATACCCCAGATGGCATCCCAACATGCCACCACACCCCTGTTTGGAAAGGCAGAGGTAACCATCAAAGCTTAAACGATATAAGGTGCAGAACCAAGACATTTCCAAAATGCTCTGAGATCAAGGGAGTTATATAAGGTAGAAGACTCAGGGACTCGAGTGGTTAAGAATATTAAGACTCTTACATTAGCCTAGTAATGACAGGTTTAAGGTGTGTCCTAGTGCCTTTGCAGCTGACTCATCATGGTCCTTCACACCGAATGTTTCCATCGACATTGCTGAATTTCACTTATAGTTCTCCCTAAATCCCGTTGGCCCCATAATCACTAACCTTAACCCTAAATTAAAGGGGAACTTTCACCGTCCTGCATAATGTTTTTCCTTTTTACCTCGTCTGTTAGGTTGTCCTCAAAAAACATACAAAAACATACATAAACATATTTGGGGGGCACATCCTACAATGTGTTTAAATTCAAGATGGTGCTGCTATAAGACCTACAAACAGTACAAAATATTTTACAGCGCACACATACAAGAATGACATTTCCTGCAAGGCTAGTTAAAAACACCTGAACATATTCAAAAAATACGGGAGTTTGGTCACACTATTTGGTCATATAGTGCGAAGCCCACTAACTGAGACAAAGTACCCCGAATTAGTGGGTCCTACACTAGTAATAGAATGGAAGAGCCTTTGTCTCAACCATGGGAGCTGAACTCCTCTATGTGGGAGAACTGAAAGGGATACATCCTATGCAATGGTGGCCACTAAATAAGAGGTAATGAGGAGGGGGAGGGGTGCTCCAGCCCAAAAAACCTGATCAAGGTCTATTACAATATACAAAAACATATTTGGGGGCACATCCTACAATGCGTTTAAATTCAAGATGGTGCTGCTATAAGACCTACAAATAGTACAAAATATTTTACAGCGCACACATACAAGAATGACATTTCCTGCAAGGCTAGTTAAAAACACCTAAACATATTAAAAAAATACGGGGGTTTGGTCACACTATATAGTCATATGGTGCTAAGCCCACTTACTGCGACAAAGTACCCCGAATTAGTGGGTCCTACTCTAGTATTAGAATGGAAGATCCTTTGTCTCAACCATGGGAGTTGAACTCCTCTATGTGGGAGAACTGAAGGGGATACATCCTATGCAATGGTGGCCACTAAATAAGAGGTAATGAGGAGGGGGAGGGGTGCTCCAGCCCAAAAAACCTGATCAAGGTCTATTACAATATACAAAAACATATTTGGGGGGCACATCCTACAATGCGTTTAAATTCAAGATGGTGCTGCTATAAGACCTACAAACAGTACAAAATATTTTACAGCGCACACATACAAGAATGACATTTCCTGCAAGGCTAGTTAAAAACACCTGAACATTTTCAAAAAATACGGGGGTTTGGTCACACTATATGGTCATATAGTGCTAAGCCCACTTACTGCGACAAAGTAGCCCGAATTAGTGGGTCCTACTCTAGTATTAGAATGGAAGATCCTTTGTCTCAACCATGGGAGCTGAACTCCTCTATGTGGGAGAACTGAAGGGGATACATCCTATGCACTGGTGTCCACTAAATAAGAGGTATAAAAAAAAACATACTTGCATGCCTACCAAATCCAGCGTTATCTGGTATAATCTTCTAATTCTGGTCATGTGCCACCATCTTGTCTTCTTCTGACATCAGGGGATCCTCTGACTTCTTCTGGTTCTTGCAACCAGCCTACCGCATGTGAAGTGTTGTGGAGATTGCCAAAAATATGCACAGTATGGGGGAGATTGCCCTAAAGCCTCCTGAGATATTATTATTATACAGGATTTATATAACACCAACAGTTTACGCAGCACTTTACAATAAAAGGGGGACAGTACAATTACAATACAGTTCAATACAGAAGGAATAGGAGGTCCCTGCTCTTGGAGCTTACAATCTAAGGGGGGTGGAGGTGATACAAAAGGTGATAGCTGCAGCAGATAATCTGATGGAGGGGACTCAAGTACAGTTCTGAGGTGGAGATATGTGCCATTAGTATCCCAGAAAGCTTTGGGTAGGGGGGACGTCATTCTCACCTAGGTGAGAAAGCCAGGGATATGGTGTCCTAAAAGATGAATTTTACAATAAAAAAATGAAAAGTGTAAGGGGTAAAGGTCCATGTTAATGGCGCTAGAGAACAGTCACAATCCTCACATCTGATAATCTGAGTTTTTCAGCACTAAAAATGCAAAATTTTGCTATTTAGCGTACAAAATATTAAAACACTTTTAAGATTTAAAAAAGTATTTTTTTTAGCCTGTTCAATTTTTTTATTTCTACCCTGTAATTATTCCATGAGTATTTTTTTTCTAAATTATCTAGTTAATTTTGTCCACCATTTATAAATATAGGAATGCTTAAATATTTTTTTTTGTCCTTTTCAAAAAGAAAAATAATATAAAATGTTTTAAAAAAAATTGCCTCTCTAGTAGTGCTTTACATTTTGCCCATTGATAGTAATGTAATAAGATGTAAATAAATAAACTAAAATACTGGTGATGCCATAGTATTATGAGAAGTATTGCAGCCCCTGATTTGAAGATCTGGCTTATTGGATATGTGAAGATCCGGCTTATTGGATACGTGAAGATCTGAAGATTTGAAGGTCTCAATTCCTGGATATGTGAAGATTTGAAGATCTGGCTTCCTGGATATGTAAAGTTAGTATCCCAAGAAGCTTTGAAAGGCAGGGAGGCTTTCTCAAGGGGGGGGGGTGACAAGACAAGAAAGCTAGAAGTGCGGGGTTGGGTCTCAAAAAAAAAAAAAGAAGGTATGGGTAGTAATAAGGAGGGAATATGGGGATATGTACTAGAAATATTTTTGTATGTTAATAAATTGGAAATATTAAACAGAAAATAACTAAAAACGGGAAAAGAAAGAAAACATAGATAAAAGTGTATTTTATAAAGTAAAAAAAAAAAAAAATTAGAGAAAAATTCCAAAAGTGTTCAAGATTTTTAAAAATGTCTTTTATCTTTTTTTAAATCCTGTCCAGGTTTTTTTATTTGCTCCCAGTAATTATTTAATGAGTGTTTACTCATTTATTTATTTTTTTAACTCGCCCAGTTAATTTTATAAATCTCAGACTGATTTAAACAACTATTGCTCTAAGCAAAAAAAAAAATAGAAAGTACAAACAAACAAAAAAAAATTGTATTTCATGGCATTTAAATATCAGCCATGTAATAAGATATAAATAAATAGACTAAAATACTGGTGATGTCATAGTAATACAGGAAGTTTTGCAGCCCCTGATTTTGTGAAGATATGACAACGTTGGTTCCGAGTGTATCTGGAAATAAATGATTTGGTAAATTACCGGTAGTAGTGTCATGATGCTGTAAGGTCCAGGCAAGTAGTGAAGCTGGGAATATTTATACTGACTCTATGTACGTACAGCAAGGTACATGCCAGGACATGTGCAGCAGGGGAAATCCTCACTACTCTGTCATGTCACTCATCTCCTTTTCACATACAATTTCACAAAATATAAGGCCGTCAATTCTGTATGTGCCTCTAAGGCATTTTTTTTTAATTTTGTTTCTTGTTTTCTTGCAGTAATTTTTTTTTTTTTGCGATAAGAACAAGGTAGTCCTCTGTATTTTAGCACAAAAAAAGGGTTAATAACAAAACATAAAAATAAAAAAAATAAAAATAAAATGTCCACATTAGCCACTGACTAAACCTGGCTACCCTTCCACTTATTCCTTCTCTCATCCAAACCATAAAATAAACATCACCCCCAAAATGAACCCTTAGGGCAGTGATGGCGAACCTTGGCACCCCAGATGTTTTGGAACTACATTTCCCATGATGCTCCACTACACTGCAGAGTGCATGAGCATCATGGGAAATGTAGTTCCAAAACATCAGGGGTGCCAAGGTTCGCCATCACTGCCTTAGGGCTTATTCACACCAGGGGCGGGAACGCATGCATAATCGCATTATGATTTCCCCGCAAAAAACGTTCTGCCTTTTTGCAGATAAATGTGGCTACCATTAATTCTTAATGGCACCCCAACGTATCTAGCAAATGCGTGCGTGTTCACACTCCCCAAGATGGTACCGCAGTACCGTGCGTTTTGGTGGTGCACAAATTTAAAAACCACACTGACACCCTTCTTTTCTGCGTTTCACGCACGTAGGACAGCCCAAAAAATGTAACACGCGGGAACGAGCAAAAAAAAGAGATCGGATGTACGTTATGGAGTGTACAAGCCCCTAAACATTTTAGGCAGGCATTTTAGGCAGTTGGTGCAATTAACTTCAATACCAACCTGTAATGCTAATTCATTTACAGGACGTTTTTTAAAATTCTCAGTTGATTGTTGTTTGACCGACAATTACTACTTCACGTGACTGTACTGACATAAACTTCATATCATTTTTGATAGAGCTTAATTCATATCATTTTTGATAGCACTTACTTACAAAAATAAATCTATCCTCTATTTTGTAGACGCTGTAACTTTTGCGCAAACCAATCAATATACGCTTATTGCGATTGTTTTTTTTACCAAAATTATGTAGAAGAATACATATCGGTCTAAACTGAGGAAAAATTTAGTTTTTTTTATATATATTTTTTGGGGGTATTTATTATAGCAAAAAGTAAAAAATATTGCTTTTTTTTCAAAATTATCGCTCTTTTTTTGTTTCTAGCGCAAAAAATAAAAACCGCAGAGGTGATCAAATACCACCAAAAGAAAGCTCTATTTGTGGGGAAAAAAAGGACGTCAATTTTGTTTGGGTACAGCATCGCACTACCGCGCAACTGTCTGTTAAAGTGACGCAGTGCCGAAGCGCAAAAAATGGCCTGGTCATTGGGCAGCCAAATCCCGTGGTTAGTGGTTAAACTTGTAGACAACCGACCGCTGAAAAAAAACAATACCAGGGTTATGGCATATTGCTGCAGTCATAACCCCAGTACTCCACTTACCGACCAGTATGTTATTGGTCTATGGCCTGGTAGACCTCCCCCCCCCCCACCTTTTTCCCATAAAGCCCCGGGCAGAATGTCGGGAGACAAGAGCCAGTTAAAAAAAAAAAAAACAGGCAGCATTCGACCTGCGTGTATGTCGGTCTGTCCGACAGAAGCCTCTGTTGAACGTGCATGGTGAAAAACCATCAGCCGACCGATTCCCGATCAGAGCTCTCAGCCAATGGCGGAGAGCGCTAGTCAAAGTGTTCTGTCAGGGGGGGCACCCTCCTGTCAGAACAACAGCTCAGCGGGGGAGATCGCTGCAGCAACCTTGCAGGTTAGTACAACGGCTCCGACCTGAGCTGTCATATGTTTTACGCGCAACCCAAAAAAACTGTAGTGTGTACCCAGCTTAAATTTCACATCAGCAATCAACTCTGCCCACTTAGGTGAAATCACCTAAAACTTTTTTTGCTTACTTATGTTTTTTTTTCCACTTTCTGGTTTCCCTGAGGGCAGTGGTGGTTGCACCCTGGCCGTACAGATGTCCTCTGGGAAGGCAACGTCACCATTGCCTTCAGAGTAGTATTGCGCATGCACTGTATGATGTTACAGGGGTAAAAAAAAAAAAACTTTTAGTGAGATCTTGGGGAGAAACATAATATTTTTCCCAACAGAATTATCCAAAATAACTAATGCCGCATCTAAACAAATGAGACGTGACAAATTAATAATAATAATAATAATAAAAAACATAATAATAATAATAATGCAAAAATAATGATAAATGATTCACTAGTGCCTGCCCTCCCTCCAAGTGAAATCAGATAGCAGCGCTAATTATAAAAATGTGCATACATATGTGACTTAATCACAAACAAGCTGAAAAGTGACAACCTCTTAAGTGTCATATAAATAATGAGCAAAATTATTCTAATGTGAAAAAATTAAACAGTGTATAAATTGGTAACATAAAAGTCCAAAAAAATAGTGACGTAGTGATATGTGTGATGCTTCACAAATAATACAGATCTTCAGTGAACAAAAATCTTCCACCACACCGCTGTGCACTGTGATCTCCTCTCCCCTTCAGCGAGCAGACTCACCAGCTATTTTTGCCTTACACTCTCGTGCTTGGCTCACAGGCTATTCCCACACAGTAGGGGGTACAGTGATAATTTCCACTCAATTCCTGTTGGATATCCAGAGCATATGCTAGCGTACTCTCCACATGAAACAAAGAAAAGCGAAGCAATAGTGCAGTAACGCAACAAACTTTAATGAAAGTAACACTCTCCTCCACCATTAAACTCACATTTCAAAAACTTGAATCAAGCAGAATAGCACAGCACACATGGTCATCACCAAAAAAACACTCTCCAAATAATAACCGGACGTATGGTGGTCACGGCGGACCCAGGCAGTCGGATGTTCGGATGACTCTCACCCGTTCCTCGCGTCTCCTGGAGCCGCTTCCCCGCTTTCCCGTATGGCGCCTCCTATCTCAGCGTCCTACGTCTAGCGCGTCAGATTGCCTCGTAGCCACGCCCCGACATGTTTCGTCACAAGGGACTTATGCACAGCGGTGTGGTGGAAGATTTTTGTTCACTGAAGATCTGTATTATTTGTGAAGCATCACACATATCACTACGTCACTATTTTTTTGGACTTTTATGTTACCAATTTATACACTGTTTAATTTTTTCACATTAGAATAATTTTGCTCATTATTTATATGACACTTAAGAGGTTGTCACTTTTCAGCTTGTTTGTGATTAAGTCACATATGTATGCACATTTTTATAATTAGCGCTGCTATCTGATTTCACTTGGAGGGAGGGCAGGCACTAGTGAATCATTTATCATTATTTTTGCATTGTTTTAATTTAAGCAGCAGCTGTCAGTGAGGGGTAGGTCTGTGAGCGCAGCGTTTGGCACATAGGAGAGGGCGGTATTCCTGTGGACCATACCAAGTGACAGAATAATAATAATAAGTTTGTATTATTTATTATTATTATTTATTATTATTAATTTGTTACGTTCCATTCGTTTAGATGCGGCATTCGTTATTTTGGATAATTTCATATAATTCGGAGTAAAAAAAAAATCCCTGATCACTCGCCCAGGATACTGAACTGCTCTGGTGACAGTATGTAAAAAAAAAATATATATGAAAAAAAAATAAACTGTGTAAAAAAAAAAGTGTTAGAAATAATTGATAACTTTGTGTAAAAAAAAATATACATTTTCATTTTCTTTGCTAAAAACTCGTGGGGAAAAATTACATTTTCAAAAGACTCACTATGCCCTTCAGAAAATACCTTGGAGTGTTTGCTTTCCAAAATGGGGTCATTTTGAGGGAGTTTTCACTGACCTGGTGCTCCAGGTCCTCCAAAAATGTGATAGATAATCAGGAAATTAGATGTGTAATTTATGCTCCTGAAACAATTGAAGGTGCTCCTTGTATTTTGGGACCCTCTATGCATCAAGGCTGTGAACAAGTCTCACACATGTGTATCCCCATACTCAGAAGGCATAAACATAGCAGTCATAGAAGAATGTGTTTTGAGGTTTAATTATGCTGTGTGTGAGAAATAACTTTATAAAATGACATGTAGTGTATAAAAACACAATATAGTTTTTGACAATCCTTTATTTAAAAAATTAAAATACATTTTCCCCAGTGTAGATCCTTCGTCAATCACGACGCCCGCCTCCACCATCGACCTCCCCAAAAAAAAGTCAGCTCACGCAGAAGGCTCCCGTCGTCTGCCAGCTCTGCTGTCTGACATTTCCTAAATAACTAAGGGGCAGGACCGCCCGGTAACGTCACTGGGTGATTTTTCTTTTTCAAATTTTTTAATTGCTGGCAATTGTTTTTTTTTTTTTTACTTTCAGCTGTCAGCTGGGAACCACCCCTTGGTGCTCCAGGACCTCCAAAAATGTCATAGGTATTAAGGAAATTAAATCTCTAATTTATGCCCCTTAAAAGCCTGAAGGCACTCCTTGGATTTTGGGCCCCTTTGTGTGGCTAGGCTGTGAAAAAGTCTCATGCATGTGGTATCGCCACACTCGGGAGGAGTAGCAGAATGTGTTTTGAGGTGTAATTGTAAGTATGCCTATACTGTGTGTTAGAAATAATTGATAACATTGTGTAAAAAAATACATTTTCATTTTCTTTCCTGCATTTTCCAAAAACTTGTGGGAAAAAATTACATTTTCAAAAGACTCACTATGCCTTTCAGAAAATACCTTGTGTGAAAGTGTTTGCTTTCCTAGATGGGGTCATTTTGAGAGCTGGGGTGCTCCAGGTCCTCCAAAAATGTGATGGATAGTCAAGAAATTAGATGCGTAATTTATGCCCCTGGAACACTTGAAGATGCTCCTTATATTTTGGGCCCCTTTATGCATCTAGGCTGTGAAAAAGTCTCACACATGTGTGTCCCCATACTCAGGAGGCATAGACATAGCAGGCATATCATAATGTGTTTTGAGGTGTAATTATATGTATGCCTATGCTGTGTGTGAAAAATAACGTTATAAACTGACAACTTTGTGAAAATAAACAAACACATTTTATTAAAATTTCTTCATTTTCTAAAAAATTGTGACAAAAAATTACAACTTAAAAAACTCACCATGCCTCCTAATAAATACTTCGGACTTTCTACTTTTCAAAAGGGGGTTTCTGGGGAATATTTGCACTGTCCCTGCATTTTAAGGCCTCAATAAATTAGATCGTCCGTCAGTACATCGTGATTGGTCAATTTTCAATATATATATATATATATATATATATATATATATACCATCGTTTGTAGACTCTATAACTTTAACAAAGACTAAATAATATATACTGATTTGGGTTATGTTTACCAAAGAAATTTAGCAAAATACATTGTGGCCTAAATTTATGAAGAAATATTATTTATTTGCAAAATTTTATAAGAGATGCTAAGAAACCTTTTTTTTTTTTCTCAAAATTTTCGGTACATTTTGGTAAATGCTGGCCAACATGAACTGAATATGTTTAATAAAAACTCATGATGAGTAATTACCAGGGTGGAAATGTAAAACCTGGACTGGATTTAAAAAAAAGTTTTTTTTTAATCTTTATCACTTTTGAAAAGTATTTTTTTTATTAAACATATTCAGTTTTTTTTCTGCCAGCATTTACAAAATCTTGGACTACTTAAAGGGGTTGTAAAGGTAATATTTTTTTTTTTTTAAAAATAACAAACATGTTATACTTACCTTCACTGTGCAGCTCGTTCTGCACAGAGTGGCCCCGAACCTGGTCTTCTGGGGTTCCTCGGCGGCTGTTTCAGCTCCTCCCCGCAAGCATTTACCACCTTAATGCGAGCTCCCTCGCATGGTGGTGAGTGCTTGCGGGCGCGCTCCCGTGATACAGCCGGCGGTTATAGCCGCTCGCTGTATCACTCGGCCCCGCCCCCCAGCACGCCGTGTCACCGGATGTGATTGACAGCAGCGCGAGCCAATGGCTGCGCTGCTTTCAATCCATCCACTGCAGCCAATCAGCGACCAGGCTGAGCTGCAATGAGGACGAGCAGCGAAGATTCGAGGCGTCAGGTAAGTAAAACGGAGGGGCTGGGGGCGGCGGTACTGTCAAAAGTTTTTTCACCTTAATGCATAGAATGCATTAAGGTGAAAAAATTTTTACCTTTACAACCCCTTTAAAACATTTTACCCTTTGAAAAAAACAAAAACAAAATTATTTTTTTTTTTAATTTGCTTCTAGTAGTGTTTTGAATATGACCCATTAATTGTCAGCAGTATGATGTAAACAAATAAACTAAAATACTGGTGATGTCAGTTGAATGGTCTTTCCTATGGGAAGTGCTCCAGAGAAGGGGGTTGCCACTACTTTTTCTCAACTGGTTGCAAGTCCTATATAGATGTCCTACTGCCTCAGTGAGGCTGGGAGGCGGCCTGTCTGCTTCTTTCCATCTTTACAGAGTTACTCGCCAGGGCTGCCCTCTTTCTCCGGCCTTATTTTCTATAGCCATAGAACCTGTGGGCGAGGCCCTTCACACTTCACCAGGGATTAAAGGCCTTCGGGTTAGTTGCCTGGAGGAGTGGGTTGCCTTCTATGCTGACAATCTCCTTTTATTCCTAAATGATCCAGGCCAGAACCTAGGTGTGCACCAGGTTCTGGACTCCTTCTTCTCATATGAGGCTCAAGGTAAACTGGACCAAGTCCCTGTTACTTCCCATTGACTCTAAGGCCTGATTTTCGGTCCTACCAGACCTACCATTACAATGGGTGGAGGAGTTCAGGTACCTGGGAGTGCAGGGCCTCCCGTAGGACTTCAGACTTTCTCCCCCTTAATATTTCTCCTGTACTCAATGACATTAGAATGTGGCTGAGGGCTTGGGAACCACTGCCATTGTCATTGCTTGGAAACATAAATCTAATAAAAAGAAATGTTTAGGAATTAATAAGTGGGGATGTGGCGCTCCCTAATAAAAGTGCGTGTACAGTGGCTAAACAAATAAATGGCTGTGAGACTCTAAAATTGTACCATATATAAATATAATGTGCATATAAGTATATGCAATCCCTAATGCGGTGCATAAACCTCAGTTGCACTAATGGTGTCAATGAAGTACCACTAGGTACTAGATAATGTGATAAACCAATGTGTATATATAAAAAAAATATGTTATAACAGTGCAAGCCCATAAATTGCAGTGATATATATGATACTCCAACCCAGCATCCACATATATATAAATAGCCGTGCAATCCAATTTCAAACAAGTCCAAAAAAACCATCCAGAGAGAAAAAGAAAAAAAGAAAATTTGTGATTGACATCAAATTGTGAAAGTTCCTATTCAGTAAATAAATCCCAGTGGGATAGGCAGCAAAAAAAGTTCCAATGGCTTTGTGACTTTGGTGCCCACAGAGGTATTCCGTGACTTCTGTGCTCCCCTTTTGGCTCCCCACTCACCAGCTTCCACTACCCCTGCAGGGGTGACAGGCACTGTTAGATCCCAAGGCCGTCCTCTATCCGATATCCCGTGGTTGCTGAGATGGAAAGCCTCTTTCACAGGGGTTCCGGACTCCCACCTATACCGTATCCAGGAAAGGGGATCACCAGCGAAAAGCCCTCATAAAAAAGAGATGCCACCTCATAGTGTAGTAAATTAAAAATGTTTAATAGAATAAAACTCCCCAGTAGGGAAAAAAATATATATATCGCACTACACTATGGGTGAAGCCGATAGCCAGGAAGTGCTTCCCCGCAGCGTGCGGCGTGCGGTCCAGCTGCGTTCCAGGCTCTCTCGCTCCGTACCCGGAAATGACGTAAGTGCGTAGCCCCGCCTGCCATATTTTCTGCCATATGTCCTAAGCGCAGAGACTCTGATAATTCAAAAAGAAATGTTTGCCTAATTTCATATATTTGTTTCGCCAGTCCCCAACTATGAATTGATGACCTTAATGCACCCTTCTTCTCGTATTTCTTAGCCTTCCAGTTGGTTACTGCGTCTTGGTGGCTCTCCCCGGATCAATCCAATTCGGCAACCATGTTGGAGGCAGCAGTGGTCAATTCCTTATAAGTTATGAGGTTTCCCCTGTTTAGTGAACCAAGAGCCCCCTATCAGTTGACTCCCTCCTTGTCCACTACCATTAAAGCTTTCAGGGCAGCATTAACCTGTGAAAAATACCCCAGATATGCCTCTCACCTAATGCTCCGCTCTAGTTCCCCATCTATATACATTATCTGACCCAGAGGCATGGACGAAATATAATAACTTGAAGCTCTTTCCTCAGCTAGTATCTGAATTTAATATCCCCGCCTCTTACAAGTTCCGTTCTATGCAGCTTTTTCATGCCCTCAGCAGCCAGTTTCCATCCACATCTCTCCAAATGGTACAATCATCCCTTGAACAGGTACTCAGATTGGATTGCTTTGAGAAGCCCACCTCCCATCTTTACACCACCCGATTATAACATCGTTGCCTGATTTGGAGTCCGAGAGAGCCTGGTGGCAGAGGGATGCTCAGCAGCAAGTCAATGAGGACTGGGATGATATTTGGGACTTACCTTTCCGTGCTCTAGTTTCCCTCCATGACAGGCTCATACAATTAAACCCCCCCCTTCTATTCCCTTCTGGAAACAATTGATCATGAACAATCTTCCATTATATAAAGACACATATCAACAGGGATTGTCCAACTAAATATGATTGGGTTTGGTCAAAATGGTTGAAAGAACTTTCGACTGCTTAGTTACTCCAGTTACCTTTTAACGTCTAAGTTATTGTGCTCATTTCAGTGTCTGCCTCTGAAGGGGCCATCCCTAGAGCTATACCATCTTTTAAAGCTTGTTAGAACTTTGTATGCTGTTCCCTTATGACCCTTAAAAGTCTTTACCGCAACATCTCTTTTTTATGGCACCCAGGCTGTCACATTATGATCATACTGTATTGTCTGCTTTATTTTGTGGGTGACATTTTGTATAATCCAATTTCGTTTGTGTGGTCCTTTTTGTTGTTTTGTTTTTTTTGTTTCTTATGTCTGTTTATGTATGTTTGCCAATGTCTGTTAGCCGATGACTAAACCTGGCTTGTACACATAAATGATATATATGAATTCCAGGAAGTAAATACTACATGAATCATCTGCCCTTACTCTAGATGGCTCCAACCAGAAATACTAGGCGGTGTCTTTCAAAGTGATTCCTCAGCAAAATAAAGCATTGCGACTTGGGTGGATGCAGGTTTGCTTTGAATATTAAAATATAATTAAATAGCGTTTTTGGTTTTTGCTGCTCAGATGCAGTGTAGTTCCTCATCTAAACCATAACCTCGCCCTTAAAATAACCCTTAAGCTGGCCATACATGGACAGAATTTTTAAGCGAACACTCTTGGGAAAATTCGTACAAAAATCCTCAGAACATTGCTTGTCTGCCTCCTTCTCCCAGATTTGGCACCTTTTTGGGGGGGAGCGGGTACCCGGTTTTGACAGGTACCCGCTCCAACTTCTGGCTCATTTCTCCCCAGCTAATTGATCCGGAAGTTCGGCCCCCCTCCTCCTTCCCCTGCAGCCGGCCCATTCGCAAAGCACAGCGGACTTTGCACATGCACAGTGTGGAACCAGCTGTGAAGCTGTAGGGCTTCCCTTATTGGAGATGAAGGCAGCAGCACCTGATAGCCGACTGAAAAATCGACTCGGGTGAAGACACCGCTGGATTCGTCGACAGGTAAGTGCCCTAATATTGAAAATCAGTAGCTACAGTATTTGTAGCTACTGACTTTTAATTTTTTTCTGAAGAAGCCTGGAGATCCTCTTTAACATTTGATTTTGGAATGAATGGACTTTATTGAACAAAAACCACGCATACTAATAGACAATTGTTTTTAGAAAAATTTTCAGTCTTGCTCCTTCAAATTTTCTTGTCACTGCGGCCGAAAACTAATAACGACTTGACTCACTAATTTTTTGCAGTAATTTGATCCCTCCCTCACACACACACAAAAAAAATGAGTATAGAAGAATAAACTAAATACAAAAGAAAAGGAAAAAACAAAACAAAAAAAAAACTAACTACAGTGCCTTGAAAAAGTATTCATACCTCTTGAAATTTTCCACATTTTGTCATGTTACAACCAATGTATTTTATTGGGATTTTATGTGATAGACTGTTGTGAAGTGGAAGGAAACTAATAAATGGTTTTCAAACTTTTTTACAAATAAATATCGGAAAAGTGTGGTGTACATTTGTATTCAACCCCCATTTTTCTTTTTTTGTATAATAAGTTTTTATTTTTTAGAACAAGACATTACATGACATGTCCAACAGTGCAAATCTTGTAAACAATGGCCTCGCAGGGTCATTCAGTAACAATATGTAATATGTGGGTTGAACAAACACATACATTACTATTAACCTAATGTAAAGTGCTCTTCTAGGGAGAACTCTGAGGGACTCGCCAAGTGAGTAATCAGAAGTTCTGGGAGCCCCATGTTTCCATGAAGTATGCAAGTGCAGCGGAGCCTGCTTAAGGGCTCGCGAGGGTGTGTTTACGCTGGGGGAATCACCGTAATGTGCGGGGTACGCGGCCCGGTGGCCCACGCCCGGGGCAGGAAGGGGGGGCTCAAAACCTCCATCAGTCCACTTCCCGCTCCCACGCGGGTCCCCGTGACCACGCAACGGTGGTTTATTCATGTGAAATTTGTCTGGTTCTTGGAAATCCAGAGATCTCCCCCAGCGGGTTCCGTTGCTATATTGAATAGCCCATACTTAGCTGTTTCGCATGAGTTTCCCTAGTATTATACCAAAATAACAATAATAAATAGAGAGACACAAAAATAAGAGGGAATAATAAAAAGGGAGAAAAAAAAAGAAAAGGAGAGAGAGGTGGGGGGGTATGGTAAGAGCGGGAAGAGGGAATAGGAGAGGGAAGGGGGGGAAAAGGGGAAGGGAATGGGTCAGGTTACCTGCAGAAACTGGTGAGCTTCCTCTGCCACTGTGACGAACCCCTCGGAGCTGGATTTGTTGTCCCACGGGTAGGTCAGGTTTTGGGGTCTTGCCTACAGGGTTAAGTTTTTGTTAGCCTGAGTACTCTAAGAGTAGGGTCTGCCAGCTCCAGCAGTGCAGCGTCTAGACTAGACGACACCGCGGTGGAGCCAGAGGTGTATTCAGCCCATGACATCCAGATTGCATGGAATCGGTCTTCACGGCCTAACCCCCATTTTTCTGATACCCCTAACTAAAATCTAGTGGAACCAATTGTCTTCAGAAGTCACCTAATTTGTAAATAGAGTCCACCTGTGTGTAATTTAATCTCAGTATAAATACAGATGTTCTGTGAATCCCTCAGAGGTTTGTTGGAGAACCTTAGTCAACAAACGGCATCATGAAGGCCAAGGAACACACCAGACAGGTCAGGGATAAAGTTGTGGAGAAGTATAAAGCAGGGTTAGGTTATGAAAAAAATATCCCAAGGTTTAAACATCTCACGGAGCACTGTTCAATCCATCATCCGAAAATGGAAAGAGTATGGCACAACTGCAAACCTACCAAGACATGTCTATCCACCTAAACTGACAGGCCGGGCAAGGAGAGCATTCATCAGAGAAGCAGCCAAAAGGCACATGGTAACTCTGGAGGAGCTGCAGAGATCCACAGCTCAGGTGGGAGAATCTGTTCACAGGACAACTATTAGTCCTGCACTCCACAAATCTGGCCTTTATGGAAGAGTGACAAGAAGAAAGCCATTGTTGAAAGAAAGCCATAAGAAGTCCCGTTTGTAGTTTGTGAGAAGCCATGTGGGGGACACGGCAAACGTGGAAGAAGGTGCTCTGGTCAGATGAGACCAAAATTGAACTTTTTGGCCTTAAAGCAAAACGCTGTGTGGTGGAAAACTAACACTGTACATCACCCTGAACACACCATCCCCACTGTGAAACATTGTGGTGGCAGCATCATGTTGTGGGGATGCTTTTCTTCAGCAGGGACAGGGAAGCTGGTCAGAGTTGATAGAAAGATGGATGGAGTCAAATACAGGGCAATCTTAGGAGAAAACCTGTTATGCCGAATTCCAGCCAGCAAAAGATTGAGAGCAGGTTCTCAATTTTTCGGTCGGAAAAAGTTCCTATTCGAAAATGTGATCGTCTGTAGCAATTCCGACGTGCAAAATTCCTACGCATGCTCAAACAATTCGACGCATGCTCTGAAGCATTGAACTTAATTTTCTCGGCTCGTCGTAGTGTTGCATGTCTCCGCGTTCTTGATGGTCGAAAGTTTAGCGAACTTTTGTGTGATCGTGTGTATGCAAGGCAAGCTTGAGCGGAATTCCGTCGGAAAAACCATCCAAGATTTTTCTGACGGAAAATCCGCTCGTGTGTACGCAGCATTAGAGTCTGCAAAAAACTTGAGACTGGGGCAGAGGTTCACCTTCCAGCAGGACAATGACCCTAAACATACAGCCAGAGCTACAATGGAATGGTTTAGATCAAAGATATTCATGTGTTAGAATGGCTCAGCATCAGTCCAGACCAAAATCCCATTGAAAATCTGTGGGAAAACGTGAATATTGCTGTTCACAGATGCTCTCCATCCAATCTGATAGAGCTTGAGATATTTTGCAAAGAAGAATGGGAAAAAATGTCACTCTCTAGATGTGCAAAGCTGGTAGAGATATCCCCCAAAAAGACTTGCATCTGTAATTGCAGTGAAAGGAGGGTCTACAAAGTATTGACTCAGGGGGCGCAATACAAATGCCCCCCACACTTTTCACATATTTATTTGTAAAAGAAAAATTGAGAACCATTTATCATTTTCCTTCCACTTCACAATTATGTGCCACTTTGTGTTGGTCTATTACATAAAATCCCAATAAAATACATTTATGATTTTGGTTGTAACATGAAAAAATGTGTAAAATTTCAAGGGGTATGAATACTTCAAGGCACTGTATATTAAAATTGTTTACCTTAGCCAATGAATAAAACTAAACCTGGCTACCCCACACCTAACTCTCTTCCTATCTAAACTTGAACCTTACCGCGGGCGCGTTTCTGTGCTTTTTTCACACAATTCCGTGTATAAAGCAGCTGATTCATTTCTTGGGCTGCCGAAGGTGTGAGAAAAGCGGAAAAGAAGTCTCTAATTCTTATACAAAAGCACAATGCACCATGCGGATTAGCATGCATAAATGCGTGCGTTCACAAATGCGCTCGGGTGCCATTAACAATTAGGGGGTTATTTACTAAAGGAAAATCCACTTTGCACTGCAAGTGCACTTGGAAGTAAAGTCGCTGTAGATCCGAGGGGGAACATGCAAGGAAAATAAAAAACAGCATTTTAGCTTGCACGTGATTGGATGATAAAATCAGCAGAGCTTCCACTCATTTCAGATCTACCCCTTAGATTTAGAGCGACTGCACTTCCAATTGCACTTGCAGTGCAAAGTGGATTTGCCTTTCGTAAATAACCCCCTTAGTATTTTGATAGAGCTTAATTTTAGAGGAATTGAATCACTGCTGTTTTTTTATTTTTATTTTATTATATAAGGGCTAGTACACACTATAAAAACTTCCTACAGATCTTTTCCGAATGTGTTTCTGCATGCGTGCTTTTGGTGCCGTTCTTTATGCATTCTTGTTGCATTTTTGATGCATTTACAGCAGCATTCCAGATGCTTTTTTTCTTCTTTTTTCCTATTGGTTTTTTTTTCACTGTACTGGAGTCCGGTGCATTTTTGATGTGTTTTTTTATGCCTGCAGGTGCATTTTTTAATGCATTTTACCACGTTCCAGTTTTGTGCAGGAAAAATGCAGCATGTTCTACTTTTTTTTCTGAAATTAGAATGCACTGGAACTGCAAGCACTGGTGTGAACTTCTGTATGCCATTGAAAACCATAAAACCTATTTTCTATGTGTTTTGGATGCAGAAAAAAAACACTGGAACACATGTGGTGTGAACTGGCCCTGAAATCGTAAAGGAGAACTGACATATAAAAAAAGTTGCGAACAGGCGGGCTTTTAATTGCAGAAGAGAAAAGCAAAGACTCATCTGTAAAATATCCTGCCTGTTTGCAATCTGTGCAGAATGTACACTGAAGTGCGTATGTGCAGCTCAGTTTACATTCTGGTTCACTGCAAGTCGGACCTCCTGTGCATGTGCAGACACGCCACACTAAACTGGCAGAGGCCCGGCACCATTTCTGTGCATGTGCGAGATCCCACAAGCTGCCTCCTGTGATCTGCGATGTAGAAATCCCTGGTAGCAATTTGCACGAACGTTTGCATGTTCACAAATGCTGCAAGGGATCCGGATTGACCTGCTGTTTTTATGTGTACATATGCATAAATGACGCATGGGATTCTGGAGTGGCCAGCTGGTTTCCTGTGTGCATATGCACAAACGTTGCAAGGGATTCTGGAATGACCTGCTATTTTTTGCTGTATACATGTGCACAAACACTGCACGGGATTCTGGAATGACCTGCTATTTTTGTCTACATGTGCACAAATGCCGCACGGGATTCTGGAGTGGCCAGCTGTTTTCCTGTATACATGTGCACAAACACTGCACAAGATTCTGGAATCAGCTGCTTTTTTTTTTCTGTGTACATGTGCACAAATGCCGCACGGGATTCTGGAGTGACCTGCTGTTTTTCTGTGTACATGTGCACAAATGCCGCACAGGATTCTGATATGACCTATTTTTTGCTGTATACATGTGCACAAATGCCGCACGAGATTCTGGAGTGACCTGCTGTTTTCCTGTATACATGTGCACAAATGCTGCACAGGATTCTGGAGTGACCTGCTTTTTTTTCTGTGTACATGTGCAAAAACACCGAATGGGATTCTGGAGTGACCGGCTGTTTTCCTGTGTACATGTGCACAAACGCTGAACGGGAACCTCTGCTAACCCGTCTATATGTACCACCTAATATCTCTATTTTGATGTGGAATATCTCTGAAATGATGTGAGATCTAACAGTAAAACCACTTGATCTTACCGGATCTAAGGAATATCTATTAGCCTGAATGATTTTTGGCCAGAAAATTTGATAAGGGGGGGTGGCCAGCCCCCCCTCATTTATCACTTAATAAGTCTTTAATTATGTGATATCTAACGTTAAAACCACTTGATCTTACCGGATCTAACAAATAGCTTCCAAAATAGCTAACTGTTTGGTCAATTTTTTGATAAGGGGGGGCTGATGATGGATTAGCTCCCCCAGCAAATAACTGTTAATATTGCTTCTTCTGTGTGAGATGTAACACAAACAACGGTTGATCTAACCTGATCTAACAAAGATCTAACAAACTGCATAAGATTTTTTCAAAAATTTTGATGTGGGGGGGCTAACCCAGCAGCGGTACAGTAATAAAACCAAGCATTCATTCAATGACTCTTGTCTGCATTGAATGCTTAAGAAGCTCCGAAAGAATTCTACTGCTTGTCCAGATCTAAGCAGAATTAACCCCTTCACCCCCAAACATTATATATATATATATATATATATATATATATATATATATATATATATATATATATATATATATATATATATATATATATATATATATATATATATATATATATATATATATATATATATATATATATATATTAGCAGAGTCCCTAGAGGGTAAAATGGAGATGCGTTTTTTCCAAATAAATTGCATTTAAAATCCTGCTGCACAAATACTGTGGGACATACAATATTACAATGATCGCCATTTTATTCTCTAGGGTCTCTCCAAAAAAATATATATAATATTTGGGGGTTCTAAGTAATTTTCTAGCAAAAAAAAAAATGATTTAAATTTGTAAACAAAAAGTTGCAGAAAAGGCCTGGTGTGATGATTTGAGTTGTAGGCCTCAGTCACATGGAGTGTAGTAAAGCACACACCTGCGGAGGGCTGTACTTACCTGCACAGGTGTTCCATGCATCCTCATACAGGCAGTCCCATTGATGAGAGACAGCGGCTGCATGGACACGCATGTCCTGGAACGCAGACGGTGTGTTTTTGGGGTGGATGTCGGATTGGGAGCTGCGTCTGTGTCTGTGCAGCCACTGCTTCCCAATTGACATGAATGGGGCGTCCATGAACACCTGTGACTCCCCATGGGGGGGTAAATGCACCCCTCCATTGGCGAATGCTTTGCTACAACGCATGTCAACGAGGCATTCTGTTTTTTACAGACAGGCAGCAGTGCTTACTGCCTTCTGAAAAGCGATCCATGAAGGATTGTCTTTCAGAGTACGATATAACAGCAGCTGACAGGTTTTTTTTTTTTTTTTGCTGCTGAATGGAAATTTTACATAATTGGGACTACGCTTGAGAGTCCAGCATTTGTCTTGTGGTTTGCATGTGTCCTCATTGATATAATGGGCGAGTAGAATTGGCACGACTGCGGCATGTGTACAGCAGGGTCAGGGTGTAATGTCAGAATTTCGGTGGGCAGCCAGGGGGTGGTACAACCACAGCTCAGCTGTCTATTTATACTGCCCCCCTGGCAACCAGTGAGAAAGAGCGGTAGGAGGCAGACGCTGTATTTATTGTACTTCTCTCCTTAATCATCTCATAAATCATTACTCAGAACCCCCAAATAGTATATATAGAGAATGAAATGCCGGTTGTTGCAATTTATGTCACACGGTATTTGTGCGGGAATTTTTCAAAGACAATTTGGAGGCCCAGTGCTAGAATTATTGCTCTTGCGCTGCATTCACTGTGATACCTCACATGTGTGGTGTGAACGCTCTTTACATACTTTACAACCTTCATATTTGTGCTCGCTTTTGTGTGCAAGCACGAGGTGACAGTGGCGCTTGAAATTTTTTTCAAATTATTATTTATTTTATTTTTTACATCTTTTTTACTCTGTTGTCCTTTTAATTTTTTTATCACCTGTGTTCCATTGTTGTGGAAGTGGTTGGTGGGGTGTTTTTGTGAAGATGGAGGACGGGTAACACCAGAGAGTGGAATTATCATTGAGGGCGCATCCACAACCTGAAGTGGGGGGCAGCGCCTTCTGTTTTTACAAAGGTAATGAGGCGGTGTTGTGGTGTTATGTAGGTAATGAGGCGGTGTTGTGGTGTTATGTAGGTAATGAGGATGTGTTGTGGTTATGTAGGTAATGAGGCAGTGTTGTGGTGAAATGTAGGTAATGAGGCGGTGTTGTGGTGTTATGTAGGTAATGAGGAGGTGTTGTGGTGTTATGTAGGTAATGAGGCGGTGTTGTGGTGTTATGTAGGTAATGAGGCGGTGTTGTGGCGTTATGTAGGTAATGAGGCGGTGTTGTGGTGTTATGTAGGTAATGAGGCGGTGTTGTGGTGTTATGTAGGTAATGAGGCGGTGTTGTGGTGTTATGTAGGTAATGAGGCGGTGTTGTGGTGAAATGTAGGTAATGAGGCGGTGTTGTGGTGTTATGTAGGTAATGAGGAGGTGTTGTGGCGTTATATAGGTAATGAGGCGTTGTTGTGGTGTTATGTAAGTAATGAGGCGGTGTTGTGGTGTTATGTAGGTAATGAGGCGGTGTTGTGGTGTTATGTAGGTAATGAGGCGGTGTTGTGGTGTTATGTAGGTAATGAGGCGGTGTTGTGGTGTTATGTAGGTAATGAGGCGGTGTTGTGGTGAAATGTAGGTAATGAGGCGGTGTTGTGGTGTTATGTAGGTAATGAGGCGGTGTTGTGGTGTTATGTAGGTAATGAGGCGGTGTTGTGGCGTTATGTAGGTAATGAGGCGGTGTTGTGGTGTTATGTAGGTAATGAGGCGGTGTTGTGGCGTTATGTAGGTAATGAGGCAGTGTTGTGGTGAAATGTAGGTAATGAGGCGGTGTTGTGGTGTTATGTAGGTAATGAGGAGGTGTTGTGGCGTTATATAGGTAATGAGGCGTTGTTGTGGTGTTATGTAGGTAACGGGGCGGTGTTGTGGCGTTATGTAGGTAATGAGGCGGTGTTGTGGTGTTATGTAGGTAATGAGGCGGTGTTGTATTGTTATGTGGGTAAACAGGCGGTGTTGTGGTGTTATGTAGGTAATGAGGAGGTGTTGTGGCGTTATGTAGGTAATTAGGTGGTGTTGTGGTGATATGTAGGTAATGAGGTGGTGTTGTGGTGTTATGTAGGTCATGAGGCGGTGTTTTGGTGTTATGTAGGTAATGAAGCGGTGTTGTGGTGTTATGTAGGTAATGAGGATGTGTTGTGGTGTTATGTAGGTAATGAGGCGGTGTTGTGGTGTTATGTAGGTAATGAGGAGGTGTTGTGGCGTTATGTAGGTAATGAGGCAGTGTTGTATTGTTATGTGGGTAATGAGGCGGTGTTGTATTGTTATGTGGGTAATGAGGCGGTGTTGTGGCGTTATGTAGGTAATTAGGTGGTGTTGTGGTGTTATGTAGGTAATGAGGCGGTGTTGTGGTGTTATGTAGGTAATGAGGCGGTGTTGTGGTGTTATGTAGGTAATGAGGCGGTGTTGTGGTGTTATGTAGGTAATGAGGAGGTGTTGTGGTGTTATGTAGGTAATGAGGCGGTGTTGTGGTGTTATGTAGGTAATTAGGTGGTGTTATGTAGGTAATGAGGTGGTGTTGTGGTGTTATGTAGGTAATGAGGCGGTGTTGTGGTGTTATGTAGGTAATGAGGCGGTGTTGTAGTATTATGTAGGTAATGAGGCGGTGTTGTGGCGTTATGTAGGTAATGAGGCGGTGTTGTGGCGTTATGTAGGTAATAAGGCGGTGTTGTGGTGTTATGTAGGTAATGAGGCGGTGTTGTGGCGTTATGTAGGTAATTAGGTGGTGTTGTGGTGTTATGTAGGTCATGAGGCGGCGTTGTGGTGTTATTTAGGTAATGAGGCGGCGTTGTGGTGTTATGTAGGTAATGAGGCGGTGTTGTGGTGTTATGTAGGTAATGAGGCGGTGTTGTGGTGTTATGTAGGTAATGAGGCTGTGTTGTGGTGTTATGTAGGTAGTGAGGCGGTGTTGTGGTGTTATGTAGGTAATGAGGCGGTGTTGTGCTGTTATGTAGGTAATGAGGCGGCCTTGTGGTGTTATGTAGGTAATGAGGCGGTGTTGTGGTGTACTGTAGGTAATAAGGCGGTGTTGTAGTGTACTGTAGGTAATGAGGTGGTGTTGTGGTGTTAGGTAGGTAATGAGGCAGTGCTGTGATGTTGTGTAGGTAATGAGGATGTGTTGTGGTGTTATGTAGTTAATGAGGCGGTGTTGTGGTGTTATGTAGGTAATGAGTCGGTGTTGTGGTGTTATGTAGGTAATGAGGCGGTGTTGTGGTGTTGATATGTAGGTAATGAGGCGGTGTTGTGGTGTTATGTAGATAATGAGGCGGTGTTGTGGTGTTATGTAGGTAATGAGGCGGTGTTGTGGTATTATGTAGGTAATGAGGCGGTGTTGTGGTGTTATGTAGGTAATGAGGTGGTGTTGTGGTGTTATGTAGGTAATGAGGTGGTGTTGTGGTGTTATGTAGGTAATGAGGCGGTGTTGTGGTGAAATGTAGGTAATGAGTCGGTGTTGTGGTGTTATGTAGGTAATGAGTCGGTGTTGTGGTGTTATGTAGGTAATGAGGCGGTGTTGTGGTGTTGATATGTAGGTAATGAGGCGGTGTTGTGGTGTTGATATGTAGGTAATGAGGCGGTGTTGTGGTGTTATATAGGTAATGAGGCGGTGTTGTGGCATTATGTAGGTAATGAGGCAGTGTTGTGGCGTCGTGTAGGTAATGAGGTGGTGTTGTGGCGTTGTGTAGGTAATGAGGTGGTGTTGTGGCGTTATGTAAGTAATGAGGCAGTGTTGTGGTGTCATGTAGGTAATTAGGTGGTGTTGTGGCGTCATGTAGGTAATGAGGCGGTGTTGTGGCATCGTGTAGGTAATGAGGCGGTGTTGTGGCATCGTGTAGGTAATGAGGCGGTGTTGTGGCGTTATGTAGGTACATAGTTGCCAACATTGTAAAAAAAAAATGTGGGACACTTTTGTGGCTGTAGGCGGAGCCGTACAATAATTAAGGGGCGAGGCGTTCGTTTGTAGGCGTGGCTTAGGAAAAATATACAAGTGCGGCGAAAAATGGGCGTGGTTTACGCGTCATAGTGGGCGTGGCTTAAATGGGCATGGCTCAAGAGGGTGTGGTTAGAGTCTGAGATGAATGAGGGATGTGAAGGGAAAGGGGGAGAGGGGAAGAGGGGGAGAGGGGAATGGCGGGACAGCAGCCCCAGATCCTACACAATAAAAATATGTATATTCTAGAAAGTTTAATAATCAGCAGATAAAGATACTCCAAACACCTGGTGTTAGCACTTCAATCATCCCGGCACCATGGTTGTTATGGTGTCAGGATGATTGAAGTGCATTATTTTTATTATTACATTGTAATATAAAATGAAATCATTCAACTCACCATAATGCAGAATCAGTGGGATCCCTGAGCGTGTCACTAGCCACGTCGCCTGCCACCAGCCATCCGTCCTTGCATCAGGTGCCCCCAGCAGAGTCCGTTCTTGCATCAGGTGTCCCCAGCGGAGCCCCCCTCACACCAGGAGTCCCCAGTGGAGCCCCCCTCACACCAGGAGTCCCCAGCGGAGCCCCCCCTCACACCAGGTGCCCCCAGCGGAGCCCCCCTCACACCAGGTGTCCCCAGCGGTGCCCCCCCCCCTCACATCAGGTGCCCCCAGCGGAGCCCCCCCTTACATCAGGTGCCCTCAGCGGAGCCCCCCCTTACATAAGGTGTCCCCAGTGGAGCCCCCCCTTACATCAGGTGCCCCCGGCAGAGCCCCTCTCACATCAGGTGTCCCCGGCGGAGCTCCCCCTCACATCAGGTGTCCCCGGCGGAGCACCCCCTCACATCAGGTGTCCCTGGCAGAGCCCCCCCTCACACCTTATATCACCTTATATCAGGTGTCCCCAGTGGAGCTCCCCTTACATCAGGTGTGTCCCCAGTGGAGCCCCCCCTTACATCAGGTGTGTCCCCAGTGGAGCCCCCCTTACATCAGGTGTGTCCCCAGTGGAGCCCCCCTTACAAATTCCCACAGCGGTGCGGTGCGCCCTCCCTCCCCTACCTCAGAGGTGCCCAGTGTGTCCGCCGGTGTCTTGTCGAATACCGCATGGCTAGAACCCCCGCCCCTTTCCTTAACAGACTGGCAGCGGGGCGGGGGTAGGCGGGGCGAGGCGGAGGGTGGGCAGCGACTGAGGAACTCCGTCTAGCCCCCCCCAGCCGTCATCCTGAGCTTCTTTAAGATGGCGGCTGGCGGAGACAATGTCTCCGCCGGCCGCAGACCTCTAGCGGCGGCGAAAATCAAGAACCAGATTTCTCTGGACATTTCCCGGGACACCAAAAATTCAGGAATGGAGTGTAAGTCCCGGGAATGTCCCGGGAAATCCGGGACAGTTGGCAACTATGTATGATGTCCTCCCATTCTTGGTGCGTAGTGCATCGTTGATTGGTGCGCTGTGTCCCTCGGACACAGTGCATCACCGATCACGGTAAAGTGCTTTTTTCGTAGATTCTTTACCATGTGATCAGCTGTGTCCAATCACAGTGTAAACAGGAAATGCCGGTTATTGGTATTCCTCAGCAGGGACATCTGCTCTGACAATCAGGGCACTGATCATCAGTGCTGCCTGTCAGTGCCCATCAGTGCCCCTCAGTTCAGCCTGTCAGTGCCCATCAATGCCCCTCAGTGCTACCTGTCAGTGCCCATCAATGCCCCTCAGTGCTAACAGTCAGTGCCCATCAGTGCCCCTCAGTGCTGCCTGTCAGTGCAGCCTCATCAGCACACATCAGGGAAGGAGAAAAAATATTTATTTACAACATTTTATAACAGAAATTAAGAAAACTTTTTTTTTTTTCTAAATTTTGTTTTTTGTTTTTTATTTGTTTTGCAAAAAATAAAAAACTCCAGAGGTGATGAAATATCGCCAAATGAAAGCTCTATTTGTGTGAACAAAAGATATAAATGTCATTTATGTACAGTGTAGTATGACCGCGCAATTGTCATTCCAATTGTGACAGTGCTGAAAGCTGAAAATTGCCCTGGGCAGGAAAGGGGGAAAAAGTGCCCGGTACGCAAATGGTAAAGACTGGTGGGAACAGATTTTGGGAACATGTCTCTCATGCATTCTAAAAGTGGTGCACAATGCACCAAAATCATGAACCCGTCTACAACTTGTACCTGAATTCAGCACATGCAGCGCCACTTTTAGCACGCATGTGGCGCACTTTCACAAAATCTGTCTGCGCCAGTTTCTCTGTCGGCCAAAAGAAAGTTGTTCTCAATTAGCTCCACTTTCATGATATATGAGGTGTAGGTTTTTGTTTTGTTTTTTGTATTTGGCGCATTCAGCACGCCATAATGTAAAAGTGGCGCATTTTAGAACAAACTGAATTTGACGCAGGAGTTGCTGCGAGAACCAAAAGTGTCACAAATGCTACATGAACTGGACACCTTAAGGCCAAAAAGTCCCCCACTGCCCACTATGTGTATATGTTTGGGGCTGTGCACCCACACGGATGCAGCGTCTGCATCCTGACATGAATGGGCATTATGTACACCTCCTGTGAATGAGGCCTTTGTTTAGAAAACTATGAGCAGACAGGAAATGTAGTGCAGAAAAGACATCCAACGTTCCTTCTGTAATAAAATAAAGTCCCACTCGCTGTCATCTTTTGCATGCGCAGTTTACATTCCCACACAGATCCTATGTGCCGGGGTAACCAAACTCCCATTCATGTGCGTGTGGTTGCTATTCTATACTGCACTTCCCTTCTCTCTGATTGGTGATTCCTCCATAGAAACAGCTGGATTTATTCTGAATCTGTACAGGAGGATTGGGGATATTTTTGGTTGCTATGGGTTACAGCGAGAGACCCACACTGATACCTGGGAGCGGATTGTGTATGGTGTACAGCACAATTGTCTATAGAAGAGATCAGATTGTATTACAGTGTTTTGAAAAAATAATGGCGTAATTTCAATGGAGAGGGCGCTTTTGAGGTGTTTTTTTAGCGCATCAAACCTGCTCCAAAGATGCTGCTTGCAGAAATTTTTTTCACTGCACTGCCCCAGTGTAAAAGCATTAGTTGATTTTAATGGAAATTGGTTTTCGTGAGCTTTTCAGGCGCTTTTTTTTTTTTGCGTAAAAGCGCCTCAGTGTGAAAGGGGTCTTATAAACAGTGCTTTGAAAAAGTATTCACACCCCTTGAAATTTTCCACATTTTGTCATGTTACAACCAAAAACGTGAATGTATTTTATTGGGATTTTATGTGATAGACCAACACAAAGTGGCACATAATTGTGAAGTGGATGGAAAATGATAAATGATTTTCAACATTTTTTACAAATAAATATGTGAAAAGTGTGGGGTACATTTGTATTCAGCCCCCCTGAGTCAATACTTTGTAGAACCACCTTTAGCTGCAATTACAGCTGCAAGTCTTTTTGGGGATGTCTCTACCAGCTTTGCACATCTAGAGAGTGACATTTTTGCCCATTCTTCTTTGCAAAATAGCTCAAGCTCTGTCAGATTGGATGGTGAGCGTCTGTGAACAGCAATTTTCAAGTCTTGCCACAGATTCTCAATTGGATTTAGGTCTGCACTTTGACTGCACCATTCTAACACATGAGTATGTGCAGCTGCTGGCTTTTAATTTTTGCAGCGGTGGGCGGACCTCCGCTATATTCTGTGATAAAAAACAGCTTGTAATAAAGCTTAGTGGCCTATGCGATAAAAAAGGAAACAACTGTGATTTCATACTGCCCTCAACACAAACATCAAATACAAAAACATATATCACTTGTTTGGATCTACTCAGTTGTGGTGTACGGACATTGCACATATCATATTCATTTCATATTATATTAATTTCACAGAATGCAGTGTATGAAATACAACAATAATTTCCCGGGCAGTAGAGAACTGAGTGTCTCTGAGAAAGGTCCGGCCAGCGCTCGCCATTTTCCAAAGGACAAAGTCACCTCAGGGTTGTAGGAGGGAAAAAAATGGCGGGAACATTTTCTATACCCAGATAGAGATACATACTGTAATAGGCTGTGTGCACTACCTGTCACCTCAGACATGTGACCTTCTATTCATTTATAGTGAATTAATATTACAATATTGGTTATAAATGTAAAGAAATGTACAGGCAGGCCTGAGTTACAAACGAGCTAGGGACTGTAGGTTTGTTCTTAACCACTTTGCGCCTGCGCTATAGCCAAAAGACGACTGCCGGGTGGCCGTCCCTGGACGTCCTGCTGTTTACTTGCGCTGTGATTGGCCATTTACGGCGATCTGTGACTGGCTGTGTCCAAGGGACACGGCCAGCACAGAACTGGCCGTGTCCCGCCGGCGCGCATCGGGGAGGTTCCCTTGGACACAGCCAGTCACAGATCGCCAATCACAGCGGCCGTTTACAGTGCGATCGGCGGTGCCAATGAGAGATGATCTCATATGTAAACATCTCTCATTGCCGGCTCGCCCTCTTCACACAGAGACAGCATGTGAGGAGGGAGAGCGAACCGCTACAGCGGTGAATCAGAAAAAAAAAAGAAAAAAAAGTCAAGTCAGTGCCATCTGTCCCCACTGCCATCCCTCCCCAGTGCCATCCCTCCCCAGTGCCATCCGTCCCCAGTGCCATCCGTCCCCAGTGCAATCTGTCCCCAGTGCCATCCCTCCCCAGTGCCATCAGTCCCCAGTGCCAACTGTCTCCAGTGCCATCCCTCCCCAGTGCCATCCCTCCCCAGTGCCATCCATCCCCAGTGCCACCTGTCCCCAGTGCCACCCATCCCCAGTGCCATCTGTCATCAGTGTCACATATTACTGCCATCTGTCATCAGTGTCACGTGTCATCAGTGCCATGTATTAGTGCCATCTGTCAGTGCCACGTATTAGTGCCAAATGTAATCAGTGCCACGTATTGGTGCCATCTGTCATTAGTGTCATCAGTGCCACATATTAGTGCCATCTGTCATCAGTGCCACGTCAGTGTCATCAGTGCCACATATCAGTGCCATCTGTCATCAGTGCCACGTCAGTGTCATGTGTCATTGTCCTGGTGTTCCAGGGCCTTCAAAAGTGTAATAGGTAGTCAACAAGTTAGATGTGTAATTTATGCTCCTTGATCACCTGATGGCGCTCCCTGCATGTTGGGCCTCTCTATGTGGCTAGGCTGTGAAAAAGTCCCACACATGTGGTATCGTAATACTCAGGAGGAGTAGCAGAATGTATTTTGGGGCGTTATTTGTGGTATACACATGCCATGTGAGAGAAATAACCTATTACAATGACAATTTTGTGGGGGGGGGGTGGGGGAATCTTCATTTTGCAAAGAATTGTGGGAAAAAATTACAACATCAAAAACCTCACCATATATCTTACTAAATACCTTGGAATGTCTACTTTCAAAAAATGGGTCATTTGGGGGGTATTTGTACTTTCCTGGCTTGTTAGGGTCGCAAGAAATGAGATAGGCCACCAGTACATCAAGTGTGATCAATTTTTTATGATTTGCACCACAGCTTGTAGACTCTCTAACTTTCACCTTAGATCTCATATTTACACTAAAATGCAATTAAAAAAAAATTAAATATATATTTTTTTTAAAGTTGCTTTAAGAGCTATGCAATGGTATGGAGACAGGTGGGGGCCATCTTCCCCTCACTCATCTCCATTCCTAACAGGAGACAGGACACGATCACCTCTGCCACTGCCGGCGGCTCCGGTAAATGGTGGAGGGCACCGGAGAGTGTCGGGAGGGGGGCCCTCTCCCATCGCCGATAAAAGTGATCTTGCGGTGAATCCGCCACAGAGACCACTTTTGTCTGAAACCGGACCGCCCACTGAAGAAGAGGATACCGGGGTTTTTCACTCATCACACATAGGGCAGCCCATCCACCTGAATGGGCTGCCCTATGCGCATCAATCGCCGCAAAGAAGCTTCAGAACTTTTTTTTAGAGAGGAGCTTGGTGCGTTTTTTACTGCGATTTTTGGTGTAGAGCATTTCTGCAATGCAAGGAAACGCACAGATGTGAATGGAAAATGGAGCCTCATTGTTCTTGTGTTACCGCACCAATTTCACTTTCAGGCCCCGCTCAAATCTAGCATAGTGGGGTCGAACGTTTTGTAGCTCGTTTTTTCCTGTGGCACGCATAGTGCAGCATGATTTAACCACTTGAATACCAGGCACTTTCGCCCCTTCCCGCCCAGGACAATTTTTAGCTTTCAGCGCTGTCACACTTTGAATGACAATTGGGCGGTCATGCTACACTGTACCCAAACTAAATTTTTATCATTTCGTTCCCACAAATAGAGCTTTCCTTTGGTCGTATTTGATCACCTCTGCGGTTTTTATTTTTTGCTAAACAAACTAAAAAAGAACAAAATTTTTGAAAAAAAAAAAGTTTTTCTTCGTTTCAGTTATAAAATGTTGTTTTCTCCTTTACTGACGGGCACTGATGAGGCTGCACTGATGGGCACTGATGAGGCAGCACTGATAAGGTGGCACTGATGAGGATGCACTGATATGTAGAATTGATGGGCACTGATAGGCGGCACTGATATGCAGCACTGATGGGCACTGATAGGCGGCATTGATAGGTGGCACTGATGGGCCATATATATTACAGACATCACTATAGAGGCAATGATCAGGTAGATGACCCTACTTGATTTGATGTAAGATGTAAGAAAATGATATTGTTAAGGGTGGAGATCTGGAAATAGAAGAAGATAGAGAACAGGGTTGATAACAAGATGTTGGAAAAGACAGAGGATTGCACAATTAATTCAATTGATGTATATCAAACTCTTCAGTGTAAAAAAAAAAAAAAGAAACATAATCAAACTGGGACACGGCATGTAGGGAGATCCTTAGGCCCCTTTCACACGATCGGACCGTTCAGGTTCGCCTGTCAGTTTTGACGGCGGACCTGAACGGGCGCTCCATGTTAGCCTATGGAGCGACGGATGTCAGTGGAGACATGTCCGCTGACATCCGACCCGGTCCGATCCGCTAAAAGCAGACGGATGGCCCTACGTCCAGATCCGGCGCTGGCGGATCGGGTGAGATCTGATGAAAGCGGACATGCTATCCGTTTTCATCCGATCCCTCCATAGGCAGCAGCGGCGCCTGACAAACCCCTCCCCACTCAGTGAGCAGAGAGGGACCTGTCATCCGCCGGCTCAGCGGAGATCAACGGACTGATCTCCCGCTGAGCCGGCGGACTGAGGTGGACTCCGTGGAAACAGAGTCCGCCTCGTGTGAATGAGGCCTAAGTAAACGAACAGCATCGTTAAGGCCAAGGAACACACCACACAGGTGAGGAATAAAGTTGTGGAGAAGTTTAAAGCAGGGTTAGGTTATAAACAAATATCTCAAGCTTAGAACATCTCACAGAGTACTGTCCAATCCATCATCGGAAAATGGAAAGAGTATGGCACAACTGCAAACCTACTAAGACATGTCCGTCCACCTAAACTGAGAGGGGGGGCAAGGAGAGCATTCATCAGAGAAGCAGCCAAGAGGCCCATGGAAGCCATTGTTGCAAGAAAGCCATAAGAAGTCCTGTTTGCAGTTTGTGAGAAGTCATGTGGGGGATACAGCAAACATGTGGAAGAAGGTGCTCTGGTCAGATGAGACCAAAATTTAACTTTTTGGGCCTAAAAGCAAAATGCTATGTGTGGTGGAAAATTAACACTGCACATCACCCTGAACACACCATCCCCACCGTGAAACATGGTGGTGGTGGCAGCATCATGTTGTGGGGATGCTTTTCTTTAGCAGGGACAGGGAAGCCGGTGAGAGTTGATGGGAAGATGGATGGAGCCAAATACCGGGCAATCTTAGAATAAAACCTGTTAAAGTCTGCAAAAGACTTGAGACTGAGGTGGAGGATCCCCTCCCAGCAGGACAACGACCCTAAACATACAGCCAGAGCTACAATGGAATGGTTAGATCAAAGCATATTCATGTGTTAGAATGGCCCAGTCAAAGTCCAGACCTAAATCCAATTGAGAATCTGTGGCAAGACTAGAAACTTGCTGTTCACAGACGCTCTCCATCCAATCTGAGAGAGCTTGAGCTATTTTGCGAAGAAGAATGGGCAAAAGACTTGCAGCTGTAATTGCAGCGAAAGGTGGTTCTACAAGTTATTGTTTCCGGGGGGCTGAATACAAATGCACGCCACACTTTTCACATATTTATTTGTAAAAAAAATTGTGAAAAACATTTATCATTTTCCTTCTACTTCACAATTATGTGCCACTTTGTGTTGGTCTATCCCAATAAAATACATTCATGTTTTTGGTTGCAACAAAACAAAATGTGGAAAATGTCAAGGGGTGTGAATACTTTTTCAAGACACTGTACAGATAAATGAAGATGTATAGGTGTATTTTAAATGATAGAGACAGAATATCGACCATGATACAAATGTTATAAATTGAGGTGCAGTTCAGTGAGTAAAATAAATATTTGATCCCCAAGCAAAACATGACTTAGTACTTGGTGGAGGAACCCTTGATGGCAAGCACAGAGGTAAGATGTTTCCTGTAGTTGGTTACCAGGTTTGCACACATCTCAGGAGGGATTTTGGTCCACTCTTCTTTATGGATCTTCTCCAAATCCTTAAGGTTTCTTGCTGTTGCTTGTCAGCTCAAAGTTTCAGCTCCCTCTATAGATTTTCTATAGAATTAAGGTCTGCAGACTGGCTAGGCCACGCCATGACATTGATGTGCTTCTTCTTGAGCCACTCCTTTGTTCCCTTGGCAGTATGTTTTGGGTCATTGTCATGCTGGAAGACCCAGCCACGACCCATCTTCAGTGTTCTGGCTGAGGGAAGAAGGTTGCATCCAAGATTTTACAATACATGGCCCCGTCCATTGGCCCCTCAATGCGGCAAAGTCGGCCTGAACTTTTAGCAGAGAGACAGCCCCAAAGCATATTTCCACCTCCGTGCTTGACTGTAGGGATGGTGTTCTTAGGGTAATAGTCAGCATTTTTCTTCCTCCAAACATGACGAGTCAAATTAATGCCAAAGAGCTAAATTTTGGTCTCATCTGACCACAGCACTTTCTTCCAATCATTTAGATGTTCATTGAAAAACTTCCCATGGGACTGTACATGTGCCTTTTTGAGGAGGGGGACCTTGCAGGCGCTGCAGAATTTCAATCCACAGTGGCATATTGAAATGGTTTCTTTAGTGACTGTGGTCCCATCTGCCTTGAGATCATTCACAAGCTCCTCCTGTGTAATTCTGGGCTGATCCCTCACTTTTCTCATGATCATCCTTACCCCATGAGGCCAAATCCTGCATGGAGCTCCAGACCGAGGGCGATTGAGGGTTATTTTGTATTTCTTCCACATGCTGGAAGACCCATCCACAACCCATCTTCAGTGTTCTGGCTGAGGGAAGAAGGTTATCATCCAAGATGACAATCGCTCCAACAGTTGTCTCCTTCTCACCAAGTTTCTCGCTGATGGTCATTATTGTTGACTATTAAATACTCTCTCTATATATATCTTTTCTTAGGTAATGTGAATATATACATTTACTTTGCACCATAGATTACATATGCTACCTAGTCCCGTTCCACCGTTGTTTCTATTAATGTAGGTGTGCATTTGCACACTCTCCATTCTTACTTTTAAACATTATAGTAAGTATCCTCAAGCATCCCCCCTCCCCCCCCCTCCTTTTCCTCGTCCCCTCCCCCCCTCCCCCTTCTTCAGATACATGTATGTCCCTTTCCCTATTGGATCTTTACCTATGATGTCTTTTTTCATTTACCTCTTCATTCATTCGATAATATCATATTTTGCACGCCCCCCGTGGTGTCTTTTCATCGCCTTCTTTTGGGCCTTCCACCCCTCGCCTCCGCTGTCGGGCTGTTTGAGGCTTTTGAACCATTCACACCATTTGTATATTTTCACCTTCAATTATTATTATTAACTATTGTATATTAATTACATTAATTTTATCTAATTTGTTAGCCACAGCTGATTCTGCTCCTGAAGAAGCGTCTAGACACGCGAAACATGTAGAGCATTTTTTGATATGAAGCTATCTGTTGTTGAATTGCTGTCCAGCCACGCCCTTGGATATCTACTCATTTTTGGATAAGTTATCCTTATATATCCGAGGTTCCATGTATGTAGAGGTGGTTTTGTATAGCAACGATCATATGAAATATTTGTTGTACCTCAATGTTTGTGGTCTTTTTAACAATTAATGTATAATTATGTATTTTTCAATAAACTATTTTTTTTATAAAAGAATTGGTATTACTGTGCCTACAAAGTCCAAGAAGTCCCTCCATTTTTTCTTTGAATTATCATTTTCAGGACGTGGCACTTTTATACTTTTCATGTATCCACAGTACCACTCTGTGTTATGATACATTTCTTTAGGAATTATCCCTTCTAGTCAGTCCCATCCCCCCACAGAACGCACACAGGGAACACAGTTAACCCCTTGATGGCCCCCTGTGTTAACCCCTTCCCTGCCAGTGACATTTACACAGTAATCAGTGCATTTTTATAATTGTCAATGGTTTCAAAAATGTGTCAAAGGTGTCCAATGTGTCTGCCACAATGCCGCAGTCACGATAAAAATCACAGATCACCACCATTACTATTAAAAAAAAAAAATAATAAAAATGCCAATAATCTATCCCATCGTTTGTACATGCTATAACTTTTGCGCAAACCAATCAATATACGCTTATTGCAATTTTTATTACCAAAAATATATAGAAGAATACATAATCAGCCTAAACTGAGGAAAAAAAATACCTTTTTTTCAAAAAATTGGGGATATTTATTATAGCAAAAAGTACAAAATATTGTGGTTTTTTTTCTAAATTGTCGCTTTTTTTTTTGTTTATAGCGCAAAAAATAAAAACCGCAGAGGTGATCAAATACCACCAAAAGAAAGCTCTATTTGTGGGGAAAAAAGGACATCAATTTTGTTTGGGTGCAATGTCGCATGACCGCGCAATTGTCAGTTATATCGACGCAGTGTCGTATCGCAAAAAAAAATGGCCCGGTCACTGAGCAGCCAAATCTTCCGGGGGCTGAAGTGGTTAAAAGTAGTGCATGTATTCTGGTGGGATTTGCAGTCCATTCAAAGTCAATCTGAAAAAACAAAACAAAAACCTGCTGCCACCTTGTGGATGAAAAGGAGTTATGCAGAGCCATTAACATTACCTTCTGTTACACTTGGCCCATGGGCACGCATTCCTTTACACTCAGAATCTCGGTTCTAAACGCTAAAGCCTGGTACACACGATTGGATTTTCATCGGACAAAGCGTAGGACTTTTGTCCGTAGGGCGTTGGCCAGAAACTTGTCTCGCATATAAACGGCAAAGAATTGTCGGCCAACAAACACGAAAGAAACTACGTGTTTTTTTCAGCTCTTTAGCGCCACCCTTTGGACAACTTCTGCTAATGCTGTGCTATGGTTAGCATTGCTTCCGAGCATGTGTGTTTGTACTTTGGAAGTTTTGTCCGAAAGCGTGTACACACGCTCAGGTAATCCGACAACACACAATTGTTGGCGGACAATTTTAAAGTCTGCTATCCAACATTTGTTGGCGGAAAATCCGACAATCCGAATAGGACCTGTAGTAGGAGAGAGGTGCAAGAGAAGATCACAGCATGGGGTCCGGAGGGCTCCAGTATAAGTATATTTATGCAGGATAGAGAAGAACACCAAAGGTAACAGGCCCTTTTATTGGTGCAGCACAGTGGCTTAGCGGTTGGCACTTGCAGCACTGGGGTGCTTGGTTCAAATTCCAGCAAAAACACTATCTGCATGGAGTTTGCGTGTACTTCCTGTGCTTCCATCGGCTTCCTAGCGCAAGCTGGTAGGTTTCATCGGCTCCTGTAGTCAGGTGCGGGACAAGGGGGTGGGCAGGAGGGACGGGAGCCCTGGGCACTATGGTATCATGTAAGGTGGGGGGAGGATTTGAGGGGTAAGAATTGTTATAGGAGGGGAAATGGGTGGGGGGGGGTTGCTAGGAGTAATGATTTAGGGGGAGTTCTGCTAGAAGGGATGATATAATAGAGGGGAGAAGGGGATTTGTGCTAGGTGGATTAATTCTTTTTTTTTTTTGGAGGGGGGGGGGGTTATGCTAGGAGGGGAGATTTGGAGTGGAGGGGAAGATTTGTGCTAGTAGAGGGGATTGTGGGAATATTTTTGCTAGATGGGGAGATTTGGAGTGGGGGGGGGGATTTGTGCTAGTAGAGAGGATTTGGGGGGTATTTATGCTAGGAGGGGGGATTTGGAGTGAGGCGAGGATTTGTGGGATATTTATGTTAGGAGGGGAGATTTGGAGTGGGAGGGGATTTGTGCTAGTAGAGGGGGTTGGGGGAGATTTGGAGTAGGGGGGGGATTTGTGCTAGTAGAGAGGATTTGGGGGGTATTTATGCTAGGAGGGGGGATTTGGAGTGAGGCGAGGATTTGTGGGATATTTATGTTAGGAGGGGAGATTTGGAGTGGGAGGGGATTTGTGCTAGTAGAGGGGGTTGGGGGAGATTTGGAGTGGGGGGATGATTTATGGGATATTTATGCTAGGAGGGGAAATTTGGAGTGGGGGGGATTTGTGCTAGTAGAGGGGATTGGGGGGTATTTATGCTAGCAGTGGGGATGAATTTGTGCTAGTAGAGGGGATTTGTGGGATATTTATGCTAGGAGGGGAGACTTGGAGTGGGGGGGGGAGGATTTGTACTAGTAGAGGGGGTTGGGGGGATATTTATGCTAGGAGGGGGGATTTGGAGTGGGGCGAGGATTTGTGGGATATTTATGCTAGGAGGGGATATTTGGAGTGGGGGGGGATTTGTGCCAGTAGAGGGGATTGGGGGTATTTATGCTAGCAGGGGGGATAAATTTGTGCTAGTGGAGGGGATTGGGGGGATATTTATGCTAGGAGGGGAGATTTGGAGTGGGGGGGGTGATTTGTGCTAGTAGAGGGGATTTGGGGGGTATTTATGCTAGATGGGGGGATTTGGAGTGGGGCGAGGATTTGTTGGATATTTATGCTAGGAGGGAGAGATTTAGAGTGGGGGGAAGGATTTGTGCTAGCAGAGGGGATTGGGGGGTATTTATGCTAGGAGGCGGGATGAATTTGTGCTAGTAGAGGGGGTTGGGGGGATATTTAAGCTAGGAGGGGGGATTTGGAGTGGGGCGAGGATTTGTGGGATATTTATGCTAGGAGGGGATATTTGGAGTGGGGGGGGATTTGTGCCAGTAGAGGGGATTGGGGGTATTTATGCTAGCAGGGGGGATAAATTTGTGCTAGTGGAGGGGATTGGGGGGATATTTATGCTAGGAGGGGAGATTTGGAGTGGGGGGGGTGATTTGTGCTAGTAGAGGGGATTTGGGGGGTATTTATGCTAGATGGGGGGATTTGGAGTGGGGCGAGGATTTGTTGGATATTTATGCTAGGAGGGGAGATTTAGAGTGGGGGGAAGGATTTGTGCTAGCAGAGGGGATTGGGGGGTATTTATGCTAGGAGGCGGGATGAATTTGTGCTAGTAGAGGGGGTTGGGGGGGATATTTAAGCTAGGAGGGGGGATTTGGAGTGGGGGGAGTATTTGTGGGATGTTAATGCTAGGAGGGGAGATTTGGAGTGGGGGGGGGAATGTGCTAGTAGAGGGGATTGGGGGGATATTTATGCTAAGAGGAGAGATTTGGAGTGGGGGGGGTGCTAGTAGAGGGATTGGGGGGGGTATTTATGCTAGGAGGGGAGATTTGGAGTGGGGGGGAATGTGCTAGTAGAGGGGATTGGGGGGGGTATTTATGCTAGGAGGGGGGGATTTGGAGTGGGGGGGGGTTTGTGCTAGTAGAGGGGATTGGGGGGGGGTATTTATGCTAGGAGGGGGGATTTGGAGTGGAGGGTATACTTAGAGGATTTGTGCTAGGAGTAGTGCTTTTTTTTCGTGGGGGGGGGGGGGGCATTTGTGCTGAGATGATTTGGGGGATGGAGGGGGTGAATTTGTACTGGTAGGAGGGGGAATGTATGCTTAGGCGGAAAGCATGTGGATTAGTGCCTTTTTTTTGGGGGGGGGGTGTGGAGTTTTGCTGACACATAATGCTCATACATTTTTTTGGGGGGGGGTTTTGCTGACACATAATGCTCATACATTTTGTTTGGGGGGGGTGGAGTTTTGCTGACACATAATGCTCATACATTTTTTTGGGGGGGGAGTTTTGCTGACACATAATGCTCATACATTTTTTTGGGGGGGAGTTTTGCTGACACATAATGCTCATATATTTTTTTGGGGGGGGAGTTTTGCTGACACATAATGCTCATACATTTTTTTGGGGGGGTGGAGTTTTGCTGACACATAATGCTCATACATTTTGTTTGGGGGGGGGTGGAGTTTTGCTGACACATAATGCTCATACATTTTTTGGGGGGGTGGAGTTTTGCTGACACATAATGCTCATACATTTTTTTGGTGGGGGAGACGGAGTTTTGCTGACACATAATGCTCATACTTTTTTGGGGGGGGAGTTTTGCTGACACATAATGCTCATACATTTTGTTTGGGGGGGGTGGAGTTTTGCTGACACATAATGCTCATACATTTTTTTTTGGGGGGGGTGGAGTTTTGCTGACACATAATGCTCATAAATTATTTTTTGGGGGGGGGGGGGCAGTTTGGCAAGTTCACCATGGGCTCTAGGTGACCTTGTCCCGGCACTGCCTGTAGTAAGTTGGCCCTAGAATGTGAGATAGGGACCTTAGACTGCAAACTCCTTGAGGACCAGGACTGATGTAAATGTACAATATATGTAAAATGTTGACACTATATAAAAACCTGTAATAAATAAACTGCTAGTAAAATGAAGAAACAAATCACGGCTATAATGAGCACTTTCCTATTTGGTCACTAGGTGGCAGTAGTGTAACAGAAATAACAGAGTAAGTGTAAAGCTAGTTATAGACATTTAACATTTTGAACTTTTTGTCTTTATTGTACATTTGCAGGAAAAAGCGTTCTTTTTTTATTTATGAAAAGAAAAAAGGTAAAAGAAAGTCTGTCTGCAGAAAAGAAGGAAATGTATAACATGTATGAGATATATACTGGGAACAATACACATAACCTTCAGTATATGTTTTGGAAGGTTCCGCACTTAGGTATAGGCTGGGCTGCTGCCTCTCTTGGGGAGCTCCAATGATGGAGCAATGGTTGAGGATTGAAGAATAGGGGGGTAGGTGGCGCTGTCCGTCACCTGAAAAGTGAACCCTCAAAGGTGAGTTACACTACTCAAGTAAAAGTGCAAGTGCTAAATTAATTTGTCCAGGGAGTGTTACGTACCGGTGATATAAATATTAGAACCTCATATGTACGTGATTGTGTTGTCAACCTTATAAAACTTTAAATAAACTTTAAAACGTGCAAAAATATTATGTGGTGCACTTATTTGGAAAATTGAAGAGAACAGCTGAACGGCCGCCCTCCGAATAACACCTTTAATTCCTGGCAAAAGAGTGTAGAAAATCCAAAATCTGTTACAACATGGTGATGGAAGGTACAGACAGTCTAACGCGTTTCACATCAATATAGATACTTATTTAGGGCTTAATCACTGAAATATGCATATACAGTATATATTCACAGCACACAAAATTTAAAAAAAATAAAAGTTGAATCTGTAAAAATGAAAAAAAAAAAACGGAAAAAAATCAAAAAACCCTTTTCTACATGTAGGGAATCTATATAGGCAAATATATAAATAAATCCAGTCCTTAGTGTATAAAGCAGTATTCCCAAGTGACTTGTGCATACACTTAATCCCCAATGCTGTGCAGGAAGTGACATTTGTCCTCCCTGCAGTTCACACGCCCCAGATCCTTGTACCCCTACAGGGGTAAAGTGCATGTAGTCAGGTATAGCTTGCAGTATCACCTCCTCCATAGTACACCAAACTGTGGGGTATCCTAGTGTATATAGAAGAAACGGGCCCTTGCAGCTCCCTAACTACAAGTCCCAGCATGCACCTCTCTGACTACAAGTCCCAGCATGTATCCCCCTAACTACAAGTCCCAGCATGCACCTCTCTAACTACAAGTCCCAGCATGCACCTCTCCAACTACAAGTCCCAGCATGCACCTCTCCAACTACAAGTCCCAGCATGCACCTCTCCAACTACAAGTCCCAGCATGCACCTCTCTAACTAGAAGTCCCAGCATGCACCTCTCTAACTACAAGTCCGAGCATGCACCTCTCTAACTACAAGTCCGAGCATGCACCTCTCTAACTACAAGTCCGAGCATGCACCTCTCTAACTACAAGTCCGAGCATGCAGCTCCCTAACTACAAGTCCCAGCATGCACCTCTCTAACTACAAGTCCCAGCATGCACCTCTCTAACTACAAGTCCCAGCATGCACCTCTCTAACTACAAGTCCCAGCATGCACCTCTCTAACTACAAGTCCCAGCATGCACCTCTCTAACTACAAGTCCGAGCATGCACCTCTCTAACTACAAGTCCGAGCATGCACCTCTCTAACTACAAGTCCCAGCATGCACCTCTCTGACTACAAGTCCCAGCATGCACCTCTCTAACTACAAGTCCCAGCATGCACCTCTCTAACTACAAGTCCCAGCATGCACCTCCATAACTACAAGTCCCAGCATGCAGCTCTCTAACTACAAGTCCCAGCATGCACCTCTCTAACTACAAGTCCCAGCATGCAGCTCTCTAACTACAAGTCCCAGCATGCACCTCTCTAACTACAAGTCCCAGCATGCACTCCTCTAACTACAAGTCCCAGCATGCACTTCTCTAACTACAAGTCCCAGCATGCACCTCTCTAACTACAAGTCCCAGCATGCAGCTCTCTAACTACAAGTCCCAGCATGCACCTCTCTAACTACAAGTCCCAGCATGCACCTCTCTGACTACAAGTCCCAGCATGCACCTCTCTAACTACAAGTCCCAGCATGCAGCTCTCTAACTACAAGTCCCAGCATGCACCTCTCTAACTACAAGTCCCAGCATGCACCTCTCTAACTACAAGTCCCAGCATGCAGCTCTCTAATTACAAGTCCCAGCATGCAGCTCTCTAACTACAAGTCCCAGCATGCATCCCCCTAACTACAAGTCCCAGCATGCAGCTCTCTAACTACAAGTCCCAGCATGCACCTCTCTAACTACAAGTCCCAGCATGCACCTCTCTGACTACAAGTCCCAGCATGCAGCTCTCTAACTACAAGTCCCAGCATGCAGCTCTCTAACTACAAGTCCCAGCATGCACCTCTCTAACTACAAGTCCCAGCATGCACCTCTCTAACTACAAGTCCCAGCATGCAGCTCTCTAACTACAAGTCCCAGCATGCATCCCCCTAACTACAAGTCCCAGCATGCACCTCTCTAACTACAAGTCCCAGCATGCACCTCTCTAACTACAAGTCCCAGCATGCACCTCTCTAACTACAAGTCCCAGCATGCACCTCTCTAACTACAAGTCCCAGCATGCACCTCTCTAACTACAAGTCCCAGCATGCAGCTCTCTAACTACAAGTCCCAGCATGCACCTCTCTAACTACAAGTCCCAGCATGCACCTCTCTAACTACAAGTCCCAGCATGCACCTCTCTACGTACAAGTCCCAGCACACACCTCTCTAACTACAAGTCCCAGCATGTATCCCCCTAACTACAAGTCCCAGCATGCACCTCTCTAACTACAAGTCCCAGCATGCACCTTTCTAACTACAAGTCCCAGCATGCACCTCTCTAACTACAAGTCCCAGCATGCACCTCCATAACTACAAGTCCCAGCATATATCCCCCTAACTACAAGTCCCAGCATGCACCTCTCTGACTACAAGTCCCAGCATGCAGCTCTCTAACTACAAATCCCAGCATGCACCTCTCTAACTACAAGTCCCAGCATGCACCTCTCTAACTACAAGTCCCAGCATGCACCTCTCTAACTACAAGTCCCAGCATGCACCTCTCTGACTACAAGTCCCAGCATGCAGCTCTCTAACTACAAGTCCCAGCATGCAGCTCTCTAACTACAAGTCCCAGCATGCAGCTCCCTAACTACAAGTCCCAGCATGCACCTCTCTGACTACAAGTCCCAGCATGTATCCCCCTAACTACAAGTCCCAGCATGCACCTCTCTAACTACAAGTCCCAGCATGCACCTCTCCAACTACAAGTCCCAGCATGCACCTCTCCAACTACAAGTCCCAGCATGCACCTCTCCAACTACAAGTCCCAGCATGCACCTCTCCAACTACAAGTCCCAGCATGCACCTCTCTAACTACAAGTCCCAGCATGCACCTCTCTAACTACAAGTCCGCAGCATGCACCTCTCTAACTACAAGTCCGAGCATGCACCTCTCTAACTACAAGTCCGAGCATGCACCTCTCTAACTACAAGTCCGAGCATGCAGCTCCCTAACTACAAGTCCCAGCATGCACCTCTCTAACTACAAGTCCCAGCATGCACCTCTCTAACTACAAGTCCCAGCATGCACC